>LUCM01007140.1:2876-169235 GCA_008360955.1 Fasciolopsis buskii | reverse complement strand
AGTGAATTGTCCGACATGGCAGACTCAGTAAATGGTTCCCGATCTACCCGCACTGCACAGCCGCCCACCATGAAACGACATCTCCCTTACAGTTCGGTCAACAGAAGTGCACTGAGTTAGTGTGACATGCTGCACAAGTACCGCAAAGAATAGCTGATTGAAGTCGACAGTCATACCGATGCATAATGGCGGGGACGGAGACAACTGCAGTAGCTATAGACCGGTGAGCTTTAAATGTATCACGCTGAAATCTCATGAAAGACTCCTTCGCGATAGGATAGTCCATCACCTGAAGGCTAACCGGTTATTGCTGAAAGAGCAGCACAGATTTTGGCCAACCTCTGGCTAACCTCATAAGCTTCCTGGACGAAGCAACAGATAGAATGAACAGGGGCGAAAGGGTAGAAAGGTGCAATATGGTTTTTCGGATCGCCTTTGATTCCGTGAACCACAGGCTTCTTGACCAGAAAGTGAAGGATTTTAAAGTGGATGCCGAAGGAAACTGCTGTAACTGAATAAATGGACATGAGCGATTTGATTTTGACCCCAATGAGAAGCAGCAGCGGAGCTGTGTAACCCAACAAATTTCGCGGGATATATCTTCGCGTACAAAAGCAAAGCAATTATGAAGAACGCAGTGACAAATCCACTTGTATTACTTTTTTTCAGATAATAAAAAATGAGCTCTAGTTAACTTCCCAAAATTGAGTTTGGCTCCTAATCATCTATCTCCCAATATCGCTATCCGACGGTTAAATGCCATCAAAGTAACCAGTTTTTGAAGCAGTCTGATTCGATCAGATGAATAACACAGCCAGCTCAAGAGAACGCTTATGTCCGGAATTTGAATATTTAGAACCGGGAGCTGGAATTTTATCTTCCCGTGCTTTATTCCAAGCCTTCCGATAATAAGCTGATGCCTCCCGTTGCCAATCAGAAAGTCCGGTCGGCTTGCTCACACGGACAGTTCGTCCAGTGTTTTCAAACCACGAGAGTAACGACCAGTACTATTTCAAAAGGAATCTACATAGAAGCACTGATTAACGTTGGTCAATGCATGCATCACCGTCACCGTATCAGCAAAAAGGTGTTGAACCCGGGGCTTAAGTTGTGAATATAGGGGGAGTCGGTAGAATGACCCGTGTAAGACAGGGTCTTCCAGTCTATCCTCACAAAACATTTAGTTAGCATCTTTGCCATTCTCTCCGCCGATATTATGGCGATCAACTGTATTCTGTTGGTATAAATTGTCTTCAGTGGTGCCACCCATTCCTTGATAATGCGCATTAGAGTCCACCTTGGCTCTCAGTGCACCACCACAGCACAACCCATTTTCGGGCGGTTGGAAAACGCCTGCATGCACGTTTATTCCACGATAGCTCCCTGGAATCCTTTATCTGCCTTGCATATCGGAAAGAGACTTCCCGAGGACTGGCTGAGTTTGGCAACCATACCAGTAGATAAATACAGGGACCAGGCTTATTGTGACTTCTATAGGCCGGTTAATCTCCGTGATTGAAGCCTTTTTCAGTGAAATGCGCGATGGGGAAGCTAGGCATCAGGAGACAAAGAAGCTGGTGGCTATCGAGATAAAACATGAATTAAGATAAATGTGGGTGGATAATGAGATCCGGTGCCTGGACTTGCGGAGGAGCTTTGATCCCAAGTACCAGGGGTCCATGAACAGATTTTGCAGGCGTTTGTGTTGGTCATTAAGGTAGGTAAATACACAGTAAACAGGCTCAAGGGTAGACCTCTCAGAGTAAAGATCCAGGAATGCCAATCAGAAGTAAAATTGATCCGCTGCAGGGTGCTTTAGGATACTGTCTTAAGACCCCTGCAGCTCCTGGCATATGCCGACGACATACCCGGCACGTTAGAGAGTAGGGGTCCTATGCTTACGGATTGTAAGAAATATTAGGCATAGGGGTCGGTGGAGCTATGAAAATGTAACAGGGGACATTCCACCAAATTGGAGTAATTTCTAAGGATTATAGAGGGTAAAATTAACCGCGATGGTCACGTGGATTCCCCATGCGTCAGATCCCGGTGGAGCGAACACAACGCACAGATACCTCAGGTTATTAAGAATTACGGACCTCACTCCTAGCCTATGGGATCCGAAAGCAGTCAGGAACGCATGGTATGCCATGCGATAAATAATGAGGGCCGGTTACCTAGAAAACCAAGGTTGTTTTGCTGCTGATGAAACCTTTTGTCTGAATGTCGCATCCAAGCATATATACCGTATCCTGTGAAGGGCATCAAAACACTGGAACGAGTTAAATGTGCTTCAAGCGCGGATTCGAACATATGAAGTACAGAGGATTTGGTCTGAGTCCAAACACACTCAGACTTAAGAAACGAGGCAGCGTTTGCAGGCTTTAAAAACATTCAACTGCTTGGCCAAAGCAATCGATTGGATATAGACGCAAAAGGATTGTTGGAAGGCATGTGAAAATGAGGTTAGATGCCAGAAAACTTCCCTAGCAGGCGGCAAAATAGTGAATCATGCAAACAAAGGAAACATTCTTGACGTCTTGTTGTAATGCATGGGCCAATGGCAGAGCCCTTTAGTTTCCCACTTTTATATTTATCCTTGTATTCAGGTATCACGCTCGTTTAGCTCCACCGACTTGGTTCCTGCTGCAGTGAAAAGCAGAGTTCCCCACGGTCATGCCCGAGTCTGGCCCAGTTCAAAGCCCAGCCAGAAAAGTTGCTAGATGTCCGGCAGTTATTTAACCTGACACTATCTAACATTGGACTGGATGAGGCCCGAAAACATGGGTTAGAATTATAGTTAATGACCGAAAGAATAATACATTTCTATTCAAAACTATAGTTTTTTACTCCGGATCAGGCGGTTTACCACAGTCATCAGTGGACTTGGGGAATGGGTATCTCAGTAATCCCGTCTAACTCATTCGATCTTCTTCTCCAAGGTGACACTTTTGCTTCACAATGGACGACGCCTGTTGCCGTCCCGATTAACAAGAGGTGCTTGTGACATGACCCGTCCAATTACAAATAGATTGAACATTCCCCAGTTATCTCCTACAGACTGAAAACAATGAATAAAAGGGAACGAACGCCGATTCCATTAAGGCAACAGCTTATTACGGCAGGTTCACACGGTTTTCTTCGAAATATCGTGTAACTTGTACGAAAGACTTCTGCAATACATTGACAAATGTTGCTCACGAAAGCAATCCATCGTGCGACAGCGGAAGCTTGTGGCCGAGCCACCCATGGCTACCTACTAACGAACATTGAAAGCTGCGGTAATGTAGATCCCATGTTGGTCTGTGGCCCCATGACTTCTATCCTTGTGGCGCTTCGCATGTATTGTCGAGTAGCCTCTGAATTATTCCTGTTGTTCACATAACTCAAACCTGGAACAATTTCCAAGGTGACTTACTCTTTCCACTCGCTACCGGTTGAGAACCGATCGCAGAACTGGCTACCTTTCCCAAATTATCTGTGTTTGGCAGCTTCCAAGGAATACTATTCTTTTTGCTGTGTACTGATGGGCACCCACTATCAGAATACAGTAGGAAGCAACGACATCCTGATGATTACACATGTGATAGTAATTAATCCCACTAGTAAGCGTTTATGCTGAACTATCCCCGTGCTCATCTGATTCGAAATGCTGTCTTTCTAAGCAGAGCCATATCTCCTAACTCCATTGTCATCCTCTTTGGTCACGTTCAAAATTTCACCTGCACATTTGCGGTAATCCTCTCGGCGCTGCGGCAGTCAGGTCCACCGCTTTGGCCGACACATCTGTTGGACAGCCGGGCCGAGACCATTGGTTGGATCAGCGGATTACACATCCCGCGTTCCGCCTCCGAAGGCAAGTTGGGTGTCCAGCAGACGGTCAGTTCATCCATTAGCATCAGTGTGGTTAACAAATCACTAGTCACACTGGTCGCGTGCACCATTACGTGCCGACATGCTTTATTCCCTCACTTCTCTCTCACTGCGCTTTAACCGGAAGTCGATCAAACACAATTGCGTTTTGTTATCGTTTGCAACAAAATATGGTTTTCATATATCAATCCAGGAATTCTTCACTTCTGGGCCATTTTCTGTCAGGTATCAGAACCGTGATCCACTACTTGCCAGTTCCTTGCTCCGAGTAACTTCAATTTGGTCCATTCTCACCTTAGGCTTACCATTAAACTTCTTTTGAATTAGGCTACGTTTGTTGCATCCGACTGAAGACTGCGGAACGATATGCGATTGCAACATCCTCACCAGCCAAATAACCCAGTACAAACACGTGCAAATTTTAGCGAGTGCTTTGCTGTCACCGAAAGCTCCTCCAGAAAGTCGCCAAATCCGTAGGTGATACATCATGACACATCCCATTTGAATTTTCTTATCGTTTACCTTGTTTGGTTTAGACTCCTTCAGTTTGCAGATTTTCCTCCTTAGTACGCCCTGACCATGAGTATCGTACACTAGCGTAATATGGACAACACCGAAGAATAACCTTGTCTAATCGCTGGGTAAATGGAGTGGTCCTAACCATTTTAAAGGGGGATCTGCCTTTAGCACACCATGCCCGAAGCTCCCAACTGGCAGACGTGCAAATAATATGGATATGTCTCCCCCGCTTTCTCATTCATTCCCATACTTCTCGGCTTACAATTTCTTCGCCGCTCATCATACCCCTCAACTGGAACACTTTCCAGACTGCTGTTTCCTCCATTTTTCACTATATGGACGATCCGCGTTTTCGAAAAATATACCATCGTTATTATTAAATAGACAGCTATGCCGTAATCCAAAGTTTGCTTTTGTTCTCAGCACATCGACCTACATAATTGTCCATTTATCTTTCTATTCTCGTTATTAGGTCGGCAGTACACAGCATGCTGCGAATGTTTTTTGTAATCCCGCAGTGGAGTACTGCAGAGGATCCCTTGAGCGGAGGGAAGTTACGGAGGATTGGAAAGTAGCTTGAATGTGGTTGTACATAAAACAGGTTCTATGCAAAAAGACTTAAAACTAAAAGTCGATAAGCCTTAGCCCAATATTGCGTAAATGCCTAGAATCAATAATTAATCAACAGCTGCTGCGTCACATCATATTTAATAGGATCCTTCTTCGGTGCAGCAGGGTTTCGAAAAAATACGACGGGCTTAACAAACGTCCTTTTGTTTGTGGATAAATCGAGTCGCCACACAGTTAAAGGGAAACAAATCGAGGTCCGTTACATAGTCCTAAGCAGATGTTCCGAATCCGCATGTCATTTTCCGGGATAACAACTTACCGGCCTTCAGCACAAATGGATCAACCTGGCAGTGGGCACGGCACTGACCCAGAAACCGCAGCTTTACAGTTCTGCCGGATAACTGCAAATCCGCAAGCGGAGTCCCTCAGGGTTCTATGTTTGAACCACTTGTGTCTGCGCACGTTAGTGAACGTTTTCGAGCTAGATCTACGTCTTTACTAGATTTCCGCATTCCCGAATCGGATAACAGGAAGAGGAAGAGGCACATCGTCTCCTTTTTACCGCCCTGCACTCCAGAGTATTAAGTTAAACTATGCACGCATTTATCAGCAGAAATTTCTCGGGAAGCCTTGCCGTTCAGAAATCAAATAATTTCAACTTCTGAGAATTTTTGGAAGCCAGGGAAATCCCCAGGCAACATACTTACCTGGACAAATGTTTGACCGCCGCATGCAACTTTCTCCGATGAACACTGAAATGAGTTGAAGCGAACTGAAATGAACTGAAGTGAACTTGGGGGATTGAGGGTACAGCATTCGTGACCGAATTACTGACTTCTTTTTTGTATTTTCGCTGAAGTTCACTTATGTGCCTGAGAGTGATTCACCCGCAGTCTGCTTGAGCCGAGAGCTGATTGGGGGTATAGACTGCATGGGGTTACCGATAGACAGGGGAAAAGAGTAACCAGTTGCCCCGGAAGGGAAAAAGGAACTTGGCACTAGCAGAGAAAGAAAAGCCTACCAAAAAGGCCTCCATTGACCAGATAGAGCCGGAAGTAATGGAACTCTGGAGTATGTGCACTGATAGCGACAAAACGACAGTTTTGTCCGAGGGCGGAGCATGGTCAAAAGACAAAAAAACCAGAAGAATCAAAGCCACAAAAAGAGGCCCTTGAAAAGAAGCGATAGTCGCGCAAACAGTAATGCAACTAGTGAAGGATGTAGCCGACCTGGTCAACAGGTTCTCGCAAACACATGCAGGGGTGGAAGGTGTAGAGCAAGTGCTACGTCAGCGAAACTGAGCGATGAATACTGTACAGGAACCTAACGAGAGCTTCTTTGGTAGGAATCGCAACGTCGTTGTTCTTGTGATCCGGAGGCACTATGCAAATGAGGGGAAGCATAGAGAAAGGGCAGTAAGGTACCATACAGCGAATCTTCTTCGAACGGGGGAACACCGGAACACATAGCTTTTAAGAGGTTTCTATGCCTGAAAAAAGACAAGAAGTTACTACCTCAGAAAATCGAGGTCCGCGGCACATTGACTGTCTTAGCACATACACGGCATCGGGCCAAATTCTTGGCGGAAGTCGATCGAATAAAAACTATAGGAAAGACTGTCATGGAACCGGGATATACTGTCATCAGCAGGATCATGCCTGAGAATGTTGACGGTAGATAAACAGAATTCAACGTAGCGTGACTTGAAGCTGCCAAACTGAGAATCCGCAGTTCGGTTGAGGCAGATCAACCGAAGTCAAACCTGTTCAGTGTGGCTGCGGGCGAAGTTTGGGAGACCAAGTGTAGAATCGATACCCATGACTACCAAACCCGGGGCAACTGGGAGAAGTGCAGAATACAAGTTGGACTCTCCACTGCCATGCGAAAAATGGACGAGGGCCTCCGGGTAAGTCCCGAGCATTTTTCACTTACTTCCGTTCAGCGGCCAAAAGAATCCCGGGGAGTGATGGGGGTGACCTGCACAAGTGCTACAAGCGTGGGTAATAAACGGCCGAAGCTACGATTCAGGATTCGGGACGTACACGTGGTGGCCTTCACTGGGACCTGGCCGCAGCCGGGGATGAGAAATGATGAACTATTGGCGCAAGAATACTCAATCTTTAGAGTGATTAGAAAGGATGGTTAAACAGGGGTGCGACGTTGTTTCTAATTGCTGAAAAGCACGACGAATGGGAAAGCCTCAAGCTTACGGGTTCTGGAAGCCATCACTGCAGCTGTCTGTCTCAGGATCTCAATTATAGTTGTACATAGAGGCCCGAGGTTGAGGCTGGCGGAGGGTCTAGAACCATTTCATTTTCTCCGTGTGGTTTTAGGACCCGCGGGCAAGCTCCTCATACTGGGGCATTCTAGTGCCCCTGAGACTGACTGTGTCTACGAGACAGCCCCGGGAGTTACTTTGGGCATCAACTACTGGCGTTGGCGCACGCAAGCGAGAAGCTCCAAAATGTCGCCCAGGAGTTTCGATTGCCATTCGACCAAACATCTTTGGTCCTTGACTTCGTGATAACGGAAACACCAAACGCCTAAGGTGGCCTTCTTTTGGAAGAATTAATAGGCATGCTGTAATAGGCATGCGATTGACACTATAGGGACCAAAAGACTCTGGCACATACGGCAAGAAAATCTCAGGAATGGATAAAACTGGGATGTTATATTTAGGTCCTCCGACTCAGCGGGAAGTAGAAAGGTGGCAACTACGTGGAACGTCAGCGGCAGCAAATCAGCGGACTAACGCCATGGTGGAGGAGTAAAATCAAGAAAAACCCAAGTGAAAATAAAGAAATTTTATGAGACGTAAAGACGCATTCGGCTACTGAGGTCACCTGAAGAAAACAAGGGAGAAAAAGGAGGTGTCAAGTATCCATCGACAATGCCGGACCGCCAATGAGGAACTTATCGACCGGGCCGCTAAAAGAAACCCAAAGCCCATTGCAATTGTGCACAACCTAAGGCGGCTTTGACAACGACCGTGAGCGGAGTGAAAATTCGCACAGCATTAAATCGAAATATAGTCAAGAGAACGCCAACTGTCTGCTGAAATTTGTCGAAAATTGTATGGGTGGGACCAAATGGCACCGAGACAAACGTGGAGCTACGCCATTCTTACTATGTAGCTGCTGAAGGAGCCAATTACCGTGAGGTGCGCGACAGCCTGAAAGAGATAGGCCGGTCAAAAGCGACAGAGCCCGACGGAATCCACTCGGCGATAGTAAAGCCGTTAGCGGAGATTCTGGCGAAAACTTTCACCCAGCTCCCTCCAACGCATCATTCGTGGACTGGTTGACGTCGACAATCAAGCCGGTGCAAAAGGGCGGGACGCAGCTGACAGTGGCAGCTACAGACGGGTGAGTCTGACATCCATTGTGCTGAAAATGCTAGAACGATTCCTATGCGACAGAATAACCCAGCACCTGGAGGCCAACACGCTTATGATGGTGGGACCACATGCTCGTGTCTGGTCTCTTTGGTTGGTTTCCTGGACGAAGTAACAGGCAAGATGGGGCGAGGCGAACTATTAGAAGTTTGCTACCTGGACTTCTAGGAGACCCTCGATTTCGTCACCCACGGACCTCTTGAGCAGAATGTAAAGATTTTAAGGTGGATGCTAAATTGAACAACCAAATATCACAGAAGGGTAGCTTTTTTAGTGTGGGAGTCGAGGAATATCTGCCAGAAAAGTGATTACTGTACAGCAGGGTGCCTCAGCGGTTCGTCTTAGGGCCACCGCGTTTCCTGATGTATGTCAACGACATAATCAAAGGCTTGGAAAAGAAGTGTTTTACGTTTGCAGGTGACATCAAACTATTCGGGGTAGCAAGCAGTGAAGCCAACCACAGGGACTTTTATAAGTCTACCAGTGGTCTATAAGATGAGGTCTTCCCCTGAACCAGGGCAAGTACCGGCGACTCATGGTAGCAGAAGCTAAGTTCGCTCGCCGCATTGTCCTCCAGGTCATCGGTTCAGGATGATACAGACATAGCAAGGAACGTACTCCCGGTTGTTAGTCAGTACCGAATTTTAATCTAGTCTGCAATGTCAAAAAGCGACCAGGAGGGCATGGTGTGCACTTCGCCAACTTGAAAGGACCGTAGGATCTGGGAGGCCCCCAGGTTCTTCTGCCGCTGCTCAAAAAGTTTGTCGGGCCACATACAGAATAGTGTGTTTAGACATGAGAGCTGCACTTGGCAAGTTGCATGAAAATTCTCAAACAGCTTCAGCGTGTTTTAACATAGCGGTTTGGTCAGCTGAGGCGTATGAATTATAGGCAGCTGGTGGACACTCGAAATGTGGTCTCTGAAAGAACTTACGTAAAGGGTGATTTGATAAACGCCCTCAAAATTGTTTGGAGGTTGGCTGAGGTACGGGGTCATCGTGGAGCTTTATTTCTCATGGGGGAAATGGAATTTTAGGAGAAAACGGTAAGTTTATTTTTGGGGTAAGTGGCCGCAGGATTGAGAGCCAAATCGTTTGATATACGAGTGGTGAATGGCTGGGATGAGCTACCGGAAGGATTGGCCGAGGTGGGATCAAAGCATGAATTCAAAGGGAGGCTAGATAGTGCATGGTTATCCGTGTTTGGAGAAGGCGGTGTGTGAGGTGTAGTGCTGAGGAGGTTGGTCGAAGGGAAGGCATCTCATCCATTTCCCTTTGAAAGTAATGGGATTATTTTGATTTTTATAATACCATTCGCACTTCCACCACAGTAACTGAAGAGGGCTTCCACCCTCTTTTGTTCGAAGCATTGTCTGATCCATACAGCTTTCGGTGCAGGAAACTGGGTGATCAAGCATTTCACCGTAAAGTCAAGCAATCAGTTTGGAGCTTGAATAATGAAAGAAACAAACTGTCATAGGGCTGACTGTCAAAAATAGAAGGCGGCAGATACCATAATGCAGAGAAAAAAGAAGCAGAGGGCCGTTGCAATCACGAAAAAGACAGACCATGAGCAACAGTCAGAAATATCTCTAAAGAGGGAAGGGAGAAAATGAAGAAGAGAGAAACTGTTGAGAAAAACAACAGAGCAAAAAGGGAGAACAAATGATCTAAAGAATTGAGGGCCGCTTCACTAACGTAGATGAACACACAAACGGAAATCAAATAAATACGCGCCACCCATACACTCATGAAAAGCATGTATTTCGGCAGACCGCTATTAAGTTATGCCGTGGACTGAAAATTGTTTGGCACCCGAATATGCGAGCAGCATCAATTGTCGATTGTCAGGCGGGTGGAGCCATTCACTCCCCTTCCTCTTCTCACCCTCGTTCTCTTTACCTACCAACAAACTGAAGGCTGCAGTTGCTCTTCTGTACTCGTCTTTGCCTTTTTGTTCTCTGGATTTGCCCCAAAGAGTCCAGCGCATGGAGTCCAGCGCACTGCCGGACCACCGCAAAGCGAGTGCTGGCTGGTGAATTATTACCAGGCAGTTTACAACAGGCACCGCAAAACATGCTGGCTTTAGGTGAGTGACCCACCTTCAGCGAGAAATATTCAGACAATTCGTTCCCATTTTTCGTAAAATTCCGACTGCCCCCGAACAGCATACAAGAACAAAAAACGCACTCTGAAGACCTCGGTCGGTCAGAAAGCTGTTAACCACAAGAACCCTGGACATTTAAAAAAATACGGTTTTTTGGCCCACCAATCCTCGTGAAACCTTGGGAAACTGAACAATACTGAGCTGAAGAGTCTGACCTTGTAGTTTGTTGTGCCGCCACGAGTTGTCGACGTTTGCCCGACCCGCTTTGTATGATATTGGTTCGTTAGCCAGGACGGCACAACCTACCGGGTTGCAGCTGGAAGAAAAGAACTCTGGGACACGGCTCATAATTTGCCTTCCGGAAGCAAAGAAACACGCAGTGTTGGAAGCTACGGACACCGCCCTAATCTGGACGCTCAATTGGCTGGAAGCGAAATTTTCGTTCTGTGCGCGCTGAGCTGAATGGGATTAGATCGAAACCTGTCGTTAGCTAACCAGAATGAACGTATGCGCTGGTTTGCGTTTTACGAATTACAGGGAACTTTTTGTCAATCCAGCCCACCCTAGGGCATTAGTCACTGCTGATGCGTCACTGAGAAAATGAACTTCAAATTATGGGTTTAGTTCAGCTGAATTTGTATGGGAATTCAGTGTCGACATTACGCAGTAATTGCTACACCGAAACATTTTCGTCTCAGACGGGTGAATGCTAAGATGACTGGTTAAGCCGTTTGTTGCGTTTTCTAGTTACGTTTGTCATTTTAACATAATTTTCCACTAACTTCGAATTTAGCCGATATCAGGTTTTGTTGAAGGATGTATCAATGGAGCTGGATTACTTCTAAATGACCCCTTGGGGAGCGCTCGAATGATGACCAAGTATCTCCCAGTGGTGCCTGGTTAGGTAGCAGGCAACATCGTCATCAACATCTAAAACACGATTTTGGTCCCTGATAATCATTCCTTGAATCATAGATCGTAGTACCCTGAAAACACTGCTTGACGCACTCAGCAGCACATTGTTTACTTTTTCTGAGTGACGCTTGATTTGACAGGCGTCACCCACACTCGTGCTGGTTGGGTTGGCAGATGTCTGCATCCCCCAGGTGTACACGCCACGCATTTTTATTTTACTCCGTTCTTACTCTTATGATCTCAGGATTCCTCCGAGACCATATGCGATTGTGCTTTCATTTTTTCCTTTTGTTTATTTTCCATATTTGCTCGCGTCTCTCCTCTGAACCCCTCTTAATATCCTTAAATCATGTAGTTCGTTGTAATTATAAAGATTTATAAATCACTGCAACTGGGGTAACACCCGAGCCCAGGTTCGGGTTAGCCAACTCAACGTTTCCTTCAATATTATCTCATGCGATCCTCGTGAATCAACGAAAGCCTCAAGAGAGGGCCATTGGAATGCACATGCTGATCCTGATCTCCCGCGGCTGTTCTTTGTGTTTCTTCAAATTTTGCACCAATGCAACAAGTTGCCATATATTTATTGACTTCCCCTTGCAGGTTTATGCGTAGCTTTTGGGAGTCGAGAATTTGGCAACAGACCGCCGACAAAAGTGTTGCATACGAATTCAAGCGGACTGCATGGTGAGATGTAGTAGTGCAATGGTCCCCTAGTGTCATGGAGTGTATCCTTCGCAGCGTAGAGTTCCTAGCAATGATAAAAAGTCATCCTATCTTAGTTAACCTTGGTCTTCGATGGACGCAGTGAGAAAAGGTGTAAGCTACCTGGTGCATTCCCAGGTTGCAGATTGGAAGCGACCTCTGTTGCTCAGCTATGCGTAAGGCAGGGTCATACTAACAATCTAAGTAGTCGCGGACAAATAGCACCATTGTCGAGTGTCTTGGATTTTCTGCGCCCGAAGTATCACAAGAGTCCGCAGGTCATACTGTGTCGTGGAAAGTTTGGCATGTTACTCAACAAATTCATGCCCTTTGTTTCTTTTCGAGAAGTTATACGTTTGTAGAGGTCCAAGGACCTAGTTTCTCAATCACAAGCTCCTTTGGAATCCCCGGGGAGCGTTGAACCTCTGCTCTGAGTTGCCGACAATTCATGCAGACCGAATTCATGGTCATTGGTCATCGACGATTTGTGAACACTTTGTTTCGCTCTTCTGCCCTGCATGTGATGTTTTTGGCCGAAATCTCGGGTTCCGATATCTTGAATAACCTACTGTGGCTTTGACAACTGGTCACTAAAACGCCCATAGAAGACGCATAGTCGACGACGTAGGGGAATCTGAATGGATTGGTGTATTGTGAACCCCACATAAACGTGTTTTGTTTTCTTTTCATCGCATTGTTGCTCCAACGACGCGAAAGTGGTAACCAGATTACTGCGAAATTTATTGATATAACTACCTAAAGTAACGCCAACCGATGTTTACGTAGTATGGCTAGGATTGGATGGAGTGACCGCGTGAGTAATATTGAGGTTAGGAATCTGATATTGGGTGCCACTTCTGAGAATAGCTTGTTTCAGCGTATGAAACTTAGTAGACTACGCTGGTTGGGTCACGTGTTGCGTATGACAAACACTCGTCTACCATACCGTGCCTTATTTTGTGTTCCTCCTAAGGATTGGAAGAAGCCATGTGGAGGCCAACAGATGACGTGGCAACGTGGGATGAGAAAATGTACAGCGAACTTAGGTGAAGTAGGTGTCTCACGCCTTCGTGGTTGGGGTCCAAAAGACTTGTCGACTTGCTGGCTGGAGACCCTGAAGGATATGGCAGTGAACCGTGAACAGTGGCGATCTTGCTGTCATTTTCAATCGAATCAGAATGATTGAAAACACGTGCGTTTGTACAGTTAGACTGTGTTCCGTGTGTTGGCTGCAGCAGCATCTTATATTTTCCCGCCTGTGTAGGTCCACTCCCTGTTTCCATTGGATATTCACTCTTTTTATATAAACGTGTAACTCTGGGGAAAGGCAGCGGTCAGTGAGGCTTGCCTTGCTGTTTAACGCTGAATGATGATGATGATGATGATGAAGTAGCGCCAGTTCAAGTTATCATGTGTAAGCACCACTTCACTTATGGTCGCAAAAGTTTCTGAGATGCTTGTTTTTAACCCAGAGGCTATTACCTTCGTGCATTACCAAATTTGATTGTCATTGGTCAAGCCGCTGTCACCCCAAAAGTGAGTGGTTCACATCGCAGATATTCCGGTCACTTTGGTGATAGATGTCAATTCGCTTTTTCCAGGCTCGTGACTTCACCTGACCCATTGGAAATTTTTATGGTTCTATGCCACTCCAAGTATCAGGATCATGATTTTTTATGATATGCCTAAGGTTTGAGTGCAGAGAAGGCCGCATGTCTCAGTTACTGTACGGGAAGAGTGCATCGGTAACCTTGACTCAGAAACTTCGAGCGGCATGAGATCACATGAGGTCACATTAGGCCAGGTTTGGTAACGAACTGAGCGACAGCGAGTTGCCGTCTCCGCGTAGTGGGTCCCAGCTGCTATGGCGCATGCCCCTTCCACCACACAATTCAAGCATGTCAGAAAATGTAGTTTGGCCCTTTTTTGAAGATTGGCTTTACATTAACGTACCTTGTTTTAGCTGCTACCTTATTACACATTATTCGCGAATGAAGTCAAGGAAATAGTCGGAGAAACAAATAGGAATATCGTCATCATCATCATCGTCATCATCGTCATCATCATCATCATCATCACCATCATTGTTCAGTGTTAAATAACATGGGAAGCCTCACTGACCGCTACCTTTTCCTCAGGCTTACATGTTTCTATAAGAAGAGCAAATATCCAAGGGGATTAGAGAGTGAACCTGCACAAGCGGGAAAAGATACTGCTGCAGCCAACACACGGAACACAGTCTAACTGTACAAACGCACGTGTTTTCAATCATTCTGATTCGATAGAAAATGACAACACAATCATCACTGCTCGCGATTCACTGCCATATCCTTCAGTGTATCCAGCCAGCTACTTGACGGGTCTTTCGGACCTCAACCACTACAAACACCTGCAACACGCGTACTGCATCCATGACGTCCGGCTTTCGCTCAAAGGGAGGATGTACAACACCCCAGTCCGTAATTGTTATGCTTTACGTTTGCGAGACCTAGCCTATCCGTCTTGAGGATGCCCAAGGGCTTTCTGTTTTCGACCATCGATTTCTCCAAAGCATTGCCCGAGCCTTGTGGGAACATCGGACGAAAAGTAAGGAAGTTCGTCGTTACTTGCAAACAGTCCTCTTCTGACTGAGGTAATCGCTCTATCTCGCCTGCCCATCGTCTACCTTTTTGTGTTCTTTTTGCTCATGCTGGGCATGGCTGAAAGAAGCTATGTGGCATTGAGGCTACGACTTAGCGTAGAGTTATGAAGAAGTAATCTTTTTATTATGCAAAGTGAAACATAGTAAGGGGGTAAAATCCGTGGTCCAAAGACATGCTGTAATGGGGCAAAATGAGGGTAAGTTCGCTTAGGAATCAGTTTCTTGATACTGCTCTTCAAAAGTGAAAGATTGTATTTGGGAAGGGGATAGAAAAAGTGGAAGTCCGGGAGGGAAAAAAGAGATTGAAATTACGAAGTATGAAACCAAGCAACAGAAACCTTATAAGGTTGACTAGCTTCCTGTGTGCGAGAACAGCAAGAGGTTACAGGAAGAGGAACTGTTGAGGCAAGGTCCGAAAAACAAAAGCCATAGTAATAACAGTAGAATAGAGTAACGGACCAACTGCTCAACGGTAGGACAGTGAGTGCAAAGTATATGTTATTGAAAGATCGTCGGTCAGCCAGATGTCTTTCTGTGAACCCGATCCTGAGGGGCAAGCGAAGTAGACAAAGCTACACAACACACGTGACTGCAGTATTCAAATGCGGGGCGAATTTAAGCTTTATGCACTGTAAAAAGATGGAGTGGAGTGAAGAAACGCGTGGCACGGAAAAGAAGACCAACCAACTTTGTGCACAGCGCGAGAAGCAAGCTCAGATTTGAAGACCAGTATGGTGAACTAATTGATAAGCCGATAAATGGGACAGAGTCTGTGAAACTCAGAATAGACTAGTCAAAGCAAAAATGTTAGGAGAAAGAATGGCGTTTCAAGGAATCTTAAAGAAGACGTTTCGGAGCCATTGAATGTGACGAGGTTGTTGGAGCCCCCAGGAAGGGACGTGTTTAGGATCGCAGTTTAAAGATACCTTGGCGACGCAACGGTCTCGATCGGTGTTAGTGTTTGAATGCTGAGATGCGCTGTCACAACAAGACTGCACCTTGACGTGGTGTGACGGCTTGCGTGCCTCCATGTTACAACGAGCTATACAGGATGGCTTATCTCAAGCCGAAGATCCAATCATGCCTGGAAGGTCAATGGGTAGAGGCCTGACGAAGTAGTCTCCTGGTCCTCCAAGTTGCAGGTTGATCTGAGTTAGCAGCTCAGTCGGAAAAACGATTGGAAGACTAATTGATCCAAGTAGATGGGCTCCCACTCAGCTATTACCCGCAGTCTTGCGGTCAGGTTCTCGTCAGCACCAAGGGCTTTGGTTAAGAACCCTAATCGTTCTTCTGCTTAGCGACTGGACTCCCTAGCAGTACCCGTCCATTATTCCCCATGAATTACACGCCTACAAATAATTCCATACTGCATCAGTCGTCGCGCAGGGTAATCAGGACCGCGCTGCCCATTGCATCNGGAACTCTGAGCAGTAGCATGCTTGTCACTACCCACCCCACCTGCGCTCGATGCAATGGGCAGCGCGGTCCTGATTACCCTGCGCGACGACTGATGCAGTATGGAATTATTTGTAGGCGTGTAATTCATGGGGAATAATGGACGGGTACTGCTAGGGAGTCCAGTCGCTAAACAGAAGAACGATTAGGATTCTCAATCAAAGCCTTTGGCGCTGACGAGAACCTGAGTGGGAGCCCATCTACTTGGATCAATTAGTCTTCCAATCGTTTTTCCGACTGAGCTGCTAACTCAGATCAACCTGCAACTTGGAGGACCAGGAGACTACTTCGTCAGGCCTCTACCCATTGACCTTCCAGGCATGATTGGATCTTCGGCTTGAGATAAGCCATCCTGTATAGCTCGTTGTAACATGGAGGCACGCAAGCCGTCACACCACGTCAAGGTGTAGTCTCGTTGTGACAGTCGGAAATCGTTGCCTGTGATGTTTCGTTTTTTTATTCTGCTGTTGAATGGCCACTGGCAGCTGATGGTGTCGCTGGCTGCTTGTTGACGGGCTAAAGCGAATGTTAATTTTTCAGTTGTCGTTTCTGTGTTCTACTCTAACTGATACGTAAAGTTGACATCGACGCCTTCTAGAATATCCTAAAGTTCGCCAGAAGTTTGTTTTGTCCACTGAATCACAAGATAGGTTTGATCACAATCAATTTTTTTAAATCTGCTAAAGTCTCTTGCGTAGAAAGGGCTGCATTTAGTCTAGGCAGCTAGTGGTTGCTTGGATGATTGGCTGGCCATGTACTACTTAGTATGAGTCACTTTCTGCAATAGCGGGAAATTTGACTCGCAGAGTTGAACTCCCCTCCCCATCTCCCCTCCTTTTTAGTGATTTATGTACAAAATCAAATTTTCATTGGCAAAATGTCCCCAAAATGTAAGATGGGAAGTGCTTGGCTTGATCACCTTTGGTCACCTTGATAGAAAGTTTTCGTTGTTCCTTAGTGGTTAGGTGGATAAAATTAATCGATTATTTTTGAAGTATCCGGAAGATTCTTTTTTTATCAAAAAGTTCAGTTTATCATGTATCGATTTATGCTGTTCTTGATGGCTCCCTGTTTCGATGCCCACACAGATATGTCAAATTCGCTCACTCAGCAATCGGAGTCCTTACAAACCCCCATAAGTCACACGCCTACAAATAATTGCATACTGCATCGGTCGTCGCATAGGATAAACAGGACTGCGCTGCCCATTCCATCGAACGGGGTGGGTAGTGATGAGTATGCTACTGCTCAGAGTTATCTCTATTCAAACCGTCTCTTCTGTCTCCAACCCTATCACTTTGCCCCTATCGCCTACCCATAGCGTCCCCACTGGCAACATGTCCGATACTCGGTTCATCGTCAAGTAGTGTAGCAGGCGGTTTTTAGTCTGCTAGTTCACATCTTAAGCTTCGTCAGCTTCTGAATCTCGGTTCCTTCAATGTGCGCACTTTAATGCAGGCTGGCCAACAGGCTTGTTCGGTTCTGAAAGTGGACTCACTTTCGATTGATGTCTGCCGCATGAGTGGAACACGAATTTAGGATATGAGTAGAGTAGAGTAATTCAACTGACCGCGCCTAATGTTTCGTTAAAATTTCACCTGTGGTCTTCGAGTTAGCGTTCAACAAAGACACTGGATCTTGCAATGGAGCAAAAACGCCAGCTGTTTAACCACAAGGAAGTGAATAAGATGCGTCGACAGTTGCAGCTTCAGTTGACCATAAGCCTTAAGGATGGCCGTGAGAACTGGTGGGTTAAGGTAGCCGAAGAGGTGGAGGAAGCGGACGCTTCAGGTAACAGTCAAAGACTGTTTAAGCTTATACGCGATAAGAATGGAGAGCTCATCCACGGTAGACAGTAAACGCTGGACCGTTGGCAGAGCACTTCAATGACCAGTTTAGCTGACTGCACGGTACTATAGTTAGGCCGACGTCTGCAGCTGCGTCGTTTGAGACCGATTCGCTAGAATAATATCCCCGGACAGCAGGCCGGATTTCGGCCAGGTCGAGGTTGCATCGACCAGATATTACTCTCCGGCAGTTACTGGAGACGTGCGGCACGCACCGCCGTCCTACGGTCATAGTCTTTCTCGACTTGAAAGGTGCTTTTAACTCAGTGGATCGACCAGCACTACTCAGTGCTCTCTGTCGGAGGGCTATTCCAACGAAGTTTGTGAATCTGTTGCGAGCATACCTATGGTCGCGTGAGGATATACGATGAACTGTCAAGTTTATTCAAAACGATAAGTGGCGTTCGACAAGGGTGTCCCATCTCCCCATTTCTGTTCAACCTCGTCATGGACGAGGTGATGGAAGATGCTGTAGAAGGTCTCCGGGATGTAGGAGTCTAACTGGGAAGTGGAGGGAAGCTATGCGACCTAGATTACGCAGACGACGTCGTGTGCCTGTTCGAGTCTGCGGACCATGCACAACGGGCACTAGATAGACTGTCGAGATCGGTTGCTCGATTTAGCATGTGCCATGCACCTTCAAAGTACAAAGTACCGTTACAGGACCGGACGACAGCAGCGCCGAACCTGATACTTGGTGGAGGAATTAACGACTGTGGACCGTTTCACTTACCTTGGTAGCTGCGTGTCCAACGATGGTAGCTCGGGATTGGAGATAAGTATGCGTATATCCAAGGCTCGGGCAGCTTACGCTGGACTGAAGCACTTGTGGCGTCGGCCTGATATTTCACTAAACTTGAAAGGTCGTGTGTACTGTGCTGCGGTGCGTTCCGTTGTGTTGTACGATCGCGAGACATGGAGTAATCGTGTGGAAGGCGTTCGTCGGTTGGAGGTTTTCGACAATCGATGTTTACGTAGTATGGCTAGGATTGGATGGAGTGACCGCGTGAGTAATGTGGAGGTCAGACATCTAAGACTAGATGCCAATTCTGAGAATTAGTCATCTCACCTTATGAAACTTAAGAGACTACACTGGGTAGATCACGTGTTGCGTATGGCAATAACTCGTCTGATATATCGTGCCCTATTTTATGTTCCTCCCCCGGAATGATGGAGCCATGTGGAGGCCAACAGATGACGTGGCAACGTGGGATGAGAAAATGTACAGCGAACTTAGGTAAAGTAGGTGTCTCACGCCTTCGTGGTTGGAGTCCGAAAGACTCGTCGACTTGCTGGCTGGAGACACTGAAGGATATGGCAATGATTAAAAGAGTGCGTTTGTACAGTTGGACTGTGTTCCGTAAGTTGGCTACCGCGGCAACCTATCCCATCTGCTTATGTCCACTCTCTGTTCGCTTCGGATGTTTACTCTCTTTATAGAAACCTGCAAGTCTGGGTAAAAGACAGCGGTTAGTGAGGCTTGGTGTATTGGTAAACGCTGAAGTACTTTGATGATGATGGTGATGCCCGTAGAAACAACATGGACTGCGGGTGCAGCACAATCAAGTGTTAAATGAAATAGGTCCACCGATGATGCGGAGATTCGATAAAAGGTAACCGAAACGAAGTGTGCTATCTCTTATGGCTTGCCTTTTGGAAAAGGCAGCAGTCACATTGCGCAACGAAGTCTGGCCTAAATCTGAGTCTCTATTACACCTTCGAGTTTTTTACTTTCTAAATGTTGCCCAGACCATTTCAGCGAACGAACAGATTCGTGATCGGAACTTTTCCTGATGCACGTTTTATCATTATTTGGATTCTCAATATACCTAATTTCTCGCACATTCGATTTGCACGGCGTTCCGATTGCGCATCGAACCAAAACCGAATAATAGTGTCCTTGACTGTCCATCCGCTGGTGATGAACTATTTCCCAATGTGATTAACGACTGTTACTCAAAGAAATCGATATCCACTTAATTTTCCTGAAAAAAATATGCACGTGTTGGATCTTGTACCTTTGTGGGTCACTGGTATTCAATTACCTATATGCTGTGCTGTTGTCGGTTACTGCACTAAGCACTCTTTCTGTCATCCTCATTTGCAGCCTGTTTTGTGCCATGGATAAGGATAAGTACGAAATCGTGTTCATTAATGACTACGCCACTGCTCTTCTGACTGCTGCTTTCGATGCAGTTTCTGCGTACGAGAATCTGTCAGCAAAACGCCTGGATGCTGCTGAGGTTATGGCTCGATATCAAACGAAACCTTCGAAACGTACTTGCTTCGTTTTCTGTCGGTTCGAGGGTGAATGTTTCGAGCACTTACGATCTCTTGGTGCTGCTATTTATGGTCCACAGATTATTTTACACTATATTAGGGAAAACCAACCTCTACCTCGTGTTTCTCATCCACTATATTCAACTGCCCTGATGCGTGCTGTTGCCACCGTTACTTCTGTAACTGGATCTGAGAGGGAGTACTTGCTTAGTTCTATACAAATGTTACACGGTCAAGCTTCTCGTGATCTGTTTGATGGTATTAATGTGGTAATCACACCAAAAGTAGGCTCAAAGAAGTATCTTGTCGGTTGTAGCCGAGGTGTCAATATGCTTCTACCAAGTTGGATTACGGAGGCATGGAGATTATCGGCTATTCAGGATCCAATAGACATGATGTTACCGTCATTCACCGAGCGGTTCCGTGTGCCGATTTTTGCTCAGCTAGTGATATGCGTCTCTGGTTTATCAGCGGAGGAACGTAAAGAAGTATCCGATCTGGTTGTCAAACACGGTGGTCGTTATTCAGGAATGATGAAAGTCGGCGAAACTACGCATTTGATCATCAAACACCCTTCGGGGTTGAAATATGCACATGCTAAAAAGTGGAAAATCCAGATTGTCAATGTCAATTGGCTCACCGAATCAGTGAGCAAGGGCTATGCCTTGGATGAGGCGGACTATCGCGTGCCAGAGACCCAAGAAAACTCTTCTACTCCCACTTGTGAGAATAATCGTAGATCTTTCTCTTTCGACAATCTATCCATGATAAGTCATGCGAGTGGGACAACCACGAGGATCGATGAGACACGAGTGGATGCCCGTTCTGCAGCAAGCTTCCTTCATCGCTCGTCCAGTGTTCCCACTGAACGTCTTGTTCTTTCAGATTGTCTTATCCAGTTAATTGAATGCAGTCGAGAAGAATATTCTAAGTATTCTGCTTTGGTGAAGGAGCTTGGTGGCCGGTTGTGCACAAACTTGCAGGACCGCGTCACTGAACCACTAACACACGCAGTTGTGGGGTCAATGACCTCCAATGTTAACGCTGCGACCATGGAAAAAGAGGTGGCTTATGTTAGAGGCTCATGGCTACTTGCATGCCACGAAGCTAAGCGGCGAGTTCCAGAGGAGGAACACTTGATCAAACCCGTTGAACCAAACGAAGCGGAACAAATCACCGTGACTGATGATATTGGTACAGATGATAAAACCAAACGCACCATGGATACAGAGGATTTACAATTAATTAATCAGTACTTCGGAGCAGGAGGTTTGGCTGACATAGACGATTTCAATCGAGAAAACACCTTAAAACCGACTGCGTCGAAGGTGATAAAACAGTCCTCTCATGATGCTTCGATGGTTCAGACTTTGTGTGAATCTCGTGCATCAGACTTGGACTCTACGATAGCCTTTCGGACTGGATGCTTCTCCGGGTTCTCTTTCTTCTTTCATGAAGAGATTCCTGAATCGGATAAACTGGAAATTTCGGAAGCTGTTCGAAATGTCGGTGGTCAGGCAATAGAGAATCCACACACAGCGAATTTTATCGTGACACCCTTTTTCATACGATGTGAACCAAAAATGTCCCCAAATGCGAAACTAGTCACCACAAGTTGGGTTGAACATTGCATTGCTGCTTCAACTATCTGTTGGGATGACTTAATCAGCGAAAAAGCTTTCACGCCATTGGTTCGATCTGGACCCCTCCCACTTGATGGTTGCGTGATCTCTTTAAGCGGGTTCGTTGGTCGTGATCGCATTTTGCTTACTCGTTATTCACGAGCTCTTGGTGCGATTGTGCAAGACTGTTTTTTGTGCAAAGCTGCCCCTTCTCGAAACTTGGCTGCCAGTACACATCTCGTAGCAGCAAAACTTGAAGGACGCAAATGTCCAGCAGCCAAACAGTGGGGTCTTCCCGTAGTCAATCGAAATTGGTTGTATGCTTGTGCATTTCAGTGGAAATTGACCGATACCGAGGCTTACCCGGTAGGAGATACAACAACAATTCCGAAGCTTCATTCCTCTGAGACACCAGCTCATCCTAGTTTGCCAAAAGACCATCGGTTGACAGAAATTCAACAAAATACCCAACCACGAATCCTAAGTATAACAGATGAAACAAAATTAGCTTCTCCAGCAAAAGTCCTTACTCCCATCAATCATGCACCAATCTTGTCGAAACCATCGGCAGATACATTATGTACGCCGGACTGGGTTCAGAATCGAACTGACCACACTCCGGACATGAACAACAGTCTGCGGGATTCATTCGGACAGCCTTGTAGGCCATCGCCTCCCTTATCTGAACAGGTCGCTCGATGTCTGAAGAAAGCTGTTGTACGGACTGCCGCGTTGCCAAAAAGGAGGCTAGACTTATCCGGTAAGTCTTGGTATCTTTGGTCATTCTTGATCATCACTCTTAATGGAACGCATGATAGAAATTCGCCATATGATTTTGGTTGGTTTTCCGTATTAACTGTTTGCCATCTTTTTATATATTTCGATTATCCGGCTAATTCCAGACTGGCACGTGACAAATATTGTTGTTTCCGCAACCTGGTGACGATTTCTAGTTTTTTTTTTATCTCACTGGATGTTGTCGGTTTTACAGTGAAAATTCTGCTCTTGAGTCGGTATTCAACTGGGCTTTATTACGAGCTATACAGGTATATTTAAATCGGCATATAAAAAGTTGTAGGCGTATATAACTGTCCCAACTATTCTTATTTATGTGAATTTGAATAAAGCTGACCGATATCGTGTCTAATTTATCCATGTACACCTCCCTGTCAAATTTCACCTCATCAGATGATGGGACGGAGGAGCTGCCTCTGAAAAACGTGATTGTTTGCGTGGCCAAGCATCTAAGTTCACGTCAAGTAGAACTTAATGGTGTAGCCAAACAACTGGGTGGTGATTTCAAATGGGTGTATGACCCCCAGGTGAGTTGTTGTTTCCCCAGGAAGTCTCTGATTGGCTTAATTTTCCCCTTACTGGCCGATGTTTTTCTGTTCACGACCTAATATGATTGGCTCAGATTTCACCATACCTTCAGGTAGATTTGTTGCGTCCCTTGAAAACACTAGACTGTACATTGAGATGCGAGCCAAATCAGTTGTTATGGTATGCGCAGCAGGTTCTCTCCTTCGGGATCGATTCTTCGTATGCTACACCTCACGGTACTAGCTCCGCATGCGGCGTAGCCTTCTGCATGATTCTGCATTAGATGGAAACGAAAATTTGTCGGCATTGGATACGGCAAAAATATGGCCATCATGAAACTCTTAGCAAAAACTGATCTTCAAAGCTGTCAAACATCGTTTTTTTTATTTGTTCTGCAATAGAGAAGTGATGATCCGCAAGCCAATTACAATCAGTCTGCCCGTATTATATATATATATATATATTATATATATATATATATGCCTTAACAGAATCGAATCTGTAGCATCAGGAGTATGCATGGGAGCTCTTCGTCGAAGAGTCCACAGGAGAACCACGACTGTGATTCGTTGATAATTCTTTGTCAGTTGATGCTACAGATTCGATTCTGTTAGGACATATCACTTCGGAGTGTACAAGTATGTGGATGTTTGGACAAGAGACCACCGGGTACGCATACCTGACGAGCGACAATAACCGCGAAATCGGTCATGCGCTCCTGAGCAAGTTTTGTTCACTCATCCAAATACTACCTACTGAATATATATATATATATATATATATATATATATATATATATATATATATATTCACGTTTGACAACGAGTCCTAGTTTGGATCGAAACGTCACGATAAACGTATTAACTCAGTGTACGCCTTCTCAACTATAATATATATATATATATTTTTATATATATGCATGATCCTGGGATGCCATCAGACAAGGAATCTGGACAGCAGCGGAACACGAAGTATGGTGAATTGGGGAAGAGAGAAGGAAATGAATCTATTGCCACTAACCGCAACTTGCATCAATTCTCAAAAGATTCGTCGAGCATTATCAACGCCCAACTAAACATCAAGTAGCAAATCTTCATATGGTTGTGCGTAATGTGTTCACTCCCTAGAGTGAAGCAGTCTCTCACTTAGAGGTCAGTCATCTGGCGAACAAAGGTCTTTGACTTGCAAATTCCAGTGACGGATAAACGTGCTATATACATGTGATATTCCTGTCTGATAACCCATTGGGAACCTGGACGGTTAGCTTAATGGATAAGGCATTCAACTTATAATCGTTCATTCCGAGTCAGCATCACATTTTGTACTCGGTGGATATGTACTGCTGAGGATTACTAGTGGTATGGAACAGCTTTCGAGCTGCGGGATGCCCGACTCCTGTTGATCCAGCCAAGTCACAGTGGTTCCCAGTCTGTACATTTTTCATTTCCGGGATGATCTGTCTGGTAGATCTGTAGGGATCGCGTATATTTTGGTAGTCTAATCAATCCACCACTTTGGTAACAAGCTAGCACAGCCATTCAAGGAACACGCCAAAGTGGAAGTGTCAGGCAGCCAGTTGGTCATTGTACTAGAACAATGCCACTTCGCCCCCTTTTGTCGAAACCAAGTCCTCCACAAGATGACCAATGACTTATCTTGCGCATATCTTCGCAACTTATCTTTTGGCATCTCCAAGTAAACAGTTGAATCCAACTTGTTGGTTAGAAACCTTGGGCTTGCCTCGAAAGGTAATCTTAGCACCCAGTTGTGCATGACTTTCGAGATAATTCTTTGGATTCTCCATTCATAATAGTAATCGCATACGTTATACAGATAGGAGGCGAACTTATCAGAGAATATTATGTCCTGACAGAGTTGCCGTAAAGGGACACTGTGCATAAACGAACCACAAAAATCTGCTCGCTACTGGTAGTTTCACCGAAACAAAATAGAAACCAATCAGGGTTTGCAGATTTTTTTATTTCTTTTCAGTTTTCGCATCGCAAAACCAACGGTCGATGGCAGTCCGTTGTCGCCTGGCTTGTTATCACCCCTTACCTATTGAGACATTATATGGGTCTAGGTTACTGCAGGTTTTAGGGTCGTGGTAACCGGATCCCCCTCTCCATGTATAGTGGTTATGGGGCATGCCCCTTCTGCTTCATTTATACGTGAAATGTAATTTAAAACATTGATATGCCGAGGTACTTGAGTGCTGTTCGCATTGAATCACACCGACCAGTTGGAATCAGTTCCTCCAGATCTGCGATTCGGGCCTTATTGATTACTGTCCTCTGTCGTCTTGGTGACTTGCGAGACGAACGCTCCCCTGAAGAGTTAACCTTCAGACGACGCTGCTGTGAAGCGGCCAATTCAGATTGTCCGGATCAGGATGTTGACGGTGAAACTACTCCCATGGTTTTCGTAGGCCAATAATCCTATTTTCAGCAATATCAGTTCTACCCAGGATGTTGAAAATTACGCACACGCAAATGTACTCACAAACGGATGCTTTGCAGCTGGCCGAAATAGCCAGCCTACGAAATGGGGTAGTATACAAGGGCACACCCACGTTACATGGTGCGAGATTGAGCACAATGACCGTGAGAATCACTAAGGTTCGATCAAGTAAATTATGAAATATCGTTTGGGCTGAATGAATTACACGCAAGCATAAGAAGATACTTTCATGCTCCTCCGTAACTTTATAGATAACCACGCAGAGTTCCCAGCTAACAAACAAATAGTATAACTGTAAATGGGGATTTGCCAGAGTTCATTTTCATTAACGGCATGCTCACATCGGCATACTGCACATTGCGATAGTAAGCTTGGATTGTAATGTGCGCCTTAAGTGCTTGATGATCGCTGCAGAAGGAATCCAATGACATTTAGTCTTCGGACATTGGTGTCCGTCTGTCATTGCTCGAATACAGTCGAAAGATCTTATTAGCATCTCTAGCCTAAGATTAGTGTACTGGTCCCCACTGCTGAGTTCTGTGAAGAAGCGTTAAGTTCGAATGGGTCAATGTAATTGAGTCATGTGTTACTAATACCCTGAAACAGGCTCTCGTCAGTGCACGGTGTTCCGTCGCGGTTCAGTCGGCGTTCGGGAGAATAGTAGTGTAAAGCGCAGTTTATTTGTGTTGTGTTGCTGAGTTTGGTTGATCTATGCACACACTGAATCACGAGGCGCAAGCACTAGCGTCGCACGATAACACAGGAGCACACAGCCTGAGGTCTAGCAGGACACAACACACACTGAGGATAGTTCAGGCTCAAGACTCAGGGCCCGTAATTGCACAACGAATGGAACGGAACTGCTGCTTCCTTGAATGAGCAGCCACACAGAACAGATAAGTGGCGCGGAATACGAACAGCTAGCCCAGCTCGTTAGCGGAAGAGAAGACCAACACAGGGCATTACCGCGCGTTTATTGGTGACCCTCCAATGCAAGTCAAGTCAGAATTCAAGTGAGCCATATCGTTTATATAGTTTTGTTGGGTCGATACGTGGAATAGCCAATCACAACAAGCTTTGACCAATCTTTTCGCGGACATATAAGAATTTTCAACCGCACAGTGTTTTAAATAGCTTCAATTTTGAAATACTGAAAAAACGGCAAGTTCTTTTAAAAAATTAATAACAGTACTAAAGTCTGCGATACCAAGAACCCTAGAATGGACCATAGCAATCTGTCATCTCGGCATACACCCCAACGGACTGCATCACGGACATGGAGAAAGACGAGTCTTACGATGACCTCGTCATCCTTGTTCGAAAGGGCAAAGGCTCCGACATTGTAATGGTAGCAGGTGATTTTAATGGACAAGTTGGAAAACTGAGTGCATCCGAGTCCTGTTTAAGTGATCGATGCACCTTGCCTGTTCAGCGAACAGATAACGGAGAAAGAGTTCTCCAGTTTTGTGCAAACAATCGTTTGTTCCTATCTAGTACGAATTTCCGACACAGCTCGCGTCACACAGCGACATGGCGCTCTAACCCGACAGGTACTTTGAGTCAGATTGACCATATCGCAGTTAGCTACCGTTGGCGCGGTTCTGTCCAGAACTGTAGATCGTACTGGACCACGTACGTCGAATCGGACCATGCGTTAGTTTTAATGTGATTTTCGCTGCAGCTGAATGGCCATCGACGTAGGCCACAAACCCGATTGGCTGTCGAACGTTTGTCTGATTCGGCTGTTCGCAACAGCTATAAACAGAAACTATCCGAGGAACTAAGAACTTCGACGAACAGCAATGTAGACGATCAGTGGGATCAAATTAATCAGGCTATGCATTTGGCAGCGAATTTCGCCTGCGGTCCTAGATCTAGTGTTCATCAAAGACACTGGATCTCGCAATGGAGCAAAAACGCGAGCTGCCTAACTGCATGGAAGTGAATAAGATGTGTCGGCAGTTGCAGCGTCAGTTGACCATAAGCCTTAAGGATGGCCGTGAAAACTGGTGGGTTAAGTTAGCCGAAGAGATGGAGGAAGCTGACGCTTCAGGTAACAATCAAAGACTGTTTAGGCTTATACGCGATAGCGGTGGGCGGCGAACTTCGGTTAGTGAAGTCGTGCTCGATAGGACTGGAGAGCACATCCACGGTAGACAGTAAAGGCTGGACCGTTGGCAGAGCACTTCAGGGATCAGTTTAGCTGGCCATACGCTATTGTATTTAATCCGGCGTCTGGAGCTGTGAATCCTTCGGAGGTGTCACTTGATTCCCCAACGGAAGTGGAAGTGCAGTGGAATATTCGGTTTCTGAAGAGGGGAAATGCTGCCGGTCCCGACGACCTTCCCTCAGTTCTCTTCCAATTGGGTAGATAAGCTTTGATGAAGTCAATTACCTGCTTGTTTCATGGTATTTAGATCGAAGAACGTATTCCGTGATCGTGCGGTGTATCACTGAATGTACGCCTCTTCAAAAGGGGCACACGGATTGACTGTAGGAATCATCGTGGGATTAGCTTAATTCCGGTAGTCACTAGTGGTGTTTGTTTGGATAATGCTGCGTCGCTTGACACCGATTCGTAAGAGTAACATCCGCGGACGGCACCTTGGTTTTCGTCCAGGTCAGTACGCGGTTCGTGGTTGTCGAAGTTTGCTAAAACTCACTGTTTCTCATAATTTCATTAAAGGTGCAGCCGATTCTCTGCACTGTAAGGTCACCATTACTCCAGGGAGTTTGTCTTGTTTTAGTGTAATTGACATATTGCGCAACAGGTTTCAGTTCGGTTCACCTTTCACTTTATTAGCACGTATTCATTAAAAATTGTTACCTGAATCAGGGCGGCACGCCAAGACAATCGAGCTTCTAAGGCAACGATTTTTCGCTTATGCATTGCTTGTAGTTTGTATTTTGTTAGGTCACAATTTTTCATTTTCACACATCAATGGTTCAGCATTTTTCTTGTTTGAAATGAGAGTGACGCTCCGCACACCTTTCTTCTGTGGGTCTTTGGTGATTGGTGACTAACTCATCTAACTGGCATTTCTAACGCGGATTTTGAAGTGTCATTTTTCACTGTCCAACAAATGCCCATTAATTTTTTAATTTATACTATAGATGTGAATGTTACTGTAAAAAACGATGTACAGCGCATGTGCACACTCCTATGGTTGTTTCGAAATCCTAGTAAAACGGTCGCTATCTCTGACGACTTCAGTCGGTTGTCTGGGTTCTGATTCAATTCTGCTCTGCTTAATCAAGCGAAAACAACTAAATGACCTCTGAACAATCTAATTTATTTCTCTTAATCAAGCGATATATATATATATATATATATATATATATGGCAGACGAGTTTGCGGAGTAAATACTAACAGGACTTTGGCGAGGAGGAAAACGATACGAATAAAAAAACAATTTGGAGGGTTCACCACTTGCGCGCTTGCTATTTCAGTCTGTCTCTTATTATTGGACATCCGTAAGAATCTACGGTTCTTGTGTGGGCTTGTCGCTACTCGGTTGCCCAAGCCGAAATAGAGAGTTGACCTAGAGGGCACCACCCCGAGTGTTTAACTAAATCATCTGTTCCAAAAGACAGATGGACTACTTAATTTCCTGGTAACCTACTGGGGCCCAATGACTAAGTCGTTCGGTTCATACACCCGGGTTTGGAATCAAGGTTTGGCTATCTGTTTTAGGCTTACTACCGAAGATTAGTCACTCTGATGGAAAGCGCCGGGTATTGACCTTCATCCTCAAATTTCGATGGGAACGCGACAGCCAGAGGACAATGAATAGAACTTCGTCAGCAGATGCTGTTTGAGACGCACGGTCATCTGGGCTCATTTCGAGAGATGTTCGGGATCAGCGACCATCTCGGAGCCTGAAAACACCCACGCCTGATCATACTGGGACATTTGAAGATCTGCTGTAGTCAAAACTCGTAGTCCACTTGTTTCCAGGTTCTCGCGCTCATTGTCTCTTCTTGGTTTTCATTTCAAGCAACAGCCCCATTCGTTCTTGAACGTGCCACGAAAATCGGACCGCTTTCACTGCCTCGGAAATAAGGCAACTAGCCGATTCGAACTCTTCTCCGTACATCATTCATCTGTTACCAATGCGTTTTATCAGTCAGTTTCGTTTTTCGGACGTAATATAGCTTCATTGGTTTGCGATTGGTGGTACCGAAACACAACGGTCTTGGGATTTTGACATCAGCTTCTAGTCTGACCCTACAATGGTATATTGTTATTCTTAAAACGATGTCAACCTATTCTTGAGTTTCCTTGATTTCAACAACTTCAGTCCATTTTAGAATGTTCAAAGTTTGGTAACGCCACCAATTTATTACAGGCAGCGGTGATCAGTCTTTTGTCATGTATCTAAATAAAGTAGAAACGGCTTTGCACAGTATGGTCGGGATCATTTCACCAAACGCTTTCGTGCGCATTCTGCCATCAGAATGACTGTTCATCTAGTCAGGAAAATGACCACTGGAAACGGAGGCGGTCACTAAACACTTACTACTTCTTATTCGCTATAACTCTTGTTGTATTACTTTGTTCACCCCAACTTCGCCTCAGTTTTCAATGATTGTTTGATCATTAACATAAACAATAAAAGTGAACTATACTGTACACCTGTACAGATGCATCAAAACAACTCACGATATGTCGCACTAACTTATGCTGCTGATTACTGTTTGGAGATTTGTGACAAGGTGACATCGACCCCAGTTCCGCATCATTAGTCGAAAACGTTCCGAATATTATTCATGTTATTAGTGGAAATGCACATCAGCTCGTGATGCTCTATAGTCCTCATTATAAAATCGGAATGTGTTCAAATATGAAATCGTAAATCACTAGTTGATTATATCTTCAATTTTCCGTTGGCTCTGGTGAAAACAGTCAAGTCAGACGGAAAGAAAATATCGTTTTTTATCAAAAATAAACTAAACATACCGCTTTGCTCGGGCCAGTGCCCATGGACCATGTAGCTTGCTGGATAGTTCAACTCCTCAAGTATGATTTTTTTACTTTAACTGGGCTAAATTGACCGATCCAGTCAGTGTGATATTGTCACAATGACCTTACCACTATCTTGGATACCTAGATATGACGATTATACGTCTGACGCTGTCACAGTTACCGTGGCTAGTGGAGTTCGAATATAGTCATTTAAATCATGAATGCCATTCCCGCACGTTTCACTTCGATGAACGTCATTTTTTCGTTAAACATGCTGTCAGTAGTATTGTTTGGTCTCGTCCGCACCGATTTTGTTTTCAGATATGCACTCATATTGTGACTGAGTATCAGAACGAGAACGGCCGAGTGCCATCATGTACAACTGATAAAGCAGCACTTGTCACTCCCAGTCCTAAAGCAAATTTATACGCCGATGTGTTGGCTGCGAAACAGGATGGGAAATACCTCGTTCATCCCCGCTGGTTAACTGCTTGCCTGGCCACGTCTCGTCGATTGCCCGAGTCGGATTTCGCACCGGGAACGATAAGTTACGCATCACCGTCGGCCTGTCCCCGACCGGAAGATAATAGCCCTGCCGCGGAACCGGCGTGTAAGATTCCTCGAACAGGTAGGCCCATTAATATCATTTGACGGAAAAATTATGTTCAAATCCTTCAAGCGACTTGTACGAATTGAATCAACGCTGTCTAAATTACAAATCCGGATTTGCGGAATTTAGTCACACCATTTTTAATTATTGATTTCGGAATTATATCGAAAATATCTGATACTGCCATCCGACTGGGTTATTACGATCGCGCCCTCATAAGTCTGACCTGTAATGTATCTTACATGACCACGTGGGTGATACAAAACACGCTGTCTGTGTTGCTCTGCGGTTTGCGAACAGGCACTGACATTATCCGTTTTCACATAGTTCTCAGTGGTCTTGACGTATTTCCTAAATGCGATAAAAATGACTCAGTTTTATACAATACTCCTCCATTGGGTTATTCGTTTTATTTTGGCACAGGTGGTTTTTCCGCAGTACAAAGGAAAAAAGGGTGATAATTTATGACAAATATTAGTTTCCGCGGCATCATTCAGTGTTTTCTTATTCCAGCTTGACTTCTTCATCCTCTAATGGTATAGTTCCCACCAAAAATAAGTTGATCTCCGTGAAAACAACCTAGTGCGCTTTCAGACTGCTGTTTCCCATGGTTTTTATCTTTCGCGCATGACCATTTAGCCTCTTCGCCTTTTCTCAGATCCGTTAACAATCTATCTACGAAGCGGCACGAATAAATAAGGCCTTAAATTACAAAACAAATTTTGGAGGTTTATTTTCAAACCAAAATTTTACAAGTTCGTTTTTGCGAGAATGATTACAATAGACGTTAGGGAATGGCTTTAATTCGAGGGACGGCTAAAACAGGAAATGCTTCGAAAAGCATTGTGGTAAACAGCCTCAAACGATTGATATCGGTGGATTTTACTTGGAATCCCTTCGGGCACATCTAGAAAATCATCGCGGCATTCTGCTAGACAGTTCTTGATGGTGAACTTGAACCTCCTGACGGCTTCCTCTATTGATTTGAACTAAAGGCTATATGGTGGTTGGTACCATACCAAATATTTGGGCTTAAGATGTCTGGTTGGCTTTCCTGCAGTTCACTGGAACACTTTCCGAGAAAATTGGTAAAATGAGACCAAGGTAATCGGGGATGACATCCATTCAGCGGCCGGTGTGCAAGCCAAGATGTTAAGGTTAGTTCCCTTGGGAGAAAGGATGAATCGAATGCAAGGTTTGACCACTTCCAACCACCCATGTGAATGTGAGAACCAAATAAAGCTTGGATATACTCATCTAATTTTCGGAGAATACCTCCGCGCTTCAGAGGTTTTTCACGGTCCAACTTCGCAATGGTGCGGCATGTTTTATTCTTCATTCCTCAGATTGCCTCCATTCCGAGCACAATGAACAACATGCCTTCTGCCTTCGTTGGACATTACATGACTGCGTCTTCTTAGCCTGTTAAATCAACCACTTCAGTCATGGTTTCAGTACTCATCGAGTTACCCATAGTGAACAAATTGTCAAATGGTGCCCCCGATTGATAAGGCCATCCAAGTTAACAGATAGCAACTCACCAGTAAGAAACAGTAACGGCTCCTTGATCACCCAGCGAATCAAGGAGAACTTCACTTTTAGCCGTCCTTACGATTGAATATGCCCAGTAGTTGCTAGGTGCTGAGGGGTGGGAATGATGGGACGTTACACTAATAGCCCATACACTCACTTAGAAATCTTAAAGTACCATTTGCTGGCACCTCTCGAATATCATAATGCGTAAAGTTTAAAAAATCACCGGGCGGGGCTAAAAACCTATGAACGGTGGCTAAAAATCGTGCATTTATGCCAAAAAAACCACTCAATGTAACTAAATAACCAGGGAAAACACTGGTAGTCTGTTCCTCATATTGCAAACACGTTGTTATCAACCGAACTTACTTGAATGTCTCGAATAAGCTCTTGGCCCATGAGGACAACCCTCCCCTACCTCGGGAAGTAAGTGTCCTACCAGCTAGTTTGAGGATATTTTCGATTCTTAACCTATTTGAGTGTTGGTTTGAGGATCAACCAAAGAGCTTGAAATTCCTCATGTCAGAGATCGTGACGTAGACTACTTATCCAACACTAAACCACGAACTACCTTCAGTCTCAAGTTGCTAACAATCCAGCCCACCGATCACTTTCTGTGCTTGAATCCCATACACACTGTGAAATCAACTCTCTTCCAATCATCCGTCCGGTCACTTCATGTCAGTCTGAGTGAACACCTTTGGAATGACTTGACCAAGGGAGTAGAACACCGAATACCCTTGTCTAGTAGTAGGGAGCTAAAGTGGAGCGAAATATCAAAGGAGCGTTTCCGGCAATTGATAAGAACTGCATAAAAGAGTTCGCGACATGTCCAAATTCAGTGTAGAATGAACAAAGTATGGAATATTCTTGTTGGCATTCGTCGTAAACAGTTGAATCACTCGAAACCTGATCGATGTTGAGTCCTGAGCGAATTGTTTCATGCATAACCTTTAAGAATGAATGATGACAAGTGTTTGTGGTTGTAATGATTAGGCTTTACTGGATCTGTCCCTTCACAGACAATTGGAATTTTTCATTCACTTCGTTAATAACAGTAAACGTTTGAGTCGAAAAATCAGCCATTTAACGACATCGGAATAGAGCATGAAATAGACAAACATTGTATGCAGTTTTCAGCAAACAGTTTTTCCTTATAAGCAAACCTATTACGTAATGCGCATAAAACGACCTACTCATAGGTTAACAGTTCGCTTTTTGTCCTCGGTTATTTTTCTCTAATTTACTTGCCTTTCCAAATGTCGATTCTATCAGATTAAAGTCACTGCAAGTTTTCTAAGTTCGCAAATGATTACATTCGGGTTCTCATCTCTTACACCAGGACAGTAGAAAGAATTGCCATTGTTAAGTTCTTGTCGCGCGGAAGCAATATCAGTTTAATGAGCCTTGTCCAGATAACTTCGTTCACGTTAGTGCTGATCGGAATCCTGTGCCGGAATTTCTTGTTTTCCATCTCTAGCAGTTAATATTAGACCTTGACGCAGAATTTTCCTGTTTTTAAAGGAATATATTTTTCCTGTTGACTTGGACTCAATTCGGACTGTAATAATAGATAAAAAATGTTAACTGTGTCTTCGTTGTTGCAATCTAGGATAATCACTAAATCTTCCTCCCCAAGTGTGTATTATTTACTCATCCCAACAATTCTTGGATTTCCATGGTCTAAGGGCTTCACCTTGGTAACGAAGGGCACACACTAACCCCAGTTGGGCCTGCAGCAAAGAACATAAATTGATAATGATTATGAACGATTTTATGTTTTCCGTGAATGCCCCCATATAACATCAAATGCAATTAGAAGGAGCTATTGCAGAGGTAGAATTTTGTCTAGCGAATCTCAATTAGATGTGTGCTGATTTCATGGATATTTCGTGCTTGCTGAATGTTTCACCCTAGTGCTAATTTTGGTGAATACTTTGTCAAAAGAAGCTAAGTCATGCTGAGAAAATCAGCGGCTTAATGATCATAGTCGGCTCTTGTACATCACGAGGGTCAGGTTCACCGTTTATTTTTTGTGCTTCCTGAATTTTTCGTGAGCATGACGCCGCGCATATGTAAAGCCAAGAATAGAATCAATGCGTAGGGATAATATTTGTCATACATGGATGATAAACGACGCGATAAAAATGAGTATCGGTCAAGGAAGACTGGGTGACCTCGTGATATGTTGTTTTTTCGTGGTCCAATTCACACTGCTCGGTCCACTGATAAGCTGAAATCGACTTTTGCTCCCAATTAATCTATATTCCTCAACGGGCTACTTTCGAAATTGTCAGTAGGCAAATTAGTGAGGAATGCAGCTAGTGATGAACGGGTAGACGGGTTACCCAGACCATATTCTGCATACTAGCACGATTCTCGTTAGTGAATGTTATTGTGAGAGAAAAGTGATGCGGTTCAATATTGGCATATGGTTTACTCCTCAGAGGACTGCAAGGAGTTAACTTAGTTCTGCTGTTTTGAAGTCAATAGTCCAGACTGCTCCTCAACAGCCTTAATCCTACAGCAACAGGTCAACTTCACCAGTAATACCTACGTAGACAAATGTCTGAAAATTGAGGTGACGCAAGTTGGATGATTTATCATGCAGCACGAACATGCACAGCTGATCTCTGAAAACTCGCGATTTCATCATACAAGACTTTCATCTCAATCGCTTAGTACTGTCATTACCGACCAGCAGTGATCGAGGGATTTTAATATCCTGCCACCGTCAACGCAATAAATTCGAACTCATCTACATTAACTATGTGCAGTTGATAATTATCATGATAATGCATTACATCGTATTCTACAGCGCTTTGCGTGCACATTTCCAAAACGAAAACTCCCACTTACTGCTTCATCTGAAACGGTAAATGAACTTGTTGAGTGCATAAATGTGATTATTCCTAATAGGTTACCCCAAAACCACCTAAGTTTCGCTCTTGATTTGTCTGGACCCGTGGTAAGGTGAAACACTGTAGCGTAATCCCAGCTGTTTTGGGTTTCCCGCTACTCTCTACGAAAGCCACTGCAGTTCAAAAGGGGTATAATCAAACCAACTTCTTCCTTGAAGCGGCGTCCTGCTGAGCACGTACTCAAACACGAAGAAAATAAAACACGGCGGGACTGGGGACTATCACGTATATCATCAGAAGCGCGTGCAGTACAATTTTGATTCAACAGGGTTATTCATAGTTATTTTTTTCTGTCTTCCTCTTCGTTATATTCAACGGGCCGAGTATAACCCTTTGGATATTCCTTTTTATCAGCAGCGCACATCCCCCAGCAAAATACTGGGTAGTGACAGAAGGATAAGCAAACATAATTCAGCTTTTTCATTATGACACTGACGACTTTGATGGTGTAACAACATTCGAATCTCTAAGAACTAGCACCGTGAGAAGCGTAACCCTTCGGGAACCGAGGATAAAATTTCGCTGGATCATCATGAAAAGGTTGAGAACGATCTGGAAATAATTGACGTAGAAACTTTTGATCTGCCCAAAATGTTGATCACAATTTGGTAGATAAAGTAATTGGTAGCGTAGAAGATATACAGTTACTGACTGAAATTCCTCAAGGAAGAATTTTTGATTTTCTCCTCTCGAACCTAAAAGAACAACAGGAAAATGACGGAGTAGGTTCGGCGAAAAACGGTGGGTGATTGCACCGTTTCATTTCTAGGCCTTGTATTCTTACCAGACGTGGTAATCCTCGAGTTGGTAAGCTTATCGAAAAAGCGTGAGTAGACATTGAATACACTTGGATAACATTAAAGTTGCCTTTATCAGGAAAAAAAACAAGTGGAAGATGGATTTCCGAGAAGGCTGCGAGGATCTTCATTTCCCAAGATATTCTTTTAGAGGAAAACATCAGCATACTCATGGTCCCTACCTTTTCGGGCTTATCAGGAGTGCTGATGGACGAAAATGAGGTGCAGTCGAGATGATCAGGGAGTCTGACGGATCACCAGTTCACTTTCGGTAGTGTCGTCTGGGACATTTGGCAGAGTGCTCTAAGGAGCAGTATAGTTGGTCTAGTACGACAGCAGTTCTCCCACCTATGTCTACAAATGAAAAAACCAGGTAGATGCCAACGATTCATTAGAGAGAGAGGTCATCAAGAAGGTATTTTTCGGTCAAAGACACAAGACATTTGTATCATTTGAACTGTTCCCGTTCTTCTTCAAGGTCGGCGGCGAAATATAATCATCGGAGTTAACACGAAATTCCCTAAGTTATTCTGAACAAATGAACAGATTTCTAAGGACTGGTGTGAGTCGATGATTGTGCCAATTTACGAGAACGGTCATATGCTTTCACGTGCCAATCACATAGGAATTAGTTTGGTGAATATCACGTCCCCAACTATCAACAGACATTATCGTCCGTTGATTATCTAGTGCTCTCCAAAGGTGTATGCGTGAGAATGAAGCCGACTTTCCGTCCGGTCGAGGTTATATTGATCAGATCTTCAATCTCCGGTAACTAGAACGCAGATACGCGTTCTATTGGCCCACGATCTCAGTCTCTCTTAATGGGATAGCGGTGTTCGATTCCGTCGGTCATGTAATTTGATGTCTGCTCTACTTTGGGCGTTGTTCCAGAGAAATTCATTTCACTCATCCAACCCGCATATTCAAACAGTCGATTTCGTGCTTAGGGCAATCTTTTACCCGCGTTCACCAGAAGAAGTGTTGTCCGTCAGAGTTCCCCCTCTCTTTCTCTTTTCAAATGTATAATTATAATTGAACCCGAAAATAAAAAATATCCTTTTACTCATATGAGAATGGTGGAACTGATATTCGCTGAGAAAGGAGATTGCCTGACCTTGTTATGTTGCCGAGTTTGGTTGGTCTATGCACACCCTGAAGCACAAGACACAAGTACTTGCGGCGCACAATATCACACAGGAGCACACAGCCAGTGGTCTAGTAGGACACGAACACACAGAGAGGTTGGAGACAAAAAGTTCGGGCTCAAGATTCAAGGCCCGTAGTCGCACAAGGAATGGGACAGATCTGCTGCTCCCTTGAATGAGCAGCCACACAAAATAATAAGCGGCGCGAAATACGAACAGCTAGCCCAACCCGCTAGCGGAAGAGAGAAGGCGAACACAGAGTACTGCCGCGCGTTTATTGGTGACCCACCAACGCAAGTCAGAATTCGAATGAGATCTATCGTTTATATAGTTTTGTTGGGTGGCCTTGATCGATTTGTGGACTAGCCAATCACAGAACGGGCTTTTGTGAATCTTTTCGCGGACATATAAAGATATTCAACCGCGCAATATTTAAAATAACGTCAATTTCGAAATATTGAGAGAAAGACAGATTCTTTTAGAAAATTAATAGCAGGAATAAAATCTGCGGCTCCAAAAACCTTGGAATGGTCATCGACCATAACAGACCTAGAATATGCGAACAATTCTATACTTCTGAGTGAAGACGCAGGTAAGTTGAGAATGTTTACCCATCGTCCTAATGATAATGTGGGTATCTGTCAGTATTAGGAGATAGAATGTTTTCGTGAAATATTTCACCATGTAATATCATTGCTCAACTATATTAAGGAACCATGGAAGCACTGTACAGCTGTTTCATCCAGCTTGTTAGGAATGATGAGCATTGCAAACGGACCGCGACCGAAATGGGACGCGAACCCGGGACAAACGATTCTTAGTCGAACGCCTTAGCCATTACGCTACTGGATAGGTTTTGAACGGTTTGTCAAACTTCATTACAGGATGATGTTGCACCTATCCGTCACTAATTTGCATTATATGTGAATAGATCAAGGTGTGGTTGTGACATGTTTCGCACATGCCCGCAAAACACCTGACTAGTTGTTCACTGTTCTACGAGGCGTGTATTGGTTAGTAGTTGGGTTGATATGTCCAGTTGATGACATGGCAAAAACGTATGAAAAAGTCAACAAGTGAGACTGGGTTGTATTGATCCATTCAGACTGCGAGTTTGAGATGCACGAAATCCCCCCTCCTCCAAACAATGGTTAAAAACAATGGATAATATGGTTCATTGCCACAGGCAATGACCTCCTTGCACTCGAAATCTTTTATGTATTTGTTGAAGTTTTTACCTTGTCTTTTGTTTTATTATGTTCTACTGTATAGATTTTTCCGTACAAAAATAATGTCGCATTTCAGTCAAAAAACTTGAGTTTAAAAAATAAAAATAGGAAGAAATTTGCACCCATCACCTTGTGAAAATATGAAAACAAAACTCATCGAAGAATCATCAGAGCACATTACTATAGGTTGCTCAGGAATTCGGCCAAAACACGGCCACGGTTTGTCAAAATGCGTGCTAGATATGGTACAGTGAAGTTCCTATAGATGTTGATTCTAGAGGTTATAGAGATTTCAGTTTCTGGGTTGGAGATACGGCCATTTGAGACGAATAGTGTTTCTGAGGAGCTGCAGATATTAAAGATTGCATTGGCCGTATCTGTGAAGAGTTTGACATTGTCATTGAGCAGGGGTTCAAAAGAAAAACAGGTAGATGTGAGTGAAAGGGATTTCTGAAGAAGAATAAGGTTGTTGTGTGAAAAGTTACGGAGGCGAACTCGGATTTGATTTGTTTGCCTGAAGGAGTGGAAAGCCGACCTGGAATACATATTGGGCCTTAACAAAAGCAAACAATGGTCGCTAGTTGAAATTGGAGCAAACAGTTTCAGGGAAAATAAGCCAGGGTGGTTGATAATAACCATATCTAAAATGGAGCCGCCTCTGGTGAGACAAACACAGAGGTCAGTCAAATCAAACACATTCAGTGGTAGGGTAGATGCATGGTTCAAATCACCTACGATAATATGCAGATTATCTTCAAGAAGAGGAACAATAAATGCTAGAAAAGATTCCAATGAAGATACCATACTTTGCTGCGAGCAAAATGGGCCATGTATAAATTCGTTATGATAGTGCTGGTAGGACGGGAGAGCCTAGGATGACACTGCGTCACGAGACAGTCAATTCCGTTTAGCGAGTACGTATTAATAACTTCGGACTTGCCAGACCAGAAGGAGCTTATGTCTGTTACAACACCGCCTCCAGTCTTCTTGTCCGAAACTATGTCTTGCCGATGGAGTCTGAAGCAATCTATAGAACATGAATGTATCAGCGATATCCGGGTTCAGCCACTATTCTTGTATGCAGATGACACACGTGTGAACATGGGTCGGTGATTGAAGTATGAGGGACAGATCCAACGTTTTCGTAAACAGAGAGCGGATGTTGGTACTCAACAATGCCGGAATGGACATCTTGGCTGGCAGGATGCATTTAAGAGCTGCCAGCCAGCCAGCATGAGCTCCTCTTTTAGATCGGTGAGAAGACCGTTGAGGTGCGGCATTGCGTGATCCCAGTCCAGGTTGAGAAACGATACGGTTTTTGAACAAAAGTAATTCCGATCGATTGTAGCGGCGAACATAGACCATAATCGAATCAAATATCCGACAACAAAACAGCGAAATGAGATGACACGGAATTGTAGTGCAGCCCGTCAAAAGGCGCGCTAATGTTCTAGTACCTCTCCTTGTTTTTTTCGTTAAGTAGATAGAGCTGTAATATTGCAACAAAAATTAGAGCACTTTGGTGTGAGTTTGATTGTTGTAAATTCCTAACAGAAGTGTCGGCCTATGTTGGTTTTGAAAATTCTTCCGTATCCATGTTTGCAAGTATGTCATTACTCCTTAGCATGATATTGGAACGCGGTTGTAGAGAAAGTGACTTGCTCCGTGGCCCACTCAGTTTATAAGAAGCCGATGACGACAGTTCGTAACCTTTGATCTACACAGAATGATGTACAGTATGATTGAGTTCGGCTTGCTAACGTGCTGGGTGACGAAGAAGCGCCGTTTGCCTCCAGGTCGATCAGTAGGGTGACAAATTTCTTAATTTGTGGATCGGAAATTTGTCATTTACTTGATCATCGCCAGCCACAAAATTATTGATGATAATTTATTGTATCCATCCATTCTACTTATGTGGGAAAGGATGTAAATTTGGTGTTGTCTTTTTGGTTATCAATGGTTGCGTGAAGTTGAACCGCGGTAGACAAATCGCAACCAAAACATGACGTGGATGAAATCCGGTTGCGTCAGAATGCCGATGTTTACACTCGCCAAGGTCAGCTCGAGCCAAGGTTATATCATTGCCCACCAGCTGAGATTTGATTGATAATCAAAAACGCGAATGTACGAACTAAAGGATGTTCTCTCCGGATTGGACAATAAAATAGCATGAACTAAATCAAGTGCACTGCGTCAAATGTGATGGACTAATCAGAGTGCGACTCAGAGAGCCGATTAGACGTACGATAAATGCGGAGGAAAATATTCTTTTGACAAATGGTGTTTCCATTTACTAACACGAGATTTTATATCAGTTCAGTTTTGATGTTCTCGCTAGAACGGCCGAGTTAAAGACAGGATTGTCTGATTGGCGATCCTGCATCATCGATACGATGACTTGGCATTGCACAACACTGATAGACCACCTATTACAGACCAGAAATTTTTCATCGCGAGAGCCCTCTGATCTACGGTGTATAACCAGCACATCTGACCAGGAAAAATTGGTCCACAGTTAATGGAAAGCCCCATTGAACTTCCGAAAATCGACTCCATGACGCGGGTTCGGACCGATGGATCATGTTGCTTAATGGGCGCAGGTGCTGCGTATTACCACACTTCTGCACCATTAGGTTCTTGTGCTTCAGGCGAGATTTCTTGGTCGTATCTTTTAGCACTTCGACTTATGATCGTTTAGACATTTTCCCGATCCCTCCCGGCGGTATCTTTGTATGATATCAAGAATCCAAGAATCGATATGGATGTTTCACGTGAACGTCACATTTTACTTTTTCCCAATAAGTTTTTTTATTTGTTTCTTTTTTCCTTTTCTGTTTTCGATTTCGCTTCTATTTTCCTGTTCACTTTCCACCGACTTGTGTTTTTAGCGTCCTCAAATCTACTCGGTGATGTAAATCGACGGTTAGAACTAATGCTAGGTTGTGCGAACAAAGTCATAGAATCCGCTCAGGCAAAAGATATCGAAGCAGTAGATGCAGCTTTGGCAGGATCTTCGAAATCTACATTTCAGACAGGCGGATCACGTGGACCACTGCAACTGAACAGTCCATTAAGAGAAGAAGGTGAACTGGACGGTGAAAGGGCTGCCGTTTCTTTGCTTGGTGACACGAGCACATCCGGACCGAGGAGACTGAGACGAAATACTCGCCGCGTAGTGAACGGTCAATCAATACCGAACGGAGTCAGTACACCTTTAGTCAGTGTGAATCGCATAATCAATTCAGATGAACTAGTTAGCGACACGGGGGGCAATCGCCACGAGTCCGTCACCGATCGAGCTCAACCTGGCCAATCTCTAATGGTTTGTCTTCAGTTTTTATGTTTTCTTTTGTTAGTTTTCATTGCTTGCTCAGTTGTCTGTTGTGCTCACCACCCCTCCCGCCACCACCATTGAAATCTCTTAGGGTTTTCGACGTTTTTCTTTTTGCATGCTGATCCATGCCTCCAAATCAATAAGTGGAATGGGTAAGTTTTCATTGCATGATGATCTCTCCGGCTTTTGCATTCCTAAATCAATCTTATCAGTTCAACTGGCGGATCTTAGGATGTATCTAATTTTTACTGTTGCCCCCATCCAGTCCTCGGCTTCCAGGGTCATCATCGTCCAAGTGGTTGTTTCACAACAAATTTCGATGCGATCAAATCACTGTCTGTCGTACGTGGAACCAAGTCGACGGCTGATTTTCACGAAACGGTTACAGTAGATGTATGAGTGCAACACTTGGACAAGCGTTATACTGTGGCATATTGTTTTCAGTTTTCCGCTATAACACAATTTCGTGGTTACTTGTCTAGCCTTATCGGCTCAATCTGGGAAATAGACCAGTGCTAATTTTTCCTCCCAGGATTCTTTACTCCACTAGATGTTCGCATCCTATTGCGGTCTCTACATTAGTAAGAAAAATTATTAGTTCTCTCTTGTATTGCAACGAGATCATTATTTAAATTTTCGAATCGACAGTCTACAGTTTCTCTCTCCATATATATTCTATATGTCACTCATTCACGTTTGACAACGAGTCCTAGTTTGAATCGAAACGTCACGCTAAACGTCTTAACTCAGCGTACGCCTTCTCACCTCTAATATATATATATATATATATATATATATATATATATATATATATATAATCACGTCGATCTAAGAATAAGGGTGGTGTCATCGTGTCAAGATCGAAAGAAATTAAAGGTGAGATGAACAGAAGAAAAAGTAGACGAGAAAAATCAAAATACGTTCCACTTCACACATTTTGATGCATCTGTTCCGGTTTTGGACTGCTCAGCTGAAGATATAAGGAGGTTTCTGTACTCATGTGACCATATTCATGTAAAAAGTATGTTTGATAACAACCACTCTTTTGTTACAATTTTTAGACAATGTTTTGTATGTGGGAAGTGTGCAATTTTGATGAATAGCTATCGTAATCCAAAATAGTATCCGGTTATCGCAGACGAAGCTCTCGGGGAAGTACATCAGTTTTATTATATTTTCACGTAACCGTATAGTCACATGTTGAGTGAATTTTCGTCCCGAATACAGGCATTCGTCGCATCTACATAGCTTCCGATCATCCTTCAAAGGCTGAGTGAACATAAATCGAATGCACAGATATTATCTCAGCTCCAACTCCTCAGCCGAATTAGAGATGGTAAAAGAGAATGAACTAGTTTAGGCCCTTCAAACTGGAAGAAAGCCACCTTAATCAGAATTAGAGGGACGAACTAATGCGCATCGCACTGAATTTGATGCTTTTTGCATTGCTCTTTGTAAGGCGTAAACCACTGCAGTATTGCCGATGTAATTGCGACACCTCTGGGAAATTTGGCAAAAATTGTATAGGCATTCTGCTTGAGGCCTCTTGACCTCCCGGCGTCGACACAAAAGATGAAGACTTGCCGAGGTTTTGTGAGTATTCGTGGCTCAGAATTAATGTTTCTAGAGAAAAAAGACGTGCATTCATCGATTTGGAATACTGTTTTGTGGTTGGCCTATCTGTTTGCCTCGTGGTGCCTTATCTTTCTTATCATTGTCATTGCGCTGGAATGAAACAAATCCTCGGATCACGTCCACTCGTACCCAAAGAAATGCATCTCCCTCAGTAAACTATCTCCTAAAAGCGCAAACCCCACGCAAACTAAGTGAATTCTTAGCGTTGCTAAATTCCACTGTGTAGTTCCCAGACTAAATCAGTGAATTCAATTGGGCCATCGAAAAACATTCACCAGTGATTGGCAAAATCAGTTAGCTCCTGCGGTAGTTGTGGCGTTTTGGCCGTGAATGAACTGAATTTTCTTCCGGAACGGTTCTGACATTCATCCCGTCGACACATTTTTCGTCTTTTTTATCCAAACTCGAAACTGTCCATAATTATCCCCCAGCAAAATGCACCTGTTGTTGATCCATACAACTGCTCCATTAGGGATGACTTCATGCATGACTTGGAGATTGGGACTTTCATCGGTCCATTTAAACTGCATTTCCCATCGGGCTACTTTTAAGCTCATCAGTAGGCAAATTGACCTGCGTTCATCTATGCTTTGAGCATCCTGCTTGTAGGACCCTCGCCAGCAGAACTGCTGTGAAACTAGCCCTGTCGGGAGACACATATCGATGCGCATTTTGTTTCCCGGAGGTTTACAAAGAGTTAATCTAGTTTAAGGTTTATCCTGTCATTTTTCTAGGTGGCTTTCCCACAGACTTAGTGCATGCAGTGAAGAATTCACTTTACTAATATCAATTCCGTTAGGATGTTTCTCACAGCTGAAAAATTGTATCGGTGGCTATAGTGCAAGGGTTTACAAAATACCTTGAAGGCTTGGTTTTACTGCGCTTTCTTATTAAGGAATATTGTCCTAATATGAACATATTAATGCCCGGGCAATAAATCCGGACGTTCAAAGCTTAAGTGGATTACTCAGTAATGTCTACCGACACTCATGAAAGTAGTCCGGTACAAAAGGCGGCTCAAATGAACTTGGAGAAATCATTCTTCATGACTTACGAAATACAGCGAACACCGATTCGAAGTTTATTCAAGCGTTTGTGCCAGTCATTCGGTAGCGCCATTTTTAGTGACCATAAGATGTCTTAGTAGTAATCAGTTCGCACCTTCCTCTGTCGATTTTCACGGTTTACGAGATTCACTTATTCAATAAACAATTGCAGCAAGTGATTCGGCTAACGAGAACTCTTCGTTACTACTTTTTGATCATGTGACTGCTACTTGGGTTTGTAACTTACTAGGTTGTCAAGCTATGTTCCAGTTAGGTCGCTCATAATGCCGACTTCAATCTGGTCGATCCAGGAGAGGTTAAGAATCGAACATTCGTTAAAGTGACTAGTTGGCAGTATTGGTTTATGATATGGCAGTGAACCGTGAACAGTGGCGATCGTGTTGTCATTTTCTATCAAATCAGAATGACTGAAAGAGTGTGTTTGTACAGTTAGACTGTGTTCCTTGAGTTGGCTCTAGCGGCATCTTATCTTTCCACGCCTGTGTAGGTCCACTCCCTGTTCCCCTTGGATATTTCATTCCTTTTCATATAAACGTGTAACTCTGGGGAAAAGGCAGCGGTCAGTGAGGCTTGTCTTGCTGTTTAACTGTGAACGATGATTACACGAAGCTCACTTTTTCTACAGGTATACATCTTATGGCTTGTAATGTGCGAGATTTTCGGATTTTTCATTCAACGAAGTAACTAAAATTGCAGTTACACATCAAAAACAGTGAATAATGTTTTATGGAAGCAAGGTGAACATCCGAATGAGAGTGGGTATTATTTTATTTCTTTCCTCAGGTATTTAGAGCGACCAATCGCTAGTTCCTTAGCGCCATCCAGACGAGCTATCTTGAGCCCAGAGCGGTCAGTGCAGCCAAACACTTACACTTAAACTGAAAGTGTTAACGTGTGACTGCAATATCGTTGGATTTATCAAGCTGTGGCTCAGTACTGCCTCAAACAGCCATTTGATACTGGAAATTGGAAGAGAGAACTGTTGTGGAATAGTTCTTCCAGTAACTAGAAACCCATCATAGTTAAATTGTTGTTTTCATTCGTACTGGATGCCCAATATCTATGACACTCAGCCAACCGTGAACTTCATGCTTCACGTGAGGGCAGTACTGGCCGTAGTGACGACGATTGCTTGAGAAGTGCTGCCTTTGTCGTTTCCATGATAGAAAAAGCAGATATGCAGTGATAGAATTCTAATCCAAAGACGGATCTTCTTGTAGCATATGATCTTTCGTTCGAATTCACCATTATTTATTTTCGCTTTTGTGAGATTCTTAACGACATTCGTCTGGATCATCATCTATGGTGATGTGAAGCTTCTGTTCCCATCAAGACCCCTTTAGCTCCTCTCGTGCGGTTTGTTCCGAACGCGTTTCCCGTTCTTGTTCATTCATGTATATGCAGGTTCGATGGCAGTACGAGGATGCTCCACCGCGTTCACCAATGGATTGCACGGCTGCAAGTGTTGAAACCACTGGTACTCCGCGCGGTATGCGTTCCCCTACACCAACCAATCCGGGTCAAGGTATTGTCGGGATTGATCACTTAACATCACGAGATGTTGCTCGTCGGTAGGTTTTGTTTTCCAATTCCTCACTTACATACACAATTGTTTTTAATGGCTCAGGCCTCCAGGATGTGTGATCTGACCGTAGTGGTGTTACCCATATGGTGCCAGATAACTTGTTCGGCCACGTCATCTATGGTGTCAGCGGTTTGATTATCACAGTTCAATAGGAGGCTGCATAGGTCTAATGAATTGCTTTCTGAATTATTCGGCAAGCTGACTAGAAGTAAAAAAAAATGATTTAGAAAGTGAGATCTTGTGGTTTTAATTATTATTACTATTGCCGTTTCACCCTCTTTATCTGCTGTAAAACGGACATACAATATTTCTGGAAGACTGTCGTGGTCATGGAAATGTCACTAAACGAGGGAACGGCCGGCAATTCGAGGAGTCGAACTCGCAACCCATACATCAAACGTTACGACTTCAGCTGCTTGACCATAACTGGAAGTATGCGGTCTTTTTTCAGTTTTATATGATCAGCAGACGGGGCTTAGGATGGAAATGTAAGATTGGATAGAATTACTTGTCCATCGTCAGTCATATTCGGCTGTTTCGAAAATCACTACTCCCACAGAGATGGTAGCCAATAAGATCTCTATGACGGTTTGTGCTGCGTTTAGCTCGGATCTTGCTGTTCGTTCACAGCGAAGATCAGAAAATACTTATACTTACGAATTTACGGCTTCTTTTTTCACATACAGTGACTTATTATCGACCACAGAGCTGCCCTCAAATGATCCACACGAGACATCTTCCATGCAACCACCTTCGGCGCAACAGACTCCGAATACAACCAAACTGGGTGGTCCGACAACCGTGGTCGGAAAAAATGGCGAATCCAATCGAGATCAAAAAATCTTGAAGCCCGTCGTCTCGTTCAGTGGTCTTGCCGCAGATGAGCGTGATCAGTACGCTGCCATTGTGACCGATTTGGGCGGAGAAGTGGATAATCAGTTGACGTTGGGCGAGAAGGCCACGCATCTGATTGTGCATACCCCAAGTGAGTTTGGTTACTGATTGCCCTTTCATGATAACGGTTTGTCCCTTGTCTTTTGGCATAACCTTGACCCGATCCACTGCCCAACATGCAAATGACAGACTAAACAATGCATTGAACAACATTCACGTCGTAAACATAATACCATCCCCAGTCCAGCTGACGTTGTCAGTGTGCGCGCAACTCGTATTTCTCATCTGCAACGTGCATTTGTGAGGGCATCTAACAATGGCGAATAAATAATTATGTAGATGTTTTAGAATACTAACTAAATACATATAGATATATAATATCTGCTTGATTTCACATTGTGTAGTGGAAAAATATGGTACAGCCGGAGAGAACGAGGTAGATGGGACTAATGAAGTAGGGGAAAAAGTAAGTTCTGTTTTTTTGTACACATTTTGTTCTTCGCCCTACTAGTTAAAGAGGACAGGAAAGCGGATGAGTGCGAATGCTTCTGTATACAACGAAAAATGGGCAGGGTAATTTTGCGAATTGCTCACCAAGGAATCAAATCAAAATGCTTCAAGATTTGCTTGTCTGCACAATATGGTCAAGTTGTCTAGGCCAAAGAAATTGTTTTTCCGTAACATTAGCAATCAAGACTCTGATAATTACAGTCACGTAGAATGATATTTAGTTGGTGGGAGCACAAAAAATATACCACACAATTCTCAGTCTCCTGAGACTGTAAGCACAATCACAACAGACGCCGAGCCTATGATAGCACAGACACACATTGATCACTACACCGATTGGATACCCGAGTGACATTGACCCGTAATCGCACAACGGTTGACACGATGCTTGAACCACAGTATACGATGCGCACAATTCAAGCTAGGCCTTCCACTAGCTGAACACAAAAGACGGAGCCTCACAAGTAACGTGTATTGACACAGCTCGACGGCCAAAAAGGTAAGCAGGAAGAACATGTCGTGTAAGCTCGGGTCACCATCGCTTATAGTCGGGCGTTCGACCTTGCGAATTAATGCGAAAGTCATAAAACTGACCAATCAGCGTGCAGCAATGGAGGGGCATGGCGATAATTTAATTAACGGGAAACCAAAAGTAGCGGAAAACAGTTTTGGGAAGAGGAAATAGCAGAAATAAAATCCTCATAAAAAATAGGGGGAAGACATGGCCGTCTCCTCAGCATAGAACTACACGGTAGACTGGGTATGGTAACAAGCCGAGCAACAACGATTTGCGGTCTGCCATCAGTTTGATTGGCACATCTGGAGTTCGAATCTCTGGACTTGTTAGGCGACAGACGCGCATTGCACTTGACCGCTACTGGCCGAGAATTTTTTCGTTCTTTTACATTTCTTCTAATTTAGGATCTTTTGATTTCTCTTTCACTGTTATTTGGTGCTGCCAGTCAGCAAAACTAAAATCGGAGCATTTTGGGGCAAGTTTTATGGATGTGAAAACTGAGACTGAAACAAAGCCAACTTCCGAAGAACGTTGAAGCTTCGGTTTAAATACTATGTCTTTTGTTCGTGTAGTGTGGATCAGCCCGTCCGAGTGCCACGCATGTAAAAACGCTGACTTGGGGCTATATCTGCTGAGCAAATATTGGCCTACAGATCAATATTATTAGCATATGATCCCATGACTGAGAACGCTGTTGCAATTGGTCTATTTCTTACGGGAACGACGGACCTCGAGTATTGGTTATCTTCGGCATTAACCCACAGGACATCCTTCTGTCTCTCACTCCACTTCATTGGGATTAGTGGTCAATATGCTTGCACCTCAGGGCATTTATCTTCTGATTTTCTGATGAATTCGATAGAGCGGACTCAGTATCTTAAATAAAGTGATAATGATTCCCGCATATATATATATATATGCCGATCCAATGTACAATTACTCGAACCACCAGCTACTACTAAGCGAAAAGTTCGTGTTACTGAAGGGATTAACATTCAATCGCGCTAACGCCTCACAACCCACGTTCATTGCCTCCATTGAATCGGGACTACGAAAGAGATGCGCCAATACATATGGGCAAAAACTATCAGCAACTCGCGCATTCTAGGCGAAAGTATAGCCTACCTGATAACGAAATCAAAGCTGGAAAAGTACTCCAAAAATTGAGAAATAGTCATATTCCCCGCAGACATGGGTAACGCAATAGCAGTGCTCGACACCAAGCATAGGTGAAAGAATTACTGGATGATAACGAAGTCCACCAACAAGTGAAAATAAATCCAGTCAAAGAACTTAGAGCCAAAATCAACAAAAAACTGAACTCTTCGAGAATAAGCAAGAAAATCAGCGATGAACATTATGACCAAATGAAGCCTGCAGTGGGACCCGTCCCTAGTATATATGGACTTCCTAAAGTCCATAAGCCGGTGGTACTGGTTGGGCCCGTCGTCGCATCAACAGCATCAAACTATCAGCTAGCCAAGTACCTTTTCCGTCTCCTACATCCATGCCTACCACAGGACCAAAACTACACGAAGAGTTCTGCCATACTCCTGGAGCAGATTAAAGACCTCAAGTTAGAAGCAGACGAGGCTATGGTTTTAAACGACGTCACATCACTGTTCACAAATATTCCAAGGCAAATGGCACTGGACAGCATGCGCCAGCTTATGGAGAAGGACTCCAAATTATCAGATAGAACAGCGATGTCTAAGGACGATATAATGAATTTTATAGAACTGCACATGGAAACATACCTACAGTTCAGTGGGACGCTCATGGGATCACCGCTGTCAGGCTTTTTAGCTGACGCAGCCATGGAACATTTCGAGACAAAGGCATTCGAAGCAAACCGCCCACGCTTACAGATCCGATATGTTGATGATACGTTTGTTGTGTTAGGAAAAACAGAAATGGACCAATTTCATTAACACTTAAACACCAGCATAACATTCACTAAGGAGAAAAAAGACTCGGCTCTACCGTTTCTCGACGTACTAATTATGAGGCAACCAAACAGGAGCATAGAGACAACCATTTACAAAAAACCGACGACGACGGACCGCAACCAGCCAACCTGCCACTTAAAGAGCTGTGTGCGTGCCCTGTTCCATCGAGCCGACACACACTGCAGTACACATCACCTACGGAAACAAGAGTAATCTAGGTTGTTCAAGTTATTTGCGGCCAGTGGATATCCAAAACCTTTCATCAACGCCTGTATTCGCGGAAAACAGAGAGCAAATACTAAGAGGATTAAACCGATAGTGATAATTCCATACATACAGGGAGTATCCGAAGCGGTCGAACGCATCCTACGTCCACTAGATATCACAGTTGCCCACAAACCGACCGGCACCCTAAGATCCATTCTATTCAACGTCGACCAGCACGACCAATCAGGGGGCGTTTATACCATCCCATGCCTCGGATGCGACAAACAATGGCGGTGAGACCGGCAAACAATTAGGCGCATGCTTGCACGAACATAGGTTAGCCCTACGACACGCTGAACTACACTCGCGGATATGGAACCACTGTGCACAAACGGGCCATGAGGCAAACGCAAAGGTAGTCAACCGGGCAAATAGAAAAGGGGGAGCGACTGATTCTCGAAGCCCTCCACTCGAATAACTCGTTCAATCGGCATGTGAAGATTGACAAACATTATGTCATCTTAACAAGACCCGGATGCAGAATAGAGACAAACAGACGGACAGTGCACAAAAACGAACGGAACTAGCGATCCCATTCGATCATTCATTCACGCTTGACAACGAGTCCTAGTTGGGATCGAAGCGTCATAATAAATGTTGTAGATCAGTGTACGCCTTCTAACCTTATATATACATATATATATTCCCCAATGTTGAGGCAGATGTGTACGGGAATTTGCGTTTTTGGAATCTTCGTGTGAGATGGAGTTTACATTCTTCTGCAGCGATACTTCGGCAGATTTGGTTCTGAGTCCTAGATGACTCGATATAACTTACAGGCTTTCGCCATTCATTTAAAGTTAGGTTATTCCTTTCCTATAATCGTCACTGGTGGTAACAAGACTATATAATACCCATGGTGCAGTTGAATTACTACTTAGCTCGAAAAGTTATATGGACAATTCGATGTTGACCACTTTTCGTGCAAAACGCATACATTTTTACACTATGGCTTTAGCGCTCCTTGGAAATTAGCTCCATCGGCGTAAAGAAGCAACCTGTGGACACTGAGTTTTGAAATATATGAACGTTGAGTTGTTTGAACGAAGCAGTCGGAACACGAAGGCCGATTGATACAGTTTCGTGGACTCCTACAGCTTGTTTGTGCCTGCGTCTTCCACGTGCTTTGACCATTATTTATTACCTATACATGTATATGAGTTACTGCAGAAAGGATGACTGTCATACTCCTAAGAACTGCTCCAAATAAAAGATGAAAAGAAATTGATGGCAAAGCAGACTCGATGGCACTGTTTAAAAGTGCTTACTTTGTAAGGAAGAGGAAATACGAAAAAAGAAGGGTATTACACTATTACGTGATTCTCGGAAGTCAGAAAGAGTCAAAAGGAAAGGTACGACAGATTGAAGCAGGCATTGCATTGGTAGCTTGGTTTCTGAGCGCGGGTGTGAGGAACAAAAATCGTGTTAAACCAGTGTGGTGACGTAAGCGCGACGTAGCAGTTTGAGTTTAAGAATTACCCGGTCGACATTATATCGAATTATGAAATAGTGCCCCGATCAGCAAGGGGGTTCGAGGAATTTAAGTCTTTTTTTGTCTAGTGCACTCAACTTTGTGCTATCAATCCTAGGGTCGTATTTGTTCCGCCTATTGTCGTCAGTATTTCACGTGCATGCCTATATTTGCATTGGACTAAGCTTTTTTTTTATGGAACATTAGTAAAATCTAGTGTCCTCATCTATAAGTAGCAGTGAGTGGACAGGTGAATAATCACCATTGTTTTTTGCAAAAGATGGTCAGGAGCTCTTACTTACGTCCGCTGGGTTCTAAACGGTCGTCATAAAGGCAGTTACTGTTGTATTCATTTAAATGACAGGAACGCTGCAGTACAGCTGCTACCTAATCAAATAATGCAGGAGAATGTCTTCATTCAAATATAACTTTTTCCGTCACCCTACTGGGAAATTCGCACCGTGCGAAATTGAGAGGTCATTGGAATTTCCAATACCTTTGATTATTTTTGTCATGTTTGATGTTTCTGACTTGTTCTTCGCGTTTTTCTCCGTCATCCATAAAGCTCGTAGCGAGAAGTGTTTAATTTGCCTGTCCAGTGGCCGTTGGATGTTGCATAAATCGTATTTGGATGCGTGTCTACGCGAGTCTCGTTGGGTGGATGAAACCCCTTATGAATGGGGTGGACCGGGCACTGAGCCGCTGCTCATGCAACTTAGTCCGGCCATTTCTACTCGTGGTGGACTTCAGCAACAGCACCAGAAACAGCAAGCCACACAGATTCGTGAACTTGCGCGATCAGCACGGCGTTGGCGTATCGTTGGTGGCGGGGCATTTAAAAATTGGCGCGTGATTTTTGGACCAGGATGTGACAAGGAAACCAGTTTCCGACGTGTAATTGAATCCGGTGGTGGTCAGGTAGGTAAAACTGAGTGTCCGTTTTTTTCTTTTATATTCATGTATGTTTTAGCTTTACCAATCTTACTTTTGATTAACTTCTAACAGCTCTAATGTCAGACTGATCATCATCATCATCGTACAGCGTCAAACATCGGAACCAGCCCCACTGACCGCTGCCTTTTTCGCCGTGTTACACGTTACACCTATGTTGCCTGTGCGTTTTTTATTGCCGCTCTGTCTCGGAACTATGCAACAGAACGGCGCATTGCGACGTAATACACACGCCGTTTATGGTTGAGCGAAGTATTAGGTCGGCGCCACAAGTTTTTCAGTCCAGCCTAAGCTGCTCGAACCTTGTGCATGCACCTGACCTTCACTGCCGTACTACCATCCAGAGGGAAGCAACTGCTAAGGTGAGTGGGACGATCAACAGCGGTTAGCTCCTCATGGAGCTAACTGCATGGAGCCTTGGTCTCGGAATCACTGACGTTCAACCTTGTGAGAACAATTTTGAAGGCGCAAAGTACAGGCTGAAAAGAAGCTACTGCTCTTGCGAACCTATCTGTTGTGTGTCGCTCATATTCCGCACATTCAAACCCATACGCAAGATCGTCGGTGCAGTATGGATTTCAGAATTTTTCGTTATTTGCCAATCCGACGTTCCTACTCTGGAAACCGCTTAAGGCATTCTGCATTGTCCCATCAATGACGAAGTTAGACTAGAAAAGCGAGGTGATAAATCTTTGTCGAGTACAGCTCATCGTTTCGAGTAGTCTCGAAAGTTCGCCGCACTCGGAAGTACGCTAGTACAATGATCGTAGTAGGTTCATGAACTTCTGTTACTTATCCTCCCGGTGGAAAGCACCGAATGGTGCTGTCCGGTCAACTGAGTCGAGAACACCTTCTTAATCGAAGGAAACTATTATTTTCATGAAATAATTCACCATGTAATATCATCGCTCAACTCACTATAAAGAAACCTTGAAAGCACTGTGCGGCTGTTTCGTTCTTGTTAGGTTCGCGTCCCAGTTCGGGCGCGGTGGATATGCACTACTGATGATTCCTAACAAGGATGAAGCGGCTGTACAGTGCTTCCACGGTTTCTTAATAGTGAGTTGAATTATTATTTCATGAAAACATTCAATCTCTTACTACTGAAAACTATTATTATCGAGGGAAGGTGTTTGGTGCGTTTTAATTTATTGACGAGGGGTCAAAATCTGGTTGTTTTAATCGCGGCCTGCACGAAATCCGACCCATTATCCAAGTACTTTACTCTGGTGATCCCATTTAACACAGCACAACAATATCGAGACATTCCCTGGCTGCCATGACAACTAAATTAATCCCACGATGATTGTTGCAATCATTTCTTATTCGTTTCTTGAAGACTGGTACGACGAATGACTCTGTCTGTGGTAACAGAATACGCTGCTCGTTTCGAATGTCGTGGGCCAAGGTGGTTAAGATTTTATTATCGATTTTGAAATGAAATAAGACTTATTCTTGTGAATGGATCGAATAGCACCAATCTACCAGACCTTTTGCTTCAATCATGCGTAGAAAGTAAATGAATGGAATCCTGACGAATTAATCCCCTGGTCTTCCAAATCGGGGATTGATTTGATCTAGCATTTCAGTTAGAAAAATGAGTGGACAAATATTTGATTCATCTAAATGGTCTTCCACTCAGCCACTCCACGCTGCCTTGCCGACTGGTTCTTGTAAGGTCTGAGAGTTTTGATTGAGAACCCATAGCCGTTTTCCTGCTTACTGGCTGGATCTTCCAGTAGTATCTGCCCACAAAACTTAATAAGGGAGGTTTTGTTTATTGCGTTCAGTCATGTAATTATCATACCGACGAATTTTACTCTTGGTGCTGCGGAACTCGACGGCACTCTAAATTATGCGGCGTATAAAATCTGGCAGATTGTTGAAGTGGTATTGATAGTTACATCCAAATAGTAAATTAAAGGGGAACCCGCCCACCGTTTCGCAGTATTCCGAAGAGCGTTAAGTTGCTGCGTTCCAATATAACTATCCGATTGCAACCGATCTGTCTCCAAAGCCCAAAAAACGAGTGCTATCCTGGAGTGAACAAGACTAACGGATGGTATGCGAAAGCTTCATTTTTTGGGTAGATCAACTATTTTGACTCGTTTTAATAAATAAGTAAGTCTGCACGAAACACTGCAAGCTATCCAGGTTTTTCACCGAAAATCATGGGATCTGTTAGATCTACAGTGTCTGCCGATATTCAGGAATTCCGCATGTTCTGTATCGCCATGTCCCCTGGTTGGCTTGCGACGTAAATTAACAATGGCGATGGTGTCCACTAAACTCACTCGTTCCCAATAATCTCATTGAACAGTTCAATAAGATCAACTTTTTTAAACCTGTTCACAACGAAGGGTGATTATTCGCATAGGGCCTGTGTTTTCGCGGTGAGAATCCCACCCCATTTGGGTGTGGTGAAGACGGAGGCGCTGATAATGGCGCGAAATTTGCTACCATAGAAAACCATGAGATACGGGGGCTTTCGAGTCGGCAAAATGTTATCCACTCACTTCGCTTTATTTCTAATGACCTAGTCTCACGTTCGCCTCCGGTGAACTCTATAGGCAGGCCATAAAGTGATGGCATTGTGTAGTATTTGCATTTGGAACTACCATACGGAATTCGGCAAGTCACGGTCATGGATGGATACGGATTACCAATAGGCACTGAGTTGGCCCCGATCCAAGCTACGCAAACTAAGACAAAGAGGAGACCACAACAGAAGGGAAACACGTTCCAGTTGTATTTACAACTCATGGGTTTATATACAAAATTGGGGATGTTCCGCTTGGTAGAATACATTCCGTCCAGTCCCCTTGGAGGAATATTAGGATTGTACGGGTTTGTCACCACGGTTTTCATCGACGACTTGTCTAGGCAAGCTAGCGCGAAGCCTTATGGAAGTGTATCACGTGATTTACACGTGGCCTCATCATACGTTGCTTTCGGATCTGCTGAAATAGTACTTCAGGCGGCCTTCTCTTCGCCTCGCCCTTCACGGTAGTCACCTCTGACAGAAGCGTTTAATTATGGGACATGAAGATCCGTAATTCGCGGAAATCGATGGTGAATGCGGTATATTTGTTTGAGAAAGCTACCTTGAGGAGTGCAGTATAAACCTAGAAACAACTAAAACCATTTGTATCTTAGTTGGGCAGGGAATTTATGCTCCAAATGAGAAATAAGGAGAAAGAAGTCGGTATGCCGGTGACAACCAGGCAGAAAACAATGAGCGATTTCACTCTTTTCTCCTACGTTTCTACAACAAATCTGGTTCCTGTTCTGTCTGTAGTTCAACAGGCACCAACAGTCTCAGTCCAGAAGACTGGTAGGGTCTGACAACTCGTTTGGGTTTTTTGAAATATGAATACCCCAAGTGGTCGGCAATACTTGGAACAACAACTTGTCCTCGTGCTTTAACCGCGTTTTATGCTACTTTCACACTGCCCCCCCCCCGAGAAGTAAACCAAATTGTTCACTCTAAGGTGGATAGAAAGAGGGGTTTCACAAATCTGGATGCAGATCATGTTTAATGGGAATCATGGCGAGGGACGAAGACAGTGGGCAAGAAAGAGGGGGAAACGAGACAATATTCAGAGTTCACCACACGTTAATTTCTCCATTCTATAGCTCCCTGTCATCGGCCGTTTATCGAGCCCCGTGATTCCTCTGTAAGCTTAACACTATCTTGACCTTAGGGGACTCCACTCCGAGCCTTTTACCAAATGATTTACTTCACAAGGCAGCAGGACGGTCTGTGGGTCACAACCCTATGGGGACGGTTGACTTATTGGTCACTTCATATGCTGTTCGATGGGACTATACATTCTGGGTGCCCACCACATCCTTTGGCCACAAATCTCAATGAGCACAGTGCTCTATGCTTCGTACACCGTCCATGGTTAGTTTATAACCAGGGTTTAACAACCCCTTCTAAACCGACTACTATATATCAGCCAATCTAATGACGGGCGCCAAGCATTCACCTTCGTCCCAGCATTTTGGAGGGATCACATCCGTCACGAAAAGGTCACGTGTATGACTTCCACAGCGAGGATATATGGGACGCCAGTCATTAGAGGGCGTTTCGAGAGGCATTCAGAATGATTAGCCAGCTCGAAGCCTGAGCCCCGTCCCCCCGACCATGCTGAAGCATTTCGTGCAGTAGAAGTGCGTGTGCATGTGTACGTGAAGCAGAATCCGACATGTTGTTGTTCCGCTCATTATTCTATTAGCATCACGCATGTCCTTCGGATCTACTCTTAATCGCTTATTTCTTGGTTGTGTGGATCTGGGCCCTAGATTATGAATGCTGAAGAAAGCAGGCGTTTTGCAAGTGACTCCAGGAATCGAGTGCTTTATTCCAATAACGATTGCGTTTTAGATCCTATTCTTTTGAGCGGTATAACCAAACGACTATTTTCCTAAGTTCACTTACTGTCAGAATTAAATTGGCTGAATAGACTGTTGTCTCGATGACTTGATTTGGTTCGCCTGTTCGACCGTTATTTTGGCTACTTCCCTTGGTTTTGGATGCTGATGTTCTCTTTTCTGGTGTTACTTCTAGTTCACTCACGGAACATGTGAATCGATCAAGAGCAAGTTCCTATTTTTTCTTCGATGAGCAACCGACAGACAAAGAACGGTCGTTTCTTCCATTATTCACAAGAACAATGGAATAATAGTTATGCAATTCTTTCTCAGTGACTGGTTGTCAGCTTTGCAACTTCGTGCTGAATATTATTTAATGAGCTTCAAAGAAACATTCCATGATTCGATGGTAGTGCTATTGTGGATTGCCGTAAACAAAGAAACCATTTCGTTCGTGTTCGTTCTCCTTTTGCAAACACTTGCGTTTCCGTCGCATCATTAAAATTCAATAACTGTCTACCTTACAGGTTCAATTCCTTGCTCAGAACTTTGATATAGCATCCTCAACGGTTGATACTGGTGTCATTTGTGTGTTCGTTGTCGTTGTATTCCACACGTACTTGGGAATGTCATTGCTCAGATCCTTTAATTATGTTGATGTGTCAGAATACTGGCTTACACTTAAGCGGTAAGAGTACTCCAAGACGTTTATTCCACACCCAAATCAGACTTTACCTTCTTTCTTTCCAGGTCCTTTCTAGTCAGCCGCCCTACCCGCCTCCCACTGCAGTTACCCATTCATTTGCAAAGCGCCGCCCAAACACCACCAACCCACCGCTTCCTTCTGGTTATCAGTGGCTCCGGATTGATTACCTTTGTGCATACCTTATCGCCGGACAAGAGGTGCCTCGAGACGAGTTTTTACTTTGCTGACTACACCCTTGCATACCTGCCCTTATTCGAGGATGTACTCGCTCACAAAAGATCACCATAATATGCCGGTTGTTGAACATATGATCAGTATTCTCGAAAGCTGGCTGATACGTGACCATACCGCTTACGGTTTTACTTTTCTTCATATCTGTTCCGTTGTCTATTTTTCCACATCCATTCTAATCATCTTCGCCCTTTCGCGACTCACGGTCTCGTCTAATCCTGCTGTTCACTATGAACGGGTGATGTAAAATGTCTTCTCTCACTTAAATGCCCGTGCGTACGGGGAACTGCTCTGATGTTTATTTTAATATTTCGAAATGTGAAAATACTTGTATTGTATAGAAAGAAGCGAATTATGATTACTCACGGATTCATCTATTACTTGATCACTTCCCTTTGAGCTTATCAATACTATCATAGCACTGATAAGTTCACCTCGGCTGGTGATGAAACGTTTGCAGTCAAATTGCTCAGCTCTGAACAAACCAGTATCATCCTATTGAACCTGAGCTACGAGAAGAAACATCATTCTTAAGCCTCCTATCATATATATATATATATATATATATATATATATATATATATATATATATATATATATATATTAAAGGTTAGAAGGCGTACACTGTTTTATTGTTTACTGTGACTTTTCGATCCAAACTAGGTCTCGTTGTCAAACGGAATGAAAATGTAAGTCTCTCTAATAATAGTTCACTTTTTACTTTCCCGGTATTTTGGGGCGCAAATTCGCATCAAAGTCGGAAGTACCGGACTACTTTGCAAAGTACGATCGGCCACTAAAGCGTGGCATGGTTGTTGGTCATGGAGAGCGATGGAATGTGCATTATAGTTAGGGTAAGCACTTTGTTTTTCTCGCTGGATATCTATTTTATTGCTGCTTTTCTACTGATGTGGGGTCTTTTAGAACTATTTTATCCAGTTCCATTGTGAACACCACGAGCCCTGCTGCACAACTTCCTCCCATTAACAGTGGTAACAATTTTACGTCGTCTCAATACCCCGGCGAGTTGTTTCGGCGCCTACTAACCCCAATAATTCAGCCTCACGACTCTGATATGAAGAAACAGAAGCAACGATTGATCCCCCTTTCCTTGTCATTCTGTGACCCAACGGTGTTTGCTCGTGGTTTGCCGCTTCTCGGCCTGCTTCCCAAACCTCGATTCACCGTACCGCTGCCTAACACTTCCGTGTTTACCAGGATCCGGGACGCCACTTTCTGTTTCTATCTCACTCGCTTGCACCAGTCGTTGCCTTTCGGTAACTTGTGGTTGTTGAGCATTGTCCTTGGCTTCGGACTTCGCAGCACGCAGTGTCCTGGCAACTTCCAATTAGCCATGTCTCAAGGCATTATTAGCATCTTACGGTTTCACTTAATTTCACCTTAATAAAATCCCTTTCACAGCTCAATTGGGTGCTTTTTCCCCCAAATTTCCTAGCACAGTTTTCTCAATTCCCTCCTTTTCCTCATCTAAGTAGCCTTGGTATCCCAACCGTAGGTATTATTCGTACTTGCAGTAAAAATGCGGAGTTTGACCGGTGCACTAAGGAACCGACACTGACACCGGTCCAAGCTAGACAAATGAGAAAATTCAGGAAACTGAAGACACTTTCTTTCGAGTTCACTAGAAAGCACGTGTTTATATATGGAATACGAGGAATCCCCATTTGCGGGACACCTTGATCTTGTGGCATTCGATGCGTGTTTGAAGTTCACGGTCGCTTGTCGCCACGTGTGGTGAATGTAAGCGACCGCGTAGTACGTATTGTTTTATTAGGTCTGTGATCAAATGTGCGTAGGATTGAGAAGACTACGGTTCCGTTTGTGTTGGTCGTTGATGTCTTCTTTTGCTTGTTTGCATTTATGGTACTGCTTCTCAATCCAATGCTGTCAGAGGTTACCACGCCACCGACCTTACCAGCTGACTGTGTACACAGACTTCGGTGAAGCTGTATCGGCCTGTCTCAATTGATTTGCATGTAGACTCTCTTCACAGTCTCAGTTTTCTTACGGATATTTTAAAATCCTCCTCCGAATGCTGTCGCCGGTTTAGTTACTCTTGGTATTTCGCCGAGTGTCCTAGGGCATCTAGAAAGCATCTTATTGTTTCAAATGCTTTGTTTATATCCCCATCACTGACTTTCTCTCAGGCTTCACCGGATAACATTTTAAGCACCACATAGGGTTGCTCCTTCGTTGGAAATCATTGGACGTACCTCTCTATGTGGCCCTCTTACCGTGCGTGATTTGCCTCATGAAAAAACTATTTAGTTCGGCCAGTGCTCGATTCATTCTTGCTCGAGAGTCGCCCAATTCCCAGAACTCTATTGTCTTCTGAGCCGATCGTCTCCACTGGCACATTAATATCATAGTAACTTTCCTGTCTCCGTTGCATGCTCTCTTCTGGATCATGGCGTCAAGTTTGCAGCACCCAACAGGAATATGTAGCCAAACGATGAAGATCATTAACAAAGAAGTACTCTATAGCGAGAGTAAAATAACGCCGAAGAAATTAATTTATCTTTTTGCTTCCTTTGTTGATGATAGAACAATGTATATGATTTTTTTGCAGGAAGGGGACCTCGACCACCAGAGGGCCACCAAGTGGGGAAGTCGACCGGCGCTGAGGGGATTCTAGCCCGAGACCCTCACATCCAAACGCTACGATCTTATCCGTTTGACCACCGCCGGTCAGTCTTCCCAATTTACAGTCTGCCGTTCAATACTGCTAAATCGTTTATCTTCATCAGCGCAACTGTTAGACCCGTGTTGTCAGGCTTCTAGTATGTTATGTCGCAATTTACAATTTCATTCACTCTCAGGTTTCACCTGTTGCATCACATCGTCCTTGCAGCCGCTATGGATCTGAGTGCGTCTAGTGTTTGGATTATTCTCTACGGTGCGAAACAATGTTGTCTTCTTGAAGCACTCAGATGATACTATGTACAACGCATGCTAACAGAACCGCATCCTTCAGTAGTAAAACAATCCATGAAGCCCCAAAAGGATCCTGCAATCACATTGTTGTTTCAAGCATTTTACTTACATCATGCAACTAGTCCATATAAGGGATGGGGACGCTAGAGCGGTTAGAATAGATAAAATAATGGCGGCTGATCTCGATCTGACGCGTACAGTGTACGCGCGCCCTTTGACGGGCTGCACTACAATTCCGTGTCATCTCATTTCGCTGTTTTGTTGTCGGATATTTGATTCGATTATGGTCTATGTTCGCCGCTACAATCGATCGGAATTACTTTTGTTCAAAAACCGTATCGTTTCTCAACCTGGACTGGGATCACGCAATGCCGCACCTCAACGGTCTTCTCACCGATCTAAAAGAGGAGCTCATGCTGGCTGGCTGGCAGCTCTTAAATGCATCCTGCCAGCCAAGATGTCCATTCCGGCATTGTTGAGTACCAACATCCGCTCTCTGTTTACGAAAACGTTGGATCTGTCCCTCATACTTCAATCACCGACCCATGTTCACACGTGTGTCATCTGCATACAAGAATAGTGGCTGAACCCGGATATCGCTGATACATTCATGTTCTATAGATTGCTTCAGACTCCATCGGCAAGACATAGTTTCGGACAAGAAGACTGGAGGCGGTGTTGTAACAGACATAAGCTCCTTCTGGTCTGGCAAGTCCGAAGTTATTAATACGTACTCGCTAAACGGAATTGACTGTCTCGTGACGCAGTGTCATCCTAGGCTCTCCCGTCCTACCAGCACTATCATAACGAATTTATACATGGCCCATTTTGCTCGCAGCAAAGTATGGTATCTTCATTGGAATCTTTTCTAGCATTTATTGTTCCTCTTCTTGAAGATAATCTGCATATTATCGTAGGTGATTTGAACCATGCATCTACCCTACCACTGAATGTGTTTGATTTGACTGACCTCTGTGTTTGTCTCACCAGAGGCGGCTCCATTTTAGATATGGTTATTATCAACCACCCTGGCTTATTTTCCCTGAAACTGTTTGCTCCAATTTCAACTAGCGACCATTGTTTGCTTTTGTTAAGGCCCAATATGTATTCCAGGTCGGCTTTCCACTCCTTCAGGCAAACAAATCAAATCCGAGTTCGCCTCCGTAACTTTTCACACAACAACCTTATTCTTCTTCAGAAATCCCTTTCACTCACATCTACCTGTTTTTCTTTTGAACCCCTGCTCAATGACAATGTCAAACTCTTCACAGATACGGCCAATGCAATCTTTAATATCTGCAGCTCCTCAGAAATACTATTCGTCTCAAATGGCCGTATCTCCACGCAGAAACTGAAATCTCTAAGATGCTAGGAGCACTACTACAAATCCCGTAATAACTCAACCGTGTGGTATATTTTTAACCGAATAAAAGCTGAAGTCAAGTGCATCGACACTACATTCATCAGCCAATTCTTGAGAGGTAAAAGCAACCGATTGATGCGGCAAGACATTCAGTTGGTGCGTTGGGAGCAAAAGAAACATACGAGATTTTCCGCGGATGTCGACAGCATCAATCGTACTTTCATCCCTCCTTCCACTTATACTCCAGTCATATTTGGACAGGGTGATGATATGACAGTTACAAGTTTTTCTGGAGAAGAGGTCGAATATCTTCACAGCACTAAAATTACCTCAGAGGGTGCTCCTGACAATATTCCCTCAGTTGTTGTAATGCATGGTACTGTGGCTCTGACGGATGTATTTACTTCTCTGATTAACTCATCATTAATCTCGTCTTCTATCCCTGACTTTTGGAGACCCGTCAGTATTATTTCAATCAGAGAGGGGAGTTCGAAGAAAGACGAGATGGATGTATGCTTATGGCAGGAGAATGTCGATGGTAACAACCTAGGGAGAATAGAAAGGGTGATTTAGTTGAGGCTGGTTAGCACCAGCCCTAAAATAGAAAATGACACTGCGTAGGACTGTGAATGATGATAATGCATAGGTCTAATGAATAAGGTTTTTCCACATATTTGTATGTTAGAATTGCTTCCATTAGTGAAAGCAAGAATTGAAAGTAAGGTGGCAACTAGATGAATACGAGAACAGTGGAAATTTGTAGGTTATTACCTACAATGGTGCTAGCTGAGAGGGTGCGTCCTGGTTGCCAACACTCGACTCGAGAAGCACCTGCACTCGGCGGAAGCAAAGAGTATGACCGCTATTCTGGTTTCACCAGCACATCTCTGCAACTGAACTACCATCGAAAGTCGTGTTGATGTTTGCTTTCAGTACCGTCGGGTCAATGTGAATGTAAATCCGAGTTATTCCGAAAGAACATAAGTGGCCGGTATGGTAATGCGTTGATTCAGAGTCTCAGTGAAAAGGATGCGCGGATGGTTAAGGTGGGTTACTTACATCATGGTCAGTATAAACACGGGAGAAATAACGGTAACTTTGGTGGGCTTTTGAATATGAACCTGCCAGTACGTTATTCAAAATCGGCTGGCGCACAAATCCAACTGTCGTAGAACTTCATGAAATAATTCACCATGTGATATCACCTTTCAACTCCATAAAGAAACCAAGGAAGCACTGCACATCTGTTTCATTCTTGTTAGGAATCATCAACAGTGTATATCCACCGCGACCGAACTGGGACGCGAACCCGGGACGAACGATTCTTAGTTGAACGCCTTAGCAATTACGCTACCGTCAGGCTTAGGGCGGTTTGTTGAACTTCACCACGGTGATGTTGCACCTATCCGTCACTGATTTCCACGGCAACGGGCCGCTAGTACACAATAATCGACCTAGAATTCGTAGATACATGTTGGTGAGCAATGGTAGATACAACAGACCGTCATGCCTCTGAGTTCCACTTGATCATAACTGGCATCATAATTGACCAGTCAACACATATGACGGCAAACAGACCCAAACCAGTCCTCCGAGGAACCTTTTTTGCTAGTTGCACTTTCGAACCGAATTGCCCTAAAGAATGCTCATAGAACTTCAGAACTGTCTAGAAAAATGCTATTTTTTAACATCCCCGAAGTGAAGGAAAATAAAAAAACAAAATATGCCTTGGTGCTCCGTAATAGATATCATCAAAGCAGCACTAACTGGAGATACTGCAGTTGTTCGTACGACGTTACATGAAAAGCAAAATGTCTCACAGCTATGAAAAATTGCATGCTATGGATATTGCTGCAGCGTTTATGTAGACGATTTGTTTAGCATGTTTTAATAAGGTCTAATTCTCAGCCATTTTGTCACGTGACTAGGGCCTCCATCTTACCCTGTGAGTTCTCGTCCATTTTTTCGCTCACATCGGCTAATGCGTTGTATAATTGAAATAAAGTGCAATAAAACTCGATTTCATTGCTGTCTCGTATATATCCATCTCATTGGTGTTTATGACTGGGGATAGTAAACTGTCAGAAAATACCTTATATCTGTTTTGTTTATTTTCCAAAAAACGCTGACTTTGATTCTCTTGTTGATTTTACCAAGAGACGGAAATGTTGAAGATAATTTTAGAGCCCAGACAGTTAATGTTGCACTGTGAAGCGGCGATTTACATCGGGATGCTCTTATGATCGTGGCCACTCCCGAAATGCCGTGTGACAGTGACTGGAGAAATCAGTGAATGAAACCAAGGCGAAAATGTACGATCTTCGGCTGACACTTTTCGACTAATAGATAACTATTATGGGCGGTAATGTCCTAATCTATGTCCACTCATCGCTTATGGGGCACAATGTTAGTACGCCCACGATGTCGCAAGAAGGCTCAGTTGCGCCGAGTGCACCTGTTAGAGGCAATCCACCAGGTACACCTACAAGCATTTACGGGTGATCAAGAGCAATTCATGATAACATAATGTGTAGAAGTGAGTGTGAGAATTTCATCTCCGCATTTTCGGTTGTTTTCTATGTGTCGGGTATTGACAAGTGGCGCGATCATTTCCTGGACTACCTAGAAATCCAATATGAGCTAACGGTGAACAAATTCCTCAGACTCTGTGGCGAAAGAGAAGGGGTTGTTTGATTCACATGCGTAATTCCCCATTTAGGATTATGCACAGGTTGACAGTTCTTTAGAAAGATCTTCTACGTTTCGGTTTGAGTTATACATGAAGCAAATTTGCAAAGGGGTGGCAAGCTGAAATATGACACGGGAGCAACTTTTTCATCACGCTGTTGAACGTTTTGCAGAAGCACGAATGTATTCGAATCCGATCCTAAAGATAGGTACACTATTTGTTCCCGTTGGCGGACATTCCATTAGGCTAAGTGCCTCTAAGCTGAAAAGCACCGTTTATGCTACGGAAAATCCAAACAGCGCGGTGCTCACATGAAACAGCTCTGGGATCTGTGCCGACTTTCTCGATGACATCATATTAACCGTACGGAGAATTTCTTCTGAAAACCAATAATGTGCTCATATCTAAAAATTTACTCATGCTGTCATATGTTCGAAATTGTGTCCGATAGACGGACTATGCTGCAAAGGTTTAGTGCTGCCCTACCGCGATAGACGTGCATTTTATGCAATAATTCATATTTTGGGAAATAAAAATTTAGTGTTTTTTCTCGTTAACCGTTCCTTATTAGACGTTCAAAATTATCAAGGGTACGAAGGGCGGCCGTCGTGCTTCATCTATGGATGAAGAGCTTTGGTTAATTAATGTCACCCCTGTCTATTGTGCTGAAAACAGCGAAACTATTAAAATCGGCTTGTTTCCTCTTATTAATAATAAAATATACAAATTTTAAGTTTGCTGGACTATATGTATGCCGGCTTTCTTTAGATTGTAACGGACTCTTGCAGATGACTACGAGCAAGCTGAGAAGTTAAAACGAAAATTTGAATAGTTTTCCGAACTCCAGTTCTCAGAGGCTACACTTGTTCTAAACCTTTGTGGTAGACCTTTGTTGTGTTTCTCACATTGTTACGGCTGACTTATTCGCAGAAAATCCGCAGTAATCACAGGCTGCGAAGATGATGACTATGAAAATAGACTGCCAAAGTGGGTTCAATAGTTACATTCACAACCACTGGGTCTGGGTAATACGTCATACTTCATAATGAGACGACATTGAATTTGAATAACGCCAGCTCCAGCTTTGCTTTGCAAGCAACCGTCAATGCATCCCGCTGAGGTCAAATCAGTTTTTGACAGGTCACTTTGACAACGCTGGTCATTTCCAAACAGATTAGTCCTTCTTTAGTATTTCGAGCTTCGAGAAACACCATGTTCTAAGAGTAGAGTAGAGAGTGCACCATGCGCACCTGGTTAACCTGCGTTATTTTATGATTTGAAGATGTCGTCCTCCACAAAAATGCGAGAACGAGGGGACTCGGAATATGCGCGAGATGTGCTACGGTTTACGAAGTTTAGAAGACGTCCGGAATGCAACCGCGAAAGGGCCTTCTTTCGAGTTCCGAAGCTACGGTTGACAAAGTATCTTCAGTAAATAAAATAACGAAGAAAAATTAAATCTCCAGAGAATCGTGATGTCTTGCCGAACTGTTGTGCTGCCGAGTTTGGCTGTTCTATGCACACACTGAATCACACGACACAAGCACTAGCGTCGCACGATAGCACCGGAGCATACAGCCTGTGGTCTAACAGGACACGAACACACACTGAGGATTGCGGCCACAACATTTCGGGCTTCTGGTTTTAAGCCCCGCAGTCACAACGATTGGGACGGAACTGCTGCTTCCTTGAATGAGCAACCACACAAAACAGAAAGTGGCGCGGAATACGAACAGCCGCTGAAGAGAAGACGAACACAGGGCATTACCGCGCGTTTTTTGGTGACCCACCACTACAAAGCAATTCAGAATTCGAATGTGCTCTATCGTTTATATAGTTTTGTTGGGTAGCCTTTGTCGATAAGTGGAATACCCAATCATAACAAGTTTTGACGAATATTTTCGCGGACATAAAAATTTTCAACCGCACAATATTTGAAATGACTTCAATTTCGAAGTATTGAGAAACTGGCAAGTTCTTTCGAAAAACTGATGACAGAACTAAAACCTGCGGCACCAAAAATCCTGTAATGGACACCGATCGTAACACGAACACAGGTTCTGTGGCAGAGCACGATACACTTGCCTGTCGGCAATTTACAATACCACGTAGCACTAGCGGGAAAGCTTGCAACAGTCAGGGTTAAAATAAGATTTGAGAAACTCCCTGAGTTGCCGATTGAAACGTTCGACTATACCGTGCGATGCCGAATGGTAAGCGGTCGTGTGGATCCTATCCGTACCTAGTTCACTGGTAGCAGAACATAATAGATTGGTTCAGTCAACAGGGGGATTAATATGTAGTCGTTGAGTCACTAAGATTACTAAAAATCGCCGAAAAATAGCTGTGAATCTGTGTTGGGCCTTGAAACCCTTTAATTTGATTGGAAATAAAGCACTGTGAAATCTGTCGAGTAATGTCATGATGTACTATATCAAGATGACTACTGTGATAAGATGAATTATCGCGCCACATGAGAAAGAGAACTGCGAGTAATTACAAACTCATAGAATGTACCGATCATTCCAAAGCAGTCAGACCGAGTTAGAAGACGTCCGAAGGACGACTCCGTAATTGTCCCCCGGTTGATTGAACAGAGAAGATTTGATTCGGAATTCAGAAATGAGTATTGTACTGTATTAATCGCGGTGCCGAAGTAGCACCGATACGATGATACACGAGCAGGCAAATCATGGCGTAGCAATGTCGAGTGGTCGAAATTTTTCGAAAGTGAGGACCCTCGAAAGATGCAGCACGAGCTGAAACCGTTAGATCCCATGTGCAATAAAACAAATGCAACTAAACTATTTTCACACAGTGGATATCAGGCGTCAAATGAGATGTTAGATAAACCGATATCCGAAAATGATCGGTTGTCTTCGAAACACCAATGCCACTACGAGTTCTCACATGGATCCTATGCATGTACATTTTCTGTTAGAATTTGGGCTGTAAACGGCAGTCCCACTTGCGATTTTCAGCTTAAAAGTGGCTTCATATTTGCTTCAGACAACTAAGTGACATATGAATGAGAAGGACCTTTTACATGCTTAAGTTGGTTCACGCAGCTTGGCTGGCACAAGGTAAAATGTTCACTGTAATGTTGCCTACACACCAGCCACATTTGGCGCAGCGGCCATTCTAAATTGTCCTTCTTCTTGTACTTTGTATCTTTTTCATCTTGTTTAAAGTAATCCGCACACACGCATACGTGTAGCTGCAGAAATGTTTGTTACCATTCTCATTTATACTTTTTTAAAAGCAAGTGCATTTTGTTTCCTTAAAAGCACTTTTAAATTAAAAAAAATATGACTTGAAATTCCGACGTCATTTTAAATGCCATAATGATTTTGGTGATAAAGCAATTCGCGGGACTTTGAAGTCAGCAAAGTATAGGCACAGTTAGGACGAACGACTTGCGTTTTTCCCGAAACGCTTCAACTGTACGCTGTGGTTAGCTCCTCTGTGATGTTGCTATGGGAAAAGCACCGTATGCACTAACTTGGGTGGACCAGAATGCAGGAGACGTGGACGTCCCGCGCGTTGTATTACTATTAAAACATTGCAATGTTTGCCCAGTCCCATGCACACGCCCGTTGAGATGCGCAATAAGGATTACCAGGTCCACGAAAGGCATGGATGGTGGGTGTTTATTTGCACTCCACCGACCTTTTCAGTTGAGGTGAAATTATGCGGTGTAGCAGAGGAGACAGTTCTAGCATAGCAAGATCGATAGCTGTCCAGACTGGTATGGACGTGCATAGATTTGCCTTTCTGGTGCACGGTATGCGCATGTCGGATGATTCTAAGGATTCTAGAAAGCTATTATGGACGGCTTGCCTCATTGGGGTGCAGAAAAGTGGAGGAGGAGAGCAAAGCCACATAGGCCTTGAGGGAGTCCTCCAAAGAGTTTTGTAGAATTAGTCTGACCAAAAAGTGGATATCGTAGAGATGCAGTTGCCAGCTGAAAGTCTTCTCTTCCCGAAATTCGCCTCATCAGCTACAGACAGTTCTGTGACGCTTTGAGAGGCCCCTGTTTTGGCCTGATACAAAAAGAATCGGGAGAAAACGATTTGGTACTCGTTGGATTACAAAGGGATCGACGGGGAAGCAACCGGCTGGCGACAACGAAGGTCCAGGGTTTATAGAAGGATTTAACCGGGTTCAACTTGAGGTAGGCGACCAAATTTAGGCAGCTCCAGCTGTCACTTGGTCTAGTTTGCCTCAGAGGAGTATTCATCTCAGAACTTCAGTTTAAATTCATCGAGTTCCTGTTTTATTCAATCTCTGGGACCCCCACTCAGGTTTGTGCTTCCTATTTAGTTGCCGACTAAACTGCCAGCGATGAAGAAAAACGGCCGCCTTGCGCTAATTTTTGCAAAATTCCTGTGTCCCCTAGGACCCAACCCTCAGGGCGCCACTGGTTGATAGAAATCCCGTCCTTCTCCCTTTGACAGGGAGCGCTACCCTGGTCTAACCAATGAGCCCCCAGGTCTTGAAGCCTGGAGAGTCATGTTTGGTGCCCGAGTGGGTGCCAGAATAAGCACGCCGTCTAGAATCCTAGCACGTGGCGGTTCTACACTGGCGGGAAACTGCTGCACCAGTGGCATCAACGTCGCCGCAAGCTCCATATCCCATAAATCTTTTTTGTATACATTCGGTGGCTCGGATTTTGTGCGGAAGAGGGCAAATATGCCGGTGACCAAGGATAGTCGGGATGGAGTGGTCGTTTCAATCGGGAGTTCGTAGGCAGTGAGTAAAATTAACAATTTAACAGTCGAAGTGATAGAACAAAATCAAGTGTAGATTCCCCCGTAGATCCACAAATATGCTGTAGGCGATCGAGAAAAGTGATATCCACGCCAAATTCCCAGGTGCAAGTGGATCTTCATCTGATCCGCAGGCGAGGTGTTGAAGTCATTCAGCTTAAACCAATTGCTGGTGCTCACCCGGCCAACCAATTGCCCTTTTGAACTGGGAGTGGTAGCAAAGACCTGAAAACATTAGCCGAAATTAGGGAATCCGTTAATGCTTAGCATGAACTCACACCACCCATGCAGATTGAAAAAGCTGCGCGCCTGCCAAAATGCGATTCCTGTGTGAACAAACGGCAACACTAACGATTGATTTGGTTTGGCTTCGTTAGCTCAGCAATCTCGTGTCCAAAACTTGGAATAGATCAGATTCTGAGTGATCCACTCCTCTGCAATAGCAGCGGCTGTTGATGGCTGCTGCAATACTAGTGCCTTCAACTGTTGCAAAATGTTCAGGGTCCCGCGGTAACTTCTCGAAATAACGAGGGCATAGCTATGAGTCTCCAAATGCCCCAACGGCGCCAGCCTGTGCTTTGAGACCTAATTTGAATCGGGTAAGAGACTAGCGGCGCACAGGAATACCGCCTCTTTTATACCCGAAATTCCGGGACGCATGGATCTACAATGAAGCTCAGTCGACTCAGTTAGAGTGTGTTGGAGTCAGCCTCTGTCGAAAAGTCAAGAACCCACGGGATGCAGGTCTATTTTTCTCTTGGTCTGCATGAACGTTGGACCACTTATTTGGCCTTGTCCAGGCATCCTAGCGCGATGTTGAGTGTTTGGGTGGTGGTATCTTCTTTCATGGTCATTCTGGCGGTGCTTCTGTTGCGCTTCCTTCTGCCATGTTCGCTAATTAATCACATGTTTTGACTAAGCAGTTAGCAGCTTGATCACACCCCGAAGGATAGTAGTATTATCCGCTTGCCTCTTCCACCAGGAGGGGCTTATTGCCAAGGTGCACTGCGGCCTAGCATCTTGAGGCGCAAAATATCTAAGTACCCTCAGGGGGTCCGGTGGGCCTGGCGGGGGGCTAGCATTCCTGGGATGAATCCAAGCTGTGTTTCTTCGGCGTTGAACACGGTTTTCGTGCTTTGGGTAATACAATGACATCATTAGGCGATATTTACCTTGGTTTCATGAAACAGGTGGAAGCATCACCGTTGTAAGTGTTGATGCCATGATATACCGCCCATTCGAGCTACAGCGACTCGATTAGCACAAACAAAGACTGGTAACCACAAAAGAGCCACTGACGTTAGGAGTAACGGTCTGCTAGCCCATTGTAACATACTGCCATTGCCATAGCTTTTCTTGTCAGTCGATGGCTGAAGCCGTGGCGCGTTGGCCTTCAAACTGGCGGCATGGAAAGGATACAATGCAACTGCAGGCGGACTCAAAATTTGCGCAGGAGCAGAATCACCTGAACGGTTTCACCCGGAGGAGGAATAAGCTCGCGGCAACTGGCCGTTGCATACGAAATGCTGAGTAGATTGATCATGGCAAGCTGCATAACAAAATGCTTCTGTATTCAAAGACGTGCAGATCGGGTGAGCTCATGCGTCGCAGCTGTCGCATTGTGGGGCCCTGGTTTTGATGCCGGAACTCTTTTTGCAGCTCACTGAACCCCTCAAGCAAAAAGAAATAATGGAATTCATGATGACTCTCAGACCCATCAGGAGGAGGGAGTAGACACAAATGCACTATTTTCAAGGCGTCTACAGGCTATGCCAGGTGTAACAGTCCTTCGCTCGGATCATGAAGTCCGTAGTCGGAAAGAAGAAATTCGCAATTTATACCGATGGTTTTGACCTGTACCCACGGGCCATTTTAATTCAAAAACGTAATGTCTGTGCCGTCTACGCACTCCGTACGCAGATTTTGTCCCCTTTTGTGCGGAATAATACTCTTATTCTGCTCCCTATCCATGTAACCACTGCGTGTCTCAGTTTAATCTCTTCGGACAGTATGCCTCTGGATACTCAAGAAGTTTGCATATTATTATTAGTTCTTTAAGAGATTGCAAAGGCGGATACTAAATGGCGAGTGCTAGAATGGGTCCTCTCTGCCCAAATGCCTGCCTTGTACACGAAAACTGGCCGTCCCATCTGGCGCCGAGGTTTGCAGTTGGCTCTCCGGCGGCCTTTTCTGGATAGGTTGCCAGAATCTATGAAGATCACTATTATTTCATCCTTAAATCGCTTGGTCACTCGAAAATACTATTCCAACAGCCTTGATAAACATGCTTCCTTACAGTCGAAACCGACTGAAATCGGTCTTGCACAAATAAAGTCTGGGCAAAAACGGCCTAGCCTCTTGTGGTGCATCGGGCCAGGCTAAAGACACCGGCATGCCCTAATTCAGCAAGCAGGCCTTCTTGTTTGCTCGTGCACACGTTTATTTTGACAGCAATTCTATACTGGTGGTGTTTTCTAAGCATTACAATTTTTAAAATATCTACCGACACTTCAGAAAGTCACAAGCCAATTGGCCAGAATGTCGTCCCCAAAAGTACTTGGAGGAGATTAATAACATTGAAATTCACCCCTAATTCTGTGGAAGCAGGCAGGCAACTGGATGTCATCAAATGTCTGTCCCAGGCTCTTTTTGTGTCATCCATGCGCACCGTGTGGCGGACGGTTGAACGTAGTCTACTGACTAGTGTAATATATTGCACGCAGTCTCCACTAACCTTGTGAGATTTTCACAAACCGGCTTGCGTGCGGCTTTATTAAAACGCGATTCACGAAAGGATAATCAGTTGGCCACATTTCCTAGTTAAAAGTTTCCTGATTAAACGTCCTTCCCGGCTGCGCGTTTGTTTGTGAATTTACCACCACCCTGGTGTTCCTCGATGATCAAATCTTATCACTCATTCCTTCTTTACAAAACAGATTTGTCTTGCTTCACCACGAGCGGCATAATGTTGTGCTGCTCAAGTGATATAGAAGCACCAAAGTGCTGCTTCCAGCCGATGAAAGCAAGCTTTGTTTCTTAGGATGCAGCTTGCTTGCGGAAGACGACAACTTCCTGAGCGTGCTGTTCCGCACCTTCAAGTATCACATTTTTAAACCACGGAGAAATGAACCTTAAAGTTATGGTCAGCACATTCTGCTTGGATCAAGACTCTGTGAAATTCAACTTCCGCAAGTTTGTTTTGATGGTGCCTACTTCCCCCGAGTTGGGAGGCACAAATTCCCATTTAGTAAGAAATTTTTATTCATCCTTGGTTAGCATACCGTGATCGAATGACACACACAGGCTACGTCGGAAACTAAGAAGACCAGCCCAGCACGAAGTCTGGTGACCACTCGATTGCACTAACCAACACCGTTCTTTTATTACTGGTTCCTTCGAGACAATCCTGACCAGAATTTTTTTTCTTACTCATGTTCAGCCTTTTACAACGAGATTCTTGGGACGACTCAACATATGCGTGAAAAGTAAAACTCGGCACGGACAAAATGAGGAGCTATTTGAAATTCATCTCTGAAAGTTTTATCTTCGACCTCCTGTGGTATAGCCCGCCACAAGTGAAAGCGGTGGCCTTCTTTGATGGGTAATTTTAAGATGAAATTAAAAACGCCTTTGGGATTGCTTTCTATTTTCACCGGTTCTGGCCATTCACACCGAAATAAAGGATTTCCAGAAGAACACCGGCGATCCAACAACAACTCTTCCTTAGCTAGCCTAAGCTTATCCAAAAGAGACCGATGAAGCGAATCTCAATATTTTTCCTCGCTAACTTATTTGAATTTCTTGGTGCTTTGGCTGCCGTTGTTGCAACGATTTAGTCTTTTTGCTGTCCTACTTGAAAGACAAAATAAATTGAAGAAATAGAAGATGGGGTTTTGTCTGCACCCCTACTCTTCGATCCCGATTTAGTGTCTACCGTATTGTAGCAGAGCATGGGTTCTTTCGTTCAAATTGCTTGTTTAACCGCAATTTGACCGACCAACGCGGCTTCTATTTGCAAGTTTCTGGAGCCCACTCAGGTTGCACGCTTTTATCAAAACATAAGTAACTACTTCTCACTCCCGACAGCATTTTATTTTACCATTGAGGTGTCGTGTTTCCATCATTCCAATCGTGCAGCGGCTAGTATGAGTGGTGTGCAAATGAACATAACCACTAAGATCAAACAAGTGTGTTACGCGAACCGCGTTAAGACAACCAGCTTTGCAAATCGGCAGGCTCGAGTTGACTAGCTCAACACGTATGGGCTATTTTGCGGTTTTTCACCAAGTATTATGTCCATTGTTGATGGCTACATTTTTTTGGCGCTCTCCCAGCAAATTTTGTTTTATTTGTTATTTTTTATTGTTTCAGATACAGTGCTATTTCTGTATAGCGATACCTATCAACGGACCCAAAATTAGGGTTCTCACTTTGCACGTACCATCGTTCATACCATCCAATCCTAATCTCTGGTCTAATTTACGCAAACTGCTGTTCTAGAATTATAGCATAAACACCGACCTTGGTCTCTACAGAGGGGTCGCTGATCGTCTTCCACCTGATTTATCCCTTCACCTTGGAGACTTCGTAGAATCCTCCTGCAGTTGCAAAGCATTGGCGGAGGCGGTCATTAGTCGGACTGCCCCTGCTGGAGACCAACGCATTCGGCTGTTTCTTTATGGGTTCAGCTTAGGAACAGGTTTTTTGCAGCGCTACTATGAGAAATGCGGCATCTCAAGAATGCACCATACGGCAATCTTCTGACGTCAAGAGAACTGTGTCCTCAACGGCTCCCGTCGCATCTGAGTCCTTCAGTCAGCGCTACTCGTGTTTATTTACCATATGAAACCGCGAAAGTCACAGATAACAGCATGTCGCACTGCAGCCCCGGGAGCTTCAGTACCGAGCATTTTCCCGTTTTCCTTAGCCGCATGGCCACATTGACAGAACGAATTGGCAGCTATCTTGACGGGGATTGACGAGCTGTTACAGCGGATAGTAATGGGCAGAAATTGGTCAGGAAATTTTCCAAGTACTGTTCGAGGCAGGCACAGTAGCTCCTTACCAAAGAAACCCCTCCTGCTATCAGTGTAGGGTCACCGTAGATTCCATAACCGCCTTCGAAACCTAGCAAAAGATGTAACCTGGGGTACGCATTTCATAGTAACGGACGAAATCTGGGCTACTGGTTAGTAGTTGCATTACTGGACACTAGGCTATCTATCAACATTCGCCTTTAAACGCTAAGGACTTCGCAATTAACCGACAATTCTAAGTAAGTACTTGTACCGTGTTTAGTGTAATCGTTGTGACCCGATTTATTTGGCCGTTCTTTTTCCATAGACGCCCTGGGCTACTAGCGGCCCCGGTGTCTACATATACGGATACCATTCCCTAACCCTTGATCCAGTTCTGAGTCCTGTATTTCGTTGGTTGTTCTTCGTCGCCGACTTGCCATACCCTGTCATTGGCACTGACTTTACCCAGCATGCGACCAGCTGGTCGATGATCGGCATTAAATACAGTAGATGGCCATGTGTCGCTGGTTGCGCTGCGCCGAATCGAATAATGCGTCAGCACGCTGAACTGTCAGCCTAGCAAACAAACAGTAGGCTAACTTCGTACTACCCGCGCATACTGAAGCATACCAGTCTACTTCCCGCTCTCGTATCAAATGTAACCCGCCGTATTAAGATCACAGACTCTCAACTTCCAGTCCGCTTAAATCCCGGCAAGTTCCGCCCAAACTACGGAAAATTCGGTCATAGTTCAGAATCGGACAATGCAATCCTTTCCAACCGTCTAAGGTCCCCCTACTTCAAATGGCCTCCAAGAATAATCGCGACTGGCCACCCCGTGGGGAATAAAAATCAGTTAGCGGGTCTTCCGATTCTTCATGTAAACGATCTAAAACCGGAGTTTCCTGGTTTCGGTGTCTTCAGGCTCCTAGATTTGGCAAGGCTTGCAGTTTGAGACCCATTTCAGAAACCAACAAACCCGAAACGGCGGCGACCAAGTCCTTCCGACTGTTCAGGTTCTAATAGATATCCTTTTGGTTCAACAAAGCTGTTTTAAACTTCCAAAGTTGTGTTCACAACGCTGCGTGCGGTTTAGAGGGTGAGTATGTTTCTGAACGATATCTTAGTTCCAAGCCATTCTTCAGTGAAGTACTCCGCCAATTCATGTATTATTCGAGACTGCCTTGTCGAACATGGTGTGATTAATACCCCTTTAAAATACGATCTCATACACCTAGGCGCCGCTTTCTTGGGGCACACTGTCTTCGCCCCAGGAGCAACTCCGGTGCCGGAAACGGTCACTACTTTCTGAGTCACCCGAAGAATCGCTTTCACAGACCGTTACAACAGTTTGGTTGCCTAATAAACTTTTTACTTTGATTAATCCTTGGTTGCACCGAAATCTCTTCCCAGTCACGCATCTCTCTTCACTTATCCTAAGACCGCACAACTGGATCTCACTTCTACTGAGAACGCTGCCACCACAACAGCGCTACTCATACATCCCGATCCCTCAGCTAAATCTATAGGAGTTTTACTTCAACCGCACACGGAACATTGGCTCATTGTTAATTCACACTTCTTTCGTTATACAATGTCGCCCACCCGGAAGTGGCCCATCCAGTGAAGCTAACGAAAAAGCATTACGAGCGATTCAACGTGAGTGGTGACGTGTTTCAGTGGTACCGTGTTTGATCTCAGTCCCGAAACAATGAAAAATTTTTCGAATACCAAAGCTCCGCTGGCCAAGTTCCGTGAGTGCAAGACATTTTCAGCATGCACTTGTTGACCAGCAGGCCCTCTCCTCCCATCCCACGGTTACATCTGCGTTCACACCAGCGTAGACCGCAGGCCATGCCAATCCCTTTTCTTACGTCAGAAGAGACTGCAGAAGCTTTGTTATTTGAGCCAGTATGTTGGATTGCCTTGCTATAGTGACCGCTGGTCGTGGCTCAAATTTCGACGACGCGTCATCGAATTTGCTTCAGAAACACTGGGTTGTAAACATTTGGTGAAACGATTTAATCGGCAGCTAAAAGCCGCCCCGGCCAGCAACGTATGCACGCTAATTTTACTTTGATAAAATGCCGTCCCAAAATATTTGAATTGACGTTCTAACCGACGTGGCACTGTGTCATTTGGTAGCAGCAAATCTATCGTGGTAAAGGTGCATTGACCGATGGACCCTCACACTAATGCCTCAGCTTCCCGGTCAAGTCCGGCGACTACCAGCGCCGTCCTTGCGTACCGGACATGTGAAGCAGCCGCTGCGGCTGCAAGGAAAGGCAGCCAATTCCTTTTCCTGATTTTGCCATCAATTTCACATAAAATCTCTGAATTCCGTTATTCTTGTATGCGCACAATCGTACTAAACATGGTAAAACGCGTGTCCTGATAATTCAAACGCTGGCTGACATGTTAACCTCAGGTCACTTTGTCGAAGGAAGCTTGTGACTCTGTCCAGTTGTCCGCCTCTAAGTTGGTTACTCATTGCTGCCCACAAGCAAAGCGCTCAAATGTTTTCCTTACAATGCCTCGGGAGCACGGCCGGGATCGAGCAACCCCACTGGCTCTAGCACGACAACGGCTTTTCGCAACAATGAGCAAGTTTCACCTACCGTGAGATGAATGAAACCCAGGATCAGACATCCGTGTCCAGCGGGGTCTGGTGAGTGTTTCTGACGATCCTATCGGACCAATAATTTTGGAATGCGATCAGATTCACCGTCGTCACCGGCGGACATCGCGCGGGCGGCTCGGCCGCAGTGATGTACGGTTGCGGCTAGGCTGGCGGATCGTACACCTTGCATCCTCTCCTTGAGGTGTTTTTCAGGTTGGGTTTCCCGAGCACGGATCGCTTGCTTGTCCGAAGGTTGACCTTTCAGCATAGCCAACATTGTAGGCTGCTCAGTTACGCTTTGATCGAGCGTTTTTGTTAAACGAAAATGCGTACATTTCTCAATATAAGATAGGCATTTTCAACGTGAGAACAGTTAGTACAAACGTTTTACGGGGATTACTCTTTCGGCTGCTGGTGCAGTGAGAATGTAGGTGAGGGGGAAGCTTGAATCAACTAACAAATGACAGCGAAACAGGCATAGCATTAAACTATCCTTAAGATATACCTTTTTGTACCGATTAGCGGAGCGCGGTAATGGAAGGTTTGTTTGAATGAATCGACGAGCAATAGTCCTCTGAAGAAATTACAAAAATCGATAAGTGTCGAGAAGCAGTTAATTCGCACTCTCACATGTGTGGAAGCATGAGATATAAACCTGGAATCATTCCTAGAAATGATTTGGTAAGACGAAAATACGAATAAGACGACTTGTCCACCAAACGAATTTAATTGCAGAAGAAATTTTAAGCACGAATGCTGGAATGCTAGAGAGCGGTGTTGGGGAAGAATGGATGAATTTAAAATGGAACCAGATGGCAGGAAAAATTCATGGACAAACTACTTTCATAGAAACGAATTCCTACAGGAAAAGGTTAAAGACACTTGAAAAGATGGAACCGGATGAAGGAGAAAAAAGATATGATCGGTACAGAAGACATTGTGGCTCGGTTGACTGTTGAGAATATGGGTAATGAGTTTAGATTTATTTACCTTCATGAGCCATTCGATAGGTAGAATATCAACACGTTAACAGAATGCCAGGGCAACACGCTCCCCAAGATGACGGTGACCACATAGCAACGTCCGCCATAATGTTCGTTCTCGAGATAGCCTGGGCTCTACTGCCAGCTGGTCGGCCTGGCAGCGCCAATACTAAGGATGTTATTTTAAGGAAATGAATCTATTGCCAGAGTCCCGTGCAAGTCAAGATGTTCGGGATGGTCTTGGTCCTGTGTTATGCATGGGAACAACGAGAGAGTGCTGACGCTCAGATTGTGTGTAACGTCAAAACACGGTGGCATAATGAATGGTCTTAAACTGACAACAAGAACGAAGGTTAAACTGGTTAAATTTTGGCTAACAAACGGTAGAGCTTGAAAGTCTGAAATAATAAAGAACAGGGAAATGCAGTCTAGACAGTTTTCCAGCCCAGAGTTACGGCGAGTGGCACAAGAAATGAAATAAATAAAAGGGTTGAGAACATGAGAGTAAATGGGAAAACGATGGAGCTATGTGCGTAACATTAACCGTTCTGCATTCCGGATAGCTTTCAGCTCGGTGGCGTGTCAAGTTCAGACCTGCTTGACCCCTGCGCACTCCTGACTGTTTTTCTGTTGCACCGCCGGAGCGTCTAGGTTGTCAGTATTCCAGTCCTAGGGCTCCACTTAAGAATGACGTGCGGTTGATCATAAGCTTTAAGAGCAACGAAGTTTATTAAGAGAATCCCGTTCAAACAATTGCGGTAAAACTGTGATACACCGTAGGTGTTACATTTGTCTCTTTCGACCACGTATCCTATTGCGCACGAATATTTCATACAAATATTTGTACGCTTGCCTGTGTGCTTTTAACTGTTACCCAGGTGATATCTCTCCACTGGACCGGCGACGATCCAAAGGTGTTACTGTCCGGGACCCGTGCCCAAAAACACTTCAGCGACATGGCAAACATGAATACGATGACATCCGTCATCAGCTTTAAGAAGAAAACTCAGGTGAACATGATGTGCTCATCGAGAAAATAAATGTGCTTATATTTTGGCATCATTCTTGGTGCCCCACTAACGTCAAACGTCATTCTGTGAATGTAGCAAATTCCCCTGACAAATATGCAGTTATAATTACAGTGATATCTTCAGAAATCTTTCTTTGAATTGGAAGTCACAGACAACCTTTCCGGTTTTGTCCTCTAGGCCTTTAGCCGTGTTAGGGATTGTCTGCAATTCGCCGACGACGGTATCAGTATAAAACGATGAAATGGTTTCAGTTAGGACAAAACATAGAACTAGGAATGTTCTGAATAAACGCAATCAGCGGAAAACTCGAGCATCAAAGACTAAGGTGCTGGATGTTCATTTATTAAAACGCTCAAACGCTCCTCCTATGAAACCTTCGCTTTTCAGTCGCTATGACAAATTGGAATGCTTTGCTATGTGACTGGTTTTTTGAGGCCGCTACTCTAGGTCATCCTTTTCCCCTGCAGCCTGAGAACCTCAGCGTTGTTCACTTTCACCTAACACTATTCGATCTCCTTTTTATTTGGGATTCTTTTTTCAACATTTACAGAATAAACTGAGGCTCCAGATATTCGAGCGCATTAGGCCAAGAAAGCACAAAAGACGCTAAGCGTTCCGTTTAGTATTAGCAACAATCAAAGATAACACCTCAAGAATGTTGCAAGCCATTTGAAACTGAAACTTAATCTTAGCCGGTGAGGTGACTGTATGTCAGCAGATGCTCGGTTTCACTGCTGAGAAGAAATTTGTCCCAAGAATGTAGATCTCCAGCTGCAGAAAACGTTGCATTCCTTGCGAATCTTAGTTGCTCAAGCTCACAGGCAACGCCCAGATCGAAAGCAGGGTCGTCACAGCTCAAGCTAGTGTAACAACCGGATCAGGGATTACCAGATTTCAGCACAGCGGGCTTTACTCCTTTGTGATCAAGAAATCAACCAATACGTGAGGCCAGTGAGAATTTTAACACAGCTATTCTAATCCAAAAACCCAGAGGGGTGTAAAATACCAATCCCCTATTTGGCAGCTGAGGTCTTCAACATCAAAGTATGCATAATATTCAAAGCCACCTTTTTGGCATTCCATCCAACCTTTCATCCAAACCTTAAATCTCTGTTCTTTGTCACATGCCAATCAACTCAATGGCAGTCCAAAAAAACTGGATTGATTAAGCTCCTGCTGATCAATCTGACCTGCTGAGCTTCTCTCTGGCATTCTAAAGAAGAGGCTGTAAATAAAGGTGCTCCATCAGCTTCCGTCTTTCAAGCCTGCATTGACAGCGGCTTCTACCATCCCAGGTTTAGGAACGCAACTGCGCCAAAAATCAACAGTCATTTGTAGACTCACGAAAGCTTAAGATGATGGACAAATTTCCTTTGTCGTATTCGTTAATTTGCAAATGTTTTCCCATGCTTTGCAGCTGTATAATCTTGGCGTGTGTGGGATTTCAGGTCCACTGTTGCATTTAACCTCTAACTTTCTTATTGACTGAAGTTACGTCGTCAAGGTTGTTGGCGCCTTCCATAACCGTTCTTTAGTTATAGTTGGCATCCCTCAAATTTCAATTATTTGGCCTCCAATATTTCTTGTACATACCAAAGTTCCGTTTGTGGCTTCCACCAGGCTTTACGATGCACGCGAAGGACTGGATCACACAAGGTGCGAAAACTCGCTTCAAATTAGGTGCAACAGGAAACGCCGGTAATTATACTGGAATGTTTCCCATAATGAATGGCAAATGTGTCGCTGTACTATTCATGAATTCACTTGGCCCCTAGTCCTTCATTACCGAAAGTACTGAGTAATTCAGGTTTGCTCACCACAAGATTTTGAGTTCCTGGCTAACCAGCTGCCTATCCCTTTCCCCTCGCCAATTATCCACCGGCAAATTAGACACTAAGGCCTTAATCATCACCGCAAACGCGGTTCAAGCGTCCCAAGGAGAACATCACCTACTATTTAGGAAAATAATTTAGAAGCAACTGAATAAGGTCGCCAAGTAACATGCCAAAGAAGCTAAAGCCACCGAAATAATCTAGAACGGATGCAGACATCTAAGAGCATAGCACTGGCAAGCCGCATTCATTATTCTTATCCGCTTCGAATACATGCCCCTGACTCGTACTTAAGGAGATAAGGCTAATAACTGTGACTCACCCCTGCGAATTGAATGTTTTACGTCACGCCAGGGGTGAATCATTCATTCTCGCACGACCTTCCCATATATGGGTTAGTGCGAAAGAAACCCTAGGCTGTGCCCCGAATCTCCCTTAGACCCAACTTCTTCTTTCACAAGCTAACTTCTATCTGGACTGCCCCAAATGAATCATTTGAAATATCACTGATGATTGTTCCATTTTTGCGTCAGCTTAATTCCTCTCTATCCTCCAGCCTCTCTCGATTTAGGTCAAAGTTTTACTGACTGGGCATTACTCCTGAAATCATATTGGCTTTGATTCTGTCAAGTACGTCTTGACTTAGGATTGAAAACAACGAGCGAGGTGACTCAGTTCTTTAGTGGGCACTGGATTCAAATGTAGTGCGCAATTTAAAAAGCGATCAAGAAGGCACGGTGTACCCGACGCCAACCTGGGAAGATCGTGCGATTGGCGGGCCCATGTCTCGCTGTTCACAGCGTTTGACGGACCACATTTACCATATTCTGTTCAGACATGCGAACTGCATTTGGCAAATTATATAAATACGCTGCAACAGGTTCAGTGTGTTTTAACATTGTGGTTTGGTCTGCTTAGGCACATGGATGATGAGCAGAGACTGAGCACTTCACTTGTGGTCTCTGAAAGAACTTACTGAAACGGGCGATTTAACAAATGCCATCAAAATTGTTAGGAGATTGGCCGAGGCACAGGGTCAGCTATGAGCTCTATTTTAGATAAAAGGATATGTGATACCAGGAGGGAGCAGGAAGATTATTTTAGGGGCAAGTAACTACACGAATGAGAGGCAAATCGTTTGACATATGACGGGTGAATAGCTGAGACAAGCTACCGGATGTAGTGGTCGAGGTGGGACCAGAGCGTGAATTCAAATGGAGGCTATATAATGCATGGTTACCCGTGTTTGGGGAAGTTGGCGTGTGAATTGCAGCGCTGAGGAGGATGATCGAAGGGAAGGCATCTCATCAATTTTTCTTTGAAGATAATAGGAATGAGATTTGGAGGTTAAATTCTAACACTAACAAAAGAGGGGTTTAGCATTAATTTAGTCCATAAATTGTCGGATAAGCGGAACCCTCGATGAAGCAATCTGGACATATTCGGGCACCTCGTCATGAACTCTTGCAATCTGAATGAAGAACTGAACGTTAACTGCACTGATTTGCTGCCTTGATTGCTATGGTAACATAGAGCGCGGCTCGAAATGTGTGTTGGTTATACACGAAAACACTTCCATGTGCTGTGTGAAATCTGCATTGTTAGGCTGCCGCGTCCCGCAATAGAATAATATGCTTCACGAAGACGGAATGTATTTTAGGAGGCCGTGGACATGAAAATTTGTAGGCATCCTCTTCATTTAAAAAGTCGGTTTTCGTCCGTTTATTTTCTTCTCCTTCCATTCATTCTTTTACAACCAGTCAACGTCGAGGGGGGTGAAAGAATTTTACTTTGAATAATCTTTTCTCCCTGATTACGGAAAGTAATCAAGTTTGTCTTGTTTTTCCAAAGACCACTCCTTCCCCCCTCTCGACCAGTCAAAGTGTTCCGTCAACTCGTGTCATTACTAACTATTCTGGGAAAGCAGGCTTAAAGTAGAGGTTAGTTCAGATCCCCTCTCTAGAACAATACAGTGGTCATTACTTGACAACTTTTCTTTTTACTCATCAAAATTTGAACCAATAATTTACAAAGGAACACCAGAGTTGCCGTGATACTGCTCATCAGTCGAGAACAGCCTTGCGGTTTACTTTTGGTTCTAGGTAACTGACAATCCCCCATCCATCTAAATAGGTGAATTACAGTGATTGGAATGAGTAGTGAACCGTTACGTTTTCTTTACAGCGCATCTCACCTTTTTCAGTAAGTGTTAAGCAAATTGAAACGGAGACCATATCTAGAGAGAAACATTGTAATTTAGGGTAATAATGTTAATGATAAGCATACAGCATTCGCACATGTTGTCGTACAGGCCAGTGGTTTCACTGTGGTGATAACTGAAACTAGATATTTTGATGGTCTAGGGATGAAATTATACTCGCGGCGCAGATGCGGAGTCGTGGTGGATATATCCGACATTGCACCAGCGTGCTAATTTTGGCGCGGTCTTCACTGCATTTTTTATGGAGGGTTTTTATACCCGCTGTATACTATTATGTCTACCGATTAACTTACCCAGCATAGGTCGTGTATATGGGGTCTATTAAATGCGCATCTTCCATGCGCTTCTGTTTAATTTGCCCTGGTGGTCGGGGCTTTCGTGATTATCCGCGACAGGACCGTGCGGAGGAGGCTTTTTTCACCTTCGGCTCATGTTCTTGCAAAAAAATCTGTTCCTGTCGGATTGTTGTGATACATTATGTGGATAATCAGCATCAAATTACCGGTTCTGTATTAACAGGGGGAATTGAAATCGCTGAGTCCACTTCTCATAGCAGTTCCAGTGAAGTGACCAAAAATGTGACTGACGTGAGGTGTGACATAAATCTGATGCAAACTGCAATCAAGTGATTTCTTCGTGTTGTCACTGCATTCCCGCGTGAAATTCTTACTCTAGTTGTTTAACAATCTTTTCATTTGCTCGAAACATTTCCGTAGTTCCCAGGCATAGAATTACTACTTGTTGCAGTTGATCTTGCTTACTGCATGAAAAAAGCAATAGCATGAACTAATAGGGAAGGTCGCCTTTACAAATTAGAAAAGAGCCAGAAACGTTCGTGCGAATAACAGTCGTGGTCATGTTTGAATGCGTTCTGGGCTATTGTACTACTCGGTCACCCAGTCCAGAGTAGGTCTTGTTATTCGAGGATGCATCTCTAGCCTTTGCGCCGTCAAGGGCTTTCTGTAAATCAGCAGAATCATTCCAGATGAGCCGGTGGCCAGGTGATCGGTTTATACGCCGTATGCAAAAGTCCTTGCCGGTTCAGTGGAACAAAACAAGGGACAATGGCTTCGTTTGTTTTTGGGGCCAAATTCACCACATTGCAGTATCAACAATCGGCTTGAGCCTCCTTTATTCACGGGTAGCCACTCGGATGGTGGCCGCTCTCCTCATTTCGACCCAGAGACGCACCCAGCAGCTCTGTCCTGTTAATCCTTTTTATAAGCTAATCTAGGTTTGTCTAGATATTTCCCCCTGTTTAAGTAAAGAAAACAAGACTGGTGCCTCTCCGTACCCCATAAACGATATTTTGGGTCTTTTGGAAGAAGCCCATATAGTATTCTTTGGGTCGTAACAACTGAAGAGAAAACCTGCATGCACTCCATGAGACCTCAAATTTTCTGGTAGGGTCGAACTTACAAAAGCACTTAAGAGTTTATAAAAACGCTTCCAAAAGAGAAAATGTGCTGTGATTTCTAGGCAGTTTTGGATGCAGAGAAGACACCTTCACGTCAGGCGAAGACCCCGCCGATTGCTTCTTAAGTTCTAGGGGTCTAGATTGACTGCTTATGAATCTGTGATGTTGTGTCTCATAAATGATGACACCAAGCACTCACCATGTACATCAGTTTTCATCAGGTCATAAGTAAATGGAATAAGATGGAAGTAGTTGATGCTGAGTACCTTAGTGGAGTGTTTAGTTCAGAGATCTTTATACCCGATTCCACATACTTTCGAGTCTAGTTAGCTGATTCTTGACAAGATGGTGTTGTCGAACTGTTTCGCCATGGTGGAATTTTATTCTTCTAGTTCCGTATCTAACGGCGCCAGTTGATCACTTCCTTCATAGAACAACTGTCTGCACTTGAAACACGTCAGCGCATTTTGCATTTGATTGCCTGATGTTTCCGCCAAACTCGGGCATTGCTGTGGAGACTTTGGCAGTAGAAAACAAAATGCTGCTGCAAATCCTCAATAAAAAGGGTCAGCGCTTGCGATCAGAGGAGCACTACGAATCATGCCATTCTACACGCTTCGTTGGAGGTAATCCGTATATTTTGGGCCACATTTATCAAATTTTTTAGAGCCTGTTCTGCCTTTCAGCTTATGAAGTGACATCTTCCCCAATATTACCACCACTTTTAAGGAAGCGTTTGAAAAGACCAAAGCCATAGGGTACTTGCCTCCGGGCATCACAAGCAGCAAGTGGATACAGAGAATTATAAAATGTGACATGAAATTTGCGAAAATTTTACCTGCATTGTCGTCTTCTGAGGTTTCGGTTTTTGCCTGATTTTATCTAGAACTCCAACCCACATTGTCATTGAAGACGATGCAAGAGTGAATAAATTCTACATACATCAACCACAAACTGTTAGAACAGTGAATCAATCTTACTGTTGTGAGTAAATATTTCACAGATTCAGGATATCTTCTAAATAGCCAGTCTACAAATATCTTTATTAATGTTACATTTTAATTCTAACGAATATCTGAAGTATGGTTCTGAACTGTGCCACGCAGTTTTCTTAAGTCGAATTTGAGTTTTATTAGAAACTTTTGTTTTGCTGTTTCTACTAAGGTTACACGAAATGGCTCTCAAGACATTCCTAAAAGTACATTTTCAAACTTCAATTCTGTCAGGAGACTTCTGTTATACATCTACGCTGTCATAGCGTGACTACCACATTGCTTCTTTTAGCCTTGCTCAGCACGTGCAAAAAATAGCCCAAAAAGATAGACGATAGACAGTCCTACTCAACAGTACGTGCCAAAGCGCATCCGTGTATGTATCTACCGCAGCTCTTCTGAGGCCAAGGATGACTTATGCAGGGAATTGTCTCGATTATTCCGAAAGGTGCTATCGGCGGACGTTGTATTCGTTGCGAATGATTTTAATACCTGACTTGGCAGCTTACCGAGGACGAATCGGCACATCAGGGGCCGATTTATCATCCCAATCGATCCGGCTGACAGCAAAGATCGTCTCATCCAAGTTTGTTCAGACCACAGGCTGTCCTTGGCTAGTATCAATTTTTGTAATAAACGGCGACGTCGGCTCTACTCTATCTTCACAGCGTTGAGCTCAGCTTGGTCACATTGCTATCCGTCACTGGTGATACGAATCAATTGAGAATTGCCAAACATTCTAGTCCGCACCTGTAGACTTTCATCAGGCTTTGGTTTAAGCTCACTTTTATTTTTGTCTATCACGTGGTTTTACTGACAAGAAAACCACACGTCTTGGGTGATAGTCGCCGACTCCAGTTTTGGTTGGAGCTTTCGATAGAGTTGTCGTCTGAATAAAATGCCTTGAATCCAGGTGAGCGTTAGGAGTAGATCGGAGAAGGCCTTCAACCAGCGACAATTTAGACGCAGGACTCCATGCAGTACAAACGTCAAAAAATGGATGCCCCAACTCTAATTGTTTCGTTGGATGCTCACATATCTGTCAATTCGGAGAAGTGTAAATCTCTGAGGCGTTAGCTGGCCACAGCTTAAAAAATGACCGTGAGCAGTGATGGACAGGGGAGTTTGGTGAAATAGAAAAGCCTGCGGTTGTCGGCAGTAGTCGCAACTTTTACCGACTGATTAAGAATACTGGTTCACGGAAGCCGAGTGTAATCAAGGCGCTTAAAGGATCCAACAGCACATCTATTCACTCAGCAGTGTCGACTGGCGCATTGTGGAGTAAACTTTAGGGCGCGGTTTGGTTGGCCCACGGCCACAGTTGGCCTCCCACTAAAAAAGAGCCAGTGCAGTTGAATAACGGCCATCCACTGGAAATGGAATTGACGGGGAGACAGGTTTCCTTAAAAAATGTAAGGCAGATGATTTAAGTGGCCATGCTTCTCCAAGGATGGTGAAAAGATGTTAACACCGCCGTCAGCAACACTCTGGGTATCAATAATGTCTAGAAAAAATGCTTTAAAAGACTGATGCGATTCGGTGATCCTACCAATTTGCGAGGAATATGGTAGATCCAAAATGCTCGCAGTAATTTGTCTCCAACGATTATTCAGTACTCGTGAAAGGCATATGTGTCAGAATCAAGCCTGTTTCCGTCACGGTCCTGGTCGTATCGATCAAATTTCTACTCTTCAACAGGTCTTAGAAGAGAGAAACATTTTTCCTGGGTCCGAGGTTTCTTTCTTGATTTAAAACGTGTGTTTGATTCACTAGACTGTGCAACATTTTGCAGATGCTCCTCATTTAAGGCTTTGCCAACGAAATTCATTTCACTTATCTATTCTTATTGGGTTAACAACCAAAGCCGGATTCTTACTTATGGTGAGGTTTCACTCAAATTCACCATGACAAGTTTTGTTCGTCATGGCTGCTCCTCTTCTCCTCTTTGCAGTTTTGCCAGTAAAGTGAAAATACCTGCATTGCCATTCGTTCAGACAGGAGTCTGTCTGAATTAGAAGATATAAACTGTGTTCTACTAAGTGAAGACCGGGGTAAGTTGCAAGTTTTTCTCGATCTTCTAAGCAATGATATAGATATATCTGGTATGCATTTTGTACATTCAAAGTGTAAAATGCTGCCACAGGACTGTACTGACTGAAAGCTAAACCTCATTCTTGCAGGGAAGCAACTGAGTGAGGTGGATAGATTCGGTTACTTGGATAGTTGTATCACACCTGGCGGTCGTGTGTCAGATGGCGTGTCTTCTTGTATACAGAAGGCCCGATTGGCATTTTGGGGTATGTGACGTTGATCTGTCACCCGATTATCAATTAAAATTTGAGTATGTCTCTGCAGTAAGGTCAATCCTGCATTGCCGTCCAAAAACATGGCCGTCGAAAGCAGTGGATATAGGAACACTGTTTGAACACTATTATCTTCATAGTAATGATAGCGTGTGACTGACGGATTTTTTCAGTAAGTAAGAGGTCAGAAGTAAGGTACTGGATTCTAGGGTGTAGTTAGACTTTCGAGTTCAGGTCCACAGGATCCACACAGGCAATGGGTGTTGATAACAGGTAATATTGGTCAGTGCTGCATTGAGTGGCGCTCTTTCATTCGAAACCTTCTGTCCGTTTCCTTAGCTTATTATTTCTCCGTCGCTCTTCACTGTTTTTTGTCCTTTTTATGGTTAGGCAGAGGGTGTTGTGTTTCAAAGTTTCAAAGTTAATTGTTTTACAGACTCAGAATGAACTGACCTTAGGAGCGGTGCAGAAATATGTAATGACATTTGATTTTCTGGTTAAGTTTCCGGCCAACCATTTGTTATATTACTCCTTCTGATGGCGAAAACGCTCTGTAGAAATTTGTGAGATATTCTTTGTAAAGAAGTCCCGATTTTAAGTCCCGAAAATTTTCTGATTATGTAAAGAACCCTAGAGTTATCACTGAAACTGTGAAATTGACTACTACTTACATCTACCAATCTTTTGTCAACGCAAACACGTAATGAATATGTGCACTGTACTTTAGTTAAAACCCTTCGGTTACGAGAAGATAACGAGTTGGAATTTCCCAGGAGATATTGTCTGAGGCTAAAATGCTTCTCAAAGTGCTCTAAACTTTCTATGAGATAATTAGTCATATCAGGGCCTAAAGCATTCACTGATAACCATAACAATGGATTTGGTAGTGATGAAATAGACATGCACATCCTTTCCTTCACCCTTGCCGTCAACCGTATCAGTAAATCCGTCGCTGCACTGCTGGCTGACCCTGGCGAACTTCATTCGAAGAGATATGCACACATAATGCAGAATTGTCGTTGCTTCCCCATTCTTGTATGCCATCACACTAAAGAAGCACGAGATGTAATCTGAGTCCTGTTTTTAGTTGGCCTCTAAAGTTTTATCTACTACCAATAGATACTATCATGCTCTTGGATCGCTTTGGCGGCTTTGGGATTATATCCGTTTAAACGAAACCAAAATGAACAGTGGTAAAACTGGCAAGTTAAACACAAATATCGCAAATCCAGATGCACGCCTGTCCACTCGTTTTGGATAAAGTGAACTAGTCTACGGCCTTGAATAGAATGTAACGTTGGACTTTTGGGAGCTTAATTTCCATCGACTCTTTGAAATGACCAAAACACTTATCTGTCATTGAATACCAGTCCTCAGTTTACAAGGATTTTCTATTCAATATTGCACGAAGACACCCCTGTGCTACTCTGGGTAATATTAAAGTGGTTCTGCTATACTCCCTGAAACTATCTGCACTTTTGTTTACAACAAAATGCTTAAGCTGAAATAAAAGACGCTATGTTTTGATTCTTTCAACGCAGAGTTGTTTTTCGGCATAGCTCACACATACATATTTTTTATATGGTAGCATTCAGGGAAAGACACTTCCCAAGTAGATTAAATTTACTCAGCAGAATTTCATTTGAATCGTTAGGAATGTGAATGACTGGACAGTCATTTTATGAAATACGGCAGAGTTTTGTGCTTCTGCTGAAATTTTATTTTCGCATCCGCACAAGGTACTACTTACTACGTGGGTTAAACTTAATTTACATGTGTCAACGCTCCAATGATTGTGGACTTAGGTACAAAATTAATGCTATTTATATCGTTGGTTTTAAGACAAACGTTCTCCAATAAGCCGACGAGTTTTTCGAGTAGTTTATAAAAGAAATTTGTAAAGATGATACTGTGACAATTTAATAGAGAACGCATTGGTATTTAAGTCCCTATGAAAACACAAGTAAACTTGAAAGTGTAAAAATCAGCAATGTGAAAACTTGAAACATTTCGTTCATGGGATACTTACTGTTTCAGACCGCAGATATTTTGGATCATGAACTTTGACAAAAACCAAAGTGAAGAGAATGTGTTGGATCTTATGCAACAAGTACGTGGCCGGAATTCTGTACTTTCTTAATCTGTGGACAAACAGTTTTTTGAGCACTACCAATTTAGGGATACCCTGGCTTTTTTTAGATCCGAGTCAAAAGTACTGCAAGGTGTTCCCGAACAAGAATGGAGACCACTGAGTGAATTTCGTAAAAAAGTATAATTTCATCTTTTACTGTGAAATTTCCGTTTTAAGCTGGATATTATTCGTATGTTGGACTGCGGTGACAAACAAGGTGCATTCAATGCCATAGAACAGGTTTTGCCCCCAAACATACTGAACAGTCGGGATTATCAACGCCTGGAATTCGAATTGAATTTGTATCTTGCCACAGCCGCATGGGATGAAACCGTCCCGGTAATTCAATGACAAATATCGAATCTCATTTGACTGGTCGTCAAATTAACTTTGCAGGATGACCGCGCACAAAAATTGCAAGAATTTCGTCGTTATTTGGAAACAAAAGGTGCTCTGCTCAGTCAGAGCACAGACCTGCTTCCCTATTACGCGTTACCGTATGCACCGAATCCGAAAGAACATCCCGTTTATCAGCAACTGTTTAAGGCGTCATGGAGAAAATCGGTCACATTTCATCTGTCCACCCTGATCGATTCGACCATCTCACCGAATTTAATTAGTCCCCCACGTCTGGTCAAACTTTTGACCGAGCATACAACCAAACGGGACAAAGCGATGCGACAGCTGAGCGTGAGTTAGCTATCCTCTTACTGGTCCCATTTCGAGAATGTTCCGGCATGTATTTGCACTATTTTTCCGAAGACCATCGGTTTTATCCGATCTAGTTTATATTAAGGTTCTACCAGCGATAGGTCTGAGTCCTATCTGCGTGGTCTGAGATTACTCCCATTGTATTGTTCTTCTCCCATTTCTCAGTCACTCGTCATCTATAATACTTTCGGTTTTCAGCCCCCCAGATCCATTTCGTTAATAAACCAGTCAAAAGTCAGCGTGCTGAAGTTGACACTACCGGAACAACAGTAAAAAATGGGTACTATTTTCCTTGTGGTAATTTGTATCACAAATTATTGATTTTAAATATGCAAACATCATTCAGGACATGTAATGCAGTGCGTCCCAAGGAAATTTGCCGCTAGCTCGATATCACATAAGTTTGCACTATTGTCTGTACTATTGTCCTGGTAATTAAAGTTAATTTTTAATTTTTTATCCTGGAAGTGGGTTGATTATTTGCTATAACAGAATCATTGTTAAAACTCATGATTTTTCAAGATAAACCAACTTATGGTTTTGAAATTATACGTAGGTGACAATCAATAATGAATTCTCCTTCGAGGTGCTTCCTGAATGAACATAATTGCAGAACGGACTTTTTATCGAAGGTTGCTTCTGTTCTTGCTCACTGTCCACTGATTTTTTATCACATTATCGGTGTTTGTCTTTATCTGGAAGGAAACCAAACTGATCCACAGTGCACATTTCGTTTATTCTCAAAAGATCCGCACATGAATATTTTCTCTCGAAATCCTGGGATAAATTGTTCATTCCTTAAACTAGGGCTGCTGTTGGGAATTTGTTGAAATGGTACACATATTATCTGACAGTGGAAAATATGAAAATGTTATAATGTATTCTAGGTCATGGAAAACGAACGAGTTGAGATTGTGAAAATTCTGATGATGTGTCTTCCCCTTTCTAGGAAGGGACGAAAATCATAAACTTTAAAAATTGTTCTGTGTATACAGTCATCAGATTAAGAAAAACAACGCAACTCGGACTCAGTCGCTCATTGGAGAAGTTTTCTTTATCTCTAAGTGCGACCATGGCCGTATAAGATACCGAATATTTTCATAGATGAAACATAACAGTCTCAGACGTAGATGGAATACGTAGATAGATCAACAGTACAACTGTCCGGTTTAATAGTTTGAGCGTAAGAAATCAGTAGTGAAGAAAGTTAGGTTCGGTCGGACAAAAGGTTACGCATACCCCTGGTTTTTCCCTAGTATTGGTGGGCCCGAACAAACAGTTATTCACTATTACACCTATTATTCACTAGTTAACAATACGAAAAACAACTGACTTTCGCTCGTTACTTGTAATTTTGCTGTAAACAGTGTACGAGAAAGTAGATGATGCACTTTGAAAATTATCGACCGGACAATTAGACGTCTTCCGTGAAACAAAATTTTCATGCCGGCATAATTTCTACAAACGATATGGTTCAGGTTAAAGATAAGAGAAAGAAATAAAGGAGGAAATCCGTCATCAGTTACGTAACCAGAATAGCAACAGTCTCCGGGTTGCGAAGTATAAATATTCAGTACCATTGGGATGAGTATTTGATGGAAATAAACCTTTACACCACATCAGTACTTGGCTAGCTGTTGAAAACAGTTGGAACTTTGTAAAGCTGTTTCGCCATTTTTAAGAGTCACCATCTATGTACATATCCTGGACATCCGTATCGAGGCACAGCTACAAAAAGATCGGTAGTGATTGACCCGTGGATGCTCGTATGATATCGAAACTGGGGCTCCGCAGTTAGTTGAACTTCAGTCCTACATGACATGCCATCCACCACTAGTTTTTAAAGGAAGCTGATATGGTCATTCCTGACGGTTATGTTTTATGAGGAGTCCAAATGAAACGATGACTTCACGGATGACTCGCAGGGACCGATTACCCATTTCGCTTTAGCATCAGGGAATTTAACTCATCAGAAAAAACCTAATTCTATAACGTTTTTTAAAAGTCGACTCCACGAGCCGGAATTTAACTGTCGATTTTCCGCTTGCCGAGCAGATACTCTACCTCTGAGTTGCCGTGGGCACCGCCCCCGAAAGCAAACTACGTGAGTGGACATCCAGTGTTTCTCGAGCCATTATTCGACCGAAAGATAGCAGATAACTTGGTTTCAGTCATTAAATTAGCCTCACCAGTTACCTTCCAAGGGAAGCGAACAGCACAGTTGAGCAGGATCCAAAGGACTTGGGAATTGATTTGCGTTGATTCTAGGATGCGTAAAAGATTCTGTCATTCAATATTGTTTCGGACTCCTCTTGCCACCTCAAAATCAATGCAGATTTATAAGGTTTTTTCCAAATATGCATAAGCAAATTCTGGTTTATCTTTTTACTTCTTCTTTTGGTCTTTATAATGGGTGACAGTGATGCCATTTCCAATTTGTTCCATGGAAAATTGCCCAAAACACCAGATTATTGTTTACTGAAGCAAAACATTTAGTTTAAGGGACCATCGTGCTCTTGAAATGGACGCTCCAATCCTGTAACCTAATCCTTCAGACTGATTTTCACAAACATCCCACTCATAGAGGTACAGTGTGCGTTTGATCAGCATTTGAAGGGGATTGCCTAATCAACAACGAAAGAAATGAAAGTCCACGAAGTAGAGAAACAGGAAGCATGAGTTTGACTGGAAATCATTAGTCACCAGAGATTACGGATGAAAACAGCATTGGTGACCACACTGGGTCACGAAATTCAGCGCCTTCACTCATCTGTTGAACACATCTTGTTCATCCCCACTGAGGCATTTAACATGTCTCACCTGATCAAGTTTATCTGTTCAGGTTTGCGCGGTTGTTTGCCTCTCATGAACTGATCACTTCTATTCGTGCTCCGAACAGTTTGATTTACCGAGATAGTCTGTCTGGGCTTTCGCAGCCATTCTTATTCAAGTGTATATTGCAGTCTCTTTTTTGGAAAAAAAAACAGAAGTTTCATCAGACTGACAGAATATATTGTTGATTTGTGGTTCCCATTTCCTTCCCTTCCTCTAGAGTGAACTTGCTGACGCGGAAAAGCGAGCTTCACAGGCGCAGCGACGATTTGCTCGATTGCAAACGGACTACCAAACACTGATTGGCGTATCAGCCGACCTGTTGGATGCATTAGAGAACAATTTAAAAGGAATCAAGCTGGAAGATGGTCTCATGCAACGAATCTATACCCGGCTAGTAAATAGTCAAACCAAAGGACAAAAGTCCGGTTTGTCAGAGACAAGTCTTCGAGAATCACTGAAGAGCAAAAATCAGTTTGATCTGTCGACCAATGGATCAACGATGTTAACTGCCGCTTGGTGAGACCGTCTTTCATTAATTATGGGATATCATTAAGAGGACATTAGCCTATGTCGGAGATTGATTTTGACAATGCATATCTCTAGTGTGATCTTTAGACCAAATTGATTTGGCCGTAGTTGCTATGATCCAAACCATTGGCCAGCACGAAGCAAGCGCTGACTGAGTGGTCCCTTTTTTGAAAAGATGAACACGTATTTGATCAAATATACCAATATATATATGTAAGTCTATACACAACTGAGCGATTGTCATGTGGTGAGTGGCCGGATGATGCAAACCTTCTGTCCCGTACTGTATGCACGTGCGTGTGTGCGTGTGTGTGCGTGTGTGTGTGTGCGTGAATTCAAGTCTTGTCAGTCAGAACTTTTAAGTGAAAAGCATGAAACGCATAATAGAAATGCGGGGGAATGTTGACACATGCTGATATGCATAAAGATAGGATGAACAGTGTGATAAAAAGACGACTAAAGAAACAAAACGTAAACATCAGCCATATGTGTTATCTTTGAGAATGAGCTCCAAGTTTGCTGATGACTTATTTGAGTTTTACATCTAAAGGTACAAGATTGGGAATAAGGCTGTTGCCCTGCATGAGAGCAAGGGAGCTAATGGCAAATACTGTACTGAAACCACGGTCAGTGTTAGCTGGACAAATATGAGCGTCTATCAAAAGTATGAGAACGCTTCTGAACTAGGAAAACTGTAATTCCATCGTTGCGATAGTTGATCATTCGTTCTGTAGTTTTGTTAATTGTTTCCAGGCCAGATAAAAGTCAAAGATTCTTACAGTCACCGGTATTATGTAATTGCAAAAACAGCACGATTCATTGATGCAGTGGTTTTGTCAGGACCGACTAAGTTTGCATTCAAAACGTGGATTCGTTCAATCACCTTAAGTCAATTGTGTTAATGGTATAAATGCTACCAGTGATCCTCGTGTCACTATCTTTTCCGAATTGGCATAGTATCATGTAACATGAAAACAAAGATTGATTTCGAACCAGTTACTTAGTCTCAAACTAATTTACAAGCTATTTACAATTTTCTAGCACAGTTGGGGTTTCATGAGATCATTGAAAATCATCTAGATAAAATTATAACCTATTTGAATCTCGCCTGGAGACCATCTGAAGAATTATTAAAAATTTTGTGGTAGAAACTTAAAGCTAAAGAAAGTTCCCATCTAAAAATCGGAAGTCGATCCATAAAACAAAATACCTGAGCGGTATAATAAGATTGCTCATTTGCATACCTATTATGTTACAGAATTTACTGTCAGAGCTGCTCTGTTGGTGTCAGATGTACCCCCAAACTAACATCCATCAAGTTTTATCCGTATTTAGGAGGCGCACTTCTTAAAGCAGATTTTTTTGAATATGTAACTTTTCAAGTCACTTACCGGTTTGGAGATTAGCCATAAGGTTTGATTTGGATGAAAAGATTTCAAAATATGTTCGCAGAATGTGCCCAAAATGATGATCCTCAGGTTAGCGATTTAAGCAATCCTCATTCGGAACATAAGGGACACGAAATGGTCTTTTTTAACTTTTACTTTCTTTATTAATGAAATACCAACGTTGCAGTTATCAGTCATCACCTTTTTATTGCCTGGCTTATTGTGTTCACCGTCGGGCTGCAGTCGATCGTGGTGCATTCAATGGGCTAGCTGGACAAACTGCTGCAAACACCTGGCTCGGGTAATTTTGATTACGAATGGTGCGTCGCCGTTTATCTGATTGTGTAGTCCTACCAGTGGTAACCGGTAAGGATGAAAAAGCCGCAATCCCAGTTTTACTAATGAAAATGTTGTCGGTGGTAGGAATTTCGGTTAAATTCAATAGATCTGTGCTAATCTGGGTTGGAATCAATTCAACTCTCTCGAACACATTCGCCAGAGCGATATTCTGGTGAACGTGATCCCTGCGGTAGGTGTGCCACAAAAACAATTAGACCAAACCAAATACAAACCCTCGGCTGTATTGAGGGGAGGATACTGTGGCCATCAAATACTAACATTCGCACAGTGCTTCATTCTATTTAAACCACAATATGAGTGAAGTTGACTAGAGTGCAAACGGAGGGTAGTGGACTCAAGTCAACCGTTCGACCTCGCACACACCAACTTAGTCCACATTTTTTCGGATGTCATAGTTGCGCTTTGACCACGTTTGCACCTATAAACTGACTAGCAAGAAAGATGAATGAAGACACTAATGTCTTAGCTTCTGGTGGTATCCAATTGAGGCACTGGTCAGCAGGCGCTTGAGGCATCACACGATTACAAACTAGTCGTCATTCAAATATGGGCTGAAGCGTCAACGGACCGAGCCGGGATGGTAACTCACCGGTTCTCACGGGAGCGTTTGACTGGTACAACACGAAAAACCCTATTCCAGGCTTAACAAATGGGTGTGGGTCGATCAAGTTCGTGACAGAAGTGGCCGTTCCGCCAGAAAACTTCGCGTGCAAATTTGGCGTGGATCACGACCGAGATAATCAAATGTATCCCACCCGAAAGCCGCTAGTGAGCAGGCCTCAACTGGCTAGAGTGCGTGAGTTGGTCTCTGTGTTCATCTCTGCAGTGTGGCGGTTCGCCCTAGACAAATGCTCAACCGAACGATGAGGATGGATGCCTGTCCATCCGTAAATCAACCTGCGTGGTCACGACAATCACTCTCTTTATGCGTTTTCTATGCACAGACCGTCCGCACCATCACCATTCGTTTAAGTCTGCGTACCCTTTCGTTTAGTTAGACGTTAAATGAATTATCATTCACATCACAGTTGCATTACCACACTGTTTTCATGCGCTGCCAAAATATCGGACATTACTTACACGTTCATTATCGACTAATCTATTATATGCGCATGGATGCCTGAAGTGATAGTCCACTGAGAGATTTATTAAGAATACAAGTTTATTTATAGATCTAACAATGAGGTCGTATTCATAAATCATAAGTAAGAATTTTTGGATGTTCATTGTTCACGAATTTCCCTCCAACTTCTTATGGAGATTCACCTTGCTTTTATCATTCCAGGAATGAGAAGAACGAAATACCATTGTTTGATTTAGACTTCGTCAAAATCAAACAGGACATGCTTAAGATTGATGACCGAAGGAAGTGTTATTTGTTGCAAGCATTGCGCTGGGTGAGTCTTTAGCAGAGTTCCGTCCTACTGACATGCAGATGTGGAGCTTTAATCTATATTGCATAGTATCACCGATGAAATGTTTAGTGAAGAGACTTTCTGATAACTAAATGAACGTCGGAGAACAAAGAAAGTGAATCAAGTGCAGGCATTTCGCATTTTAAATGTTCCCCTCGTGTAGTGTATACCATAGGGATCAACCATATAAGAGGAAGCTTTTGGGTTGAAATGTAAATCTTTTCTTTTTACTCAATCCGGATAATTTATTCTTCCTGGTTTGTTCAACGACCAAGTAGTAGTGATCTCTGTTTTGGAGACACTTTGCCAGCCAGGCCCATTATAATAGTTTAGAAAGGATAGTAAATAACTCGTGTCATGCCACTATGAGCATATCTTGCCGGAGGCTTTGCGATGGTGATTGGTGTGGTGACACAATGAACAGATTATGGTAATCCATGATTTGCGTTTGTGGACTGTATGATGAAGGAAACGAATCTCGTAGACAAACACATCGGTTTTTGAGTCCTTTTGTGATTCTATATCACTCCAAGTTTCGTGATGATGGATGTTGGTATTTCCCTCCATCGGTAAGTAGACTGTCCTGAAACAGTTGCACTACATCAAGCATATCAAATTAAAAATCGAATTTCGAGGCATCACAGTGAACAGTTGAACCGGCACTGTGAGGCTGATAAGTTAAATAACCAACGCGGAAGCCGCAGGCAGGTGGATGAAGCGGGCAAGACTTACAGCTCACGAAAGACTTAGTGGTGCCTGAGTAAGAGTTAGAAAAATAACAAGATCAGTCCGCGGATCGCTTGAATAGTCCTGGATGATAACCAGTAGGTTAATTTCCGCGTAGTTTCCCTTGTTTGAGTTACACACTTGCCCACAGGCCACTGAAATGCAATAGGATACATGCGCTGAAACATTCTGTCGTTCTTATTCCGTCAGGATTATTCTTACTCGGGATTTGAAGGCAGACTACTTGGTCGTATGAAACTGTGACAATTATTGAACTTTTTCTTTCGCTGGCGATAAACACAGGCAAATTCCACTGACTTGGTCCAATAACGGCGCTTTACAAGATTATCAGGACACGAAAGTAAGATGGGGACCAACGGTTCATTCGGATACAGTTGGTAAAAGCGATGCGCGAATGCACACACACACACACACACTTGTTCGAATTACTTATCCAGTGGCTCAAGGTAGCTACATCTCGGACTGTTTTTTTTTGAAACCACAGGATCAGCTCGATTCGTTGTTTAATTACTTACCACAATGAAGGTTCCGTATCCACCTAGGTTTTAATGTTCCCACAATCGTTTGTTTCAACGTCATTTTTGATAGCGCAAGCAGTAAACACGTAAAGCTGGAGTACAAGTGTTCATTTTTACGGTTTGTTTGATCGAATGTACTTCGGAGAATTACAAATTTTCTGAAACACCTCTGCAACCTCTCTGACATTACATTTAATGCCACAGTTTTCCCATCATTTGATTGCCCATAGTTGTGATTCACTCGCCCTCGCCTAAAGTGAATTGAATATGATTCGAGCTCACCCGCACCGCAAGCAGAACGTGTATCCATTTTGACGAATTGAATTTCTCGTTCAGCCTGAACGTTTGAATTTGGAAGATCATCGCATCCTCGTCGCAACACCAACCGGATCACGTGACTCTACTGGGATGCGTACGTACAATCCATCGGTTATTTATCGACGTGGTGCACACTGGCTCTGGTATCGCAGCGGTTCCGGTCACATCACGTGCAAATGTTTGGTCTAAATCGGATGAATTGTTGGTCTAGTTAGGATGACGTGAAGTTCTCGTGGTCAAAGAACTCAAGTTAAGAGTGTTGGCGCGTGTTTGAACAACCATCTGACCGGATATAGTCTCCTAAAATTTGTATCCTAGGCCCCATTGCCTTACGCCCGACCTCTGAGTCACTGACAAAATTCCCGAACCATATTCTACTAGTAATGCAAAGTGACCAACGTGCAAACACTGACAATCTTTGCACATCTGCTTTCGACGGTGGATCTCACGCCTTGGATGCCTCAGTTTTATGATTTTCACTCGAGCCTTCTACACGCCGAAGATATTTTATCCGGTATCCGACTATCAGGTAGGACGCAGCTGTCCAATTCTTCCCGTGAAATAGCAAGGTCTGACCAAAAGTCAATTTAGTCACACAACAGCACTTCACACTTAAATAGGGCAAAACACAATGGTTCAGATTATCGAGGAAGAAATGCAACTCAACTGTGTCCCCACTCAGTCCCACCACATCGTCCGAATATTCTAATTCAACTAGTTTGTCATTCGATCACAAATAAATACCACTTTTCTCATATCAAGACAGGGCTATCTCCATAACTATCTCAATGGTATAGCTGAAAAAGGTTGGGTAAAATGAGTCACTCTGACGAACACCAATTCCCTTGATGAACTCGAACGAAAGATGCCATAAGCACGAATTTGGCTTTTGTCATCAAGGTACAGAGATCAGAACAGAGAAATCATTTTCTCTGATACGCCCTTCAGTGAGAGGCTATGCCATAGAATTGCTCCGCCGACTGAGTTGAACGCCACTTTCAGATGAAGAAAGAAAGGGATATAAACAAAGGTCACCTAGGTTTCCGTGCTTCTAAAACGACCACATCTAAGAGTAAGTGTATTTCATAGACCTTAACTTTGCATTTGTTTAACTGTGATATTTTGACTTTTGGTGTGGCGTTAGCGCCTTGCGTTTCATAAAACATTCCCTTGGATCCGTAGCGCTTTCCAATCTTTCTATTTTTGTACTCTGTTTTGTCGTACATTTTAAGTTTAGAAAAGCAACCTCGATACATGGTGTTTTCAATTCACTAAGTTCGATGCCACGAAATATTTGAAGAAGAAGCAATACCACAATTAACGGGCACACTGGAGGCCGATGACATCCTGGAGCTCTTGAAATGATACTGAAAAGTTATTACCCTCCGAGTTGTAATGCTGTATCGCAATAATTTTCAGTCGTCTGATTGTGCACCATGTAGGTCAACAAGACACCTTTAAACTTACATTTTTAAGTCAGCTGTTCGTTCGTTTGTTGCCCCAATCCACAACAATGGTGCAAACAGTTGTAAGATCATTTGAAAAATGGCTTGGTGTAATGCCTTCGTTGCGGAAACTAAAATGAAACTTGATTCACATTAAGAATGATAATTGCCTTCAAGGTTCAGAACTACATATTTATACAATTCTTAGGTAACCTTTGATGTGTATATTGGCTTCACTTTTCACAAGTTCGCATAATCTAATCCTCAAATAATCGCTTCCTCTGGGCTTTGATGATTCGTTCCTGAAGCAGTCGAAATCATTAAAAATGCTGTTTAAATTACCAAAGTTGAGTACCCAACATGTTACATGTGGACGATTTGCGTCCAGGTTCATCCTGGTCTCACTCGATTTGCATCCAATATTTCATCCCAACCTATAGCGGCTGACCAAATCAACGGTTCATCAACGTGAATATTGTCTCACATCGTTCGTACGTCAGGATTTACTTGATCTAACCACACTTGGACCCACGGGTGACGTCTCACCTGAGAAGGCCCCTTTACTAGCTTGCCTTCGAGCACAGCATCATCGTGTACGAGAGTATATGGCCCGTTTTCTGAATGCGCTAGCGTCCTTATGTAGAGGTTGGTTTCTACTTATATGTTAACTCATCGGACACTTCCTTATTAGGACGTGCCTACCTGGGTCAAAACCCGATTGTGGTCAAATTATTGATCGCGGAGTTGATTGGTGAAAAGGACGAATCAGTGACACGAGAAAACCTTGTTGGTGCGTTACAAAAACTGAGCCTACGGTAAGTTTGTCAGTTCTGATCTCCTTGTCAAATCTGATGACATCTTTGGTGTCGGCGTGACATTCGGTAAGTGAACAAAGGCCGAGTTTGCACTGTAGCAGTCGGTCCCGCCGTACGGGCGAGAAACATGACTTTTGAGGATAAATGGCTGTTGGTATTTAACTACCGTTATTTTTGTGGTATTTGTAGAATCAGTTGGGAGTATGTTCACGGTGACTCAGAAGTTGGACATAAGGTAACCGGGTCCCGGGGTTCCATTTTCAGAAGAGGCACTAGATATGAATAGATTAATTTGGTTGAGTTGTTTTACACATGTCTACAAGACGACCTCATCGTATTACGCTATTCTTTGAAGCGGGCACTGGTTGGACTGTTTGTCGACGTGGTCAGTTGATGACATTGCGAAAATTTATGAGAAACCTAACTAGCGAATTAATTCATATAGATCCAGTTAGGCTACCAGATTGGACTCTACGAGATTCCCCCATTCTAAAGGGGATATGGTCCGGAGTCGGAGTCAGTGAGTTTCGGACTCGTTCTATTCGATGCATTTGTTCAATTTAATATTTTGCACTCTATCTTTAATTATTGTTCTTTCTGTTTTTCTCTTTGTAGTGGACAGTTCTATGAGATAGCCGTAAAAACCAGAACATGTTGGTGTAAGGCCATGAGTTGTAGCAGATGAACCGAACTGAATTTTCTCAATTAATTTTGACTTAGTCATCACATCTTCGTGCATAACCTATTCTCCTGCCTAGAAGAAGCATGAATTCTCTTCATCCAGTGATGAAGTGCATTCTCACTCGAATTTCCTATACTGGCCTAAATCTGACCGAACAGAACTCCGACAACAGGGTGTTAGTTGAATTCTCCAAGCGATCTGTTTGCATTTGGTAATCCGTCCGTGAAACAGCTGGTATCTTGAGACTTAGAAATAAGGTACCCTTAGGTACTATTAGTTCTGGTGTGATTGAGAAACACTACAGTAAATTGCTGTTCACGTTCAGCACCTTCTTAGTAATTCACCGAATGGAACCTAAGGGATGTCGTTAACAGATCTGTATATCAGAACTGTTTTGCTACTACGATGAAAGTGACGATGGGATTGTTAATTTTGCCCTGATTTTCGGAAATGATTGTACGACTCCATAGCTGACAAATGATTTTAATTGACATTCGTATGATTCTAATATATACGTATTTGTAGTCTAGGGGATGTGTGAATCGTGATTTGTATGTAAAACAATGTACACTTTAATCAAATCACCATTGCTGGAAACAGTGTTTTTCTGGTACATTCAGTTTTTCAGTTTTAATTGTCAAATATATACAGTCCCAGCATATTACTTGAAAAGAAAGCTTCATTTAAGCTTCGTCATCATCGTTCAGCGTTAAACAGCGAGGCAAGCCTAACAAATCGCGGCCTTTCCCCAGAGTTAAGTTTCTATAGAAGCATCCAAGGGTAACAGGGGTAAACCTACGCAGGCGGGAAAAGGTGAGACGCTGCTGCAGCCAACACACGGAACGCAGTCTAACTGTACAAACGCACTCTTTCAATGGTTCTGATTCGATGGAAAATGACAACACGATCGCCACTGTTCACGGCTCACTGTCATACCTTTAAGTGTCCCCAGTCAACTGACTTTTACGTTTTCAGAAATGTTTTCACTTTACCACTAATGACGGAAAAAAGGACGGTTTATTTACAGACAGCAAAATTATTTGATAGTTTTGAGTTGCTTGCATTATTCCTTCGATAAAATACCATCCGTTGCACGGCGGAACTGTGGACAATAACATACCAGTTGTTACTAACTTTCACTTGTATGTGTCGTGGAATACCCATTGTTTGGTATCAGGTTTCTACGCCACCAATGTTCTCTTCGTGCAACAGGTTGGTCGTTATGTTGACGTGATTTTAAGTTTACTTGGAGCAGATGATTTTGTTTTTTGTCTCGCACTTCATTCTTTCAGATTCATTATTTATCAAGTCAGATCAGTTTCATTCTTTATCTGTCTACTTCTCTTCTCATCTAGTCGTCCTATGCAAACAGTGATGATCAATATGTCCGTAATTCCTTGGGTTGTGGGCCTGTTGGAAAATATCGACAACCTGTCCGATTACACACTGGAATACTCCGTGGCACTTTGCATGAATCTCTGTTTACGTAGTTCAGGTACGTTCTCACACCAATATCCTTTATTTCGCCTATTTTGCACCAGATTAATTCCTGCCGTGCAGTTATTCTCGTTCGTTTTTTTTTTTTCATTTTTTGGATCTTGCAGCAGAAACCGTGCATCTTGATTGTTTCACCGGCGAAATTTATAGAACCCGACGAATAACAACATGGCGTTTTTCCATAATCCTCAGTGAAATGCTCAAAGTTTAATGACAGATGTTTGGAGCATGTACAAATATAACAATAACAAACAAGTGCCAAAAAAGGACAATTACCACCGAGCTGTTTTGTTCGTTCTCGAAAACTTTACTGAAATAATTATGCTGACAAAGTGAAATAAAACTGTCCACTCATTCAAATTTAACGGACAACACTGGTGCTTCCTAAGTCTGGTTACTTAAAACGAATCAGATACGAAAAATTGCAATGCCTGTGTTTAGTAATTAGCCATGCAAACCGTCGGTATTTAAGAAAGAAAACGAAAAACGTTTGACTTCATACTAAGATTGAATAAAACTGAACAATTATTAATCATTATTGTTAATGTGAAAGGGACTAACTTCATGAAAAGGTAGGTAATAGCTTGCGCCAAAAATACGCGGCAATCTATTTCCGTTTGTAAAATCTCTATTTTTACCAAGTTGTATGTTCCTGAACAAAAATGAACCGCACTCTAGCTTATTAAGTGGATTGCCCAGTGGTCTTTCAGTGGCTTTGCTTTACAACGATAAAATTGACGTCGAAATCTGTCAAATGGACTTTATGTGATCACACAAGCCAGGCCCGCATGTAAACTGTGCACTTAACGACCTTTAAATTTATGTAATCATATGACGAATCATGTCGAAGATTCAGGTGTGCTGCTTCGTTGTTCGCTTACATGAATTGGGCAATCATTGGTAGAGCAAGCTGGGATGGAAAGGTGAAACCCCATGCGTTCCATTTTCAGTGAATCGATTCTAACTATTCGAATGTGGCTAAAATGTTATTGCCATGTAGGTAATTACAAGCGGAGTTCAGGCAGTGACCGACTACAACGATTTTGCGTGAAACTCAAGAAACTGCTTCAAAGCCTCACTTTTTCCCAGATCTCTCCACTTGCCACTATTTGAGACATTCACAAGTTCTTCCCAATATGTGTCAAATTCCATGCGTTTCTACGAACAACCGAGTTCATCTTGAGGTCGACGGAGATGAATTTGAATGGAAGCCAACAGGACTGCGTGAATTACTAATGCTGTTCCCATCAGAGTTGATTTTTTCAAACTAGTGAAATTCAATATCAGAAGACTAGATATCGCATAGTATAGGGAGAATAAAGAACAGGATTATGTAGATAATTATGATTAGAGTTAAATGCAGTCGATATTAAAAAATTTTTTCTAGAAGAAAACGTTTTCCCTAACTTGTATGCCTCTTGGTTAGACCCAAACGGGTTGGGAAGTACCAATGTCAAAGTAGTCTAAACGCTTTTAAGATAGTTCAGTGCGGAGTGGCCTCGTTGTTTTGCTCAACCATGCATAAGCAAAAACGTTTCCAAGCCACCAAAGGCAACGTGGAGCGATTATCTCAGTCTGGGCGATTGTTTGCACCTAACAACGGTGACGCATCTCCTCACTGCTCACACGATGTTCCCACCGGACTCGGGGAATAATTCGTGGATAGTATTGGTCAAAAACGGGAAGTCCCCGGGCATCCCCAAGACGTATAGGCCACGTTCCACAACCCTAAAGCGAACCACTGCGACCTGTTGCATTGGAAACCCTTCTCGTGAAAGGAAGCCGGATTTCATGGAGGCGCCCGAGGGGTGCAGAAAGCTGACCACAGACCAAAATCACACTTGAGGTAGGAACTTACACTCCTTTGAGTACCGAACCATAGGTCACCATCCCTCAAAAAACAGCAAGTTACTTCACCAAAGCCCGTTGGCACCACATGATCCCGCGATCCCTATACTAGCTTGCACTTAGTTTACGTCTCTTTATGAGGCATGCTTCATCATACTCCCTACCAGCCGGATTGACTGGCGTGCTTCAAGAATGCGCAGCGACTCAGCAGAAGTCCAAGGCGGCACAACGCAACGGGTCAAACCACAACCCACAAAGCTAGACGAATGCAAGGCGTTCTTGATAAGAAACCAGTACTCATTGTTGTTTTGAGATGTGGGCAATCCTAGATATTCAGGCAATATGTGCTTCGAAGGAATGATAGAAGATTTGGATCAGAATGCTGGCTACAGTCTAACCGATGCTACGGTGTGCGATTTTGGGACCCATAAAAGTACATGGACAGCTTATTGCATACCAACGCGCGGTCGGAGTCGAGGGGAGTGCATCAATACAACCCGCAGTCTTAAAGACAGCCCCGCCACTTGTAGCTAGTAGCGATGTGTTTAATTCGGGTCCTTCGCTGACCCAAAGAAGGCGGATTCCAGGTGACACACCGGCGATTGGGACATCTGAAGCTCGTACTGGAGAAAAACAATCGACTTTCTGGGCAAAAATCCAACAACCGTTTCCCGTTTTCAGAATGACAGCAATCGAGAACATAGGGACCATTTAGATGTGCCCCATTCGAAGACAGCCGAACTGCTCTAGTATTCATGTTTCCTACCAAAATAACGATATCACTCTGCCTTGTTGTGTGTAAGAGGTCGTGCAACTCCGGGTAGGAAATGTCCTTGAGTGCATCTGGGAGGCAATCTGGTGGAACGTGCGCTAAGACGACAAACAAGTTGTGTCTATCAGAACGAAGATTGTTTGGTTCGCACAAACTTCTAAATCTCATTGTGCACAGCCGGCTCTTGACTGGAGTCCAGTCAAGTAGTGCAGTCTCAGCCATCTCATTCAAAGTTACACAAACGCCAGCAACACAAGAATCCGCGGCCTCACGGTCCTCAGAAGGGTGCAGATGAAATTTCACGGGACTAGACCTGTTGTCAGCTCGGTAATATAGCTGGCGTGTTGAATGCGAGTGTCTTGGATGCAGTACACAACAACGGCTAAGGTCTCTAGTGCCCGGGCTAAACACCCCTGCTGATTTATTCAAATCAGGATTCGTACGTTGATCGTGACTAGTTTGAAGGGCCATCGAGGACGAAGAAATACAGCAATCGGTGGAAGCGGGTTCGGCGAGATTTGGGTGCTATCTGAGATAAGTCGTGAGAGAACACGAACAGGAGTCATTCCGGTTACATTTTGACCTGCTGACTTCAACTCCCGAAGAATCTAAGGCAACTGTGTGGGAAGAGGAGCAACAGGACGAACTAGTAAAAAAGCAAACATTTTTGTATGGTGGAAGGTTGGTTTTGCAAATTAGAAAGGAGTCAGAAACGTTCGTGCGAATAACAGTCGTGGTCATGTTTGAATGCGTTGTGGGCTATTGTACTACTCGGTCACCCAGTCCAGAGTAGGTCTTGTTATTCGAGGATGCATCTCTAGCCTTTGCGCCGTCAAGGGCTTTCTGTAAATCAGCAGAATCATTCCAGATGAGCCGGTGGCCAGGTGATCAGTTTATACGCCGCATCTGGAAAATCTTGTTGGTTCAGTGGAACACAAGGGGCAATGGCTTTATTTCTTTTGGTGCCACATTCATCACATTGCAGTATCAACAATCGGCTCTTATGTTACTTTTTATTAAGAATGCTGGCCAGGTGAACATCCATCACGCCCCCGACAATGCCACTGCTTGTTTGCTGTCGTTTATTCGGCGGGCTTGAGCCTCCTAATTCACGGGTAACCACCTGCATGGTGGCCGTTTTCCTCTCCGCACCTCAGGAACGCATTTTGTAGTATGCATCTATGCTCTGAATAAACCAGCAATCTATCATATCACCTAAAAGGTACTTCAATAAAATGAATCACGGTTATGAATCATTCGTAATCAGTTCGCTTGCTTTTTTTCGTTGTACGGATCTAGTGTTTTTCCGGAGCTCCAAACGATTCAGTTATTTTTTATGTATTTCAGGTAAACGAAATTGTCTACTGATCAGCAAACGAATCCTGAAGGTGTTGGTCGAATTGTTAAGTTGTGCCAATCTGGACATTGTGCCCTATGTGAACGGGGCTTTATATTCTATCCTGATTCTACCGGAGATGCGAAAAGTTGCCAACCAGATGGTATGTGATTTTGCGCACTTTCTATTTGTCCCATCCATGAATTTTATGTACAGAGGCTTTTTCGTTTTCGTCCTAACTATTAGAAACGACTGGCTGATTATTTGTTGCGCTTTTCGATTCAAAATACATGCCCTATATTGGCTAGCTCAATTAGTTTGGTACACGTAGCACTTCGGAGTTCAGAAGTACGTATTTTCATATATTGTACATGAACTTGTGAGATGTCACAAGGAATAAGTGAAAGATCTATTTGCAAAAGTGGATAGTACGAAATCGAGTTGAATTATGAAAACTTGGTTCAAGCAATATTCATGCCCAACTCACCATTCAGAACCATGAAAGCAGTCGACAAATACATCTCGCGGCAAGTGTTTTTGATTTACTCTTGATTTCTTGAATGGTACAATTTCTATTGTTCCAGGATTCTCTTTTCGCCCTGACAGTAAGGACGGCTCTCTCAAAATCAAGTGGCAAATTTCGTTTCAAAAACTTTGTTTTGAGCCCGGTTCTTGTGAGAAATTTTAGAGTCAACCCAATTTACATTTCATATCCCTTAACATATGGACTCAAATCGAGCAGTTCTTGAGATCTCGTGCCATGTCCTCTGTTTTTAAGACCCAGATATTTTTTCCTTTACTAAGTTTCTTCACGAGGCTAAAGTTCTAATACTAACAGATTAATTCCGAGCAAGATCATTTTAGCCTCGGGTTTCATAGCCTCAGTCACAGTGATCGCGAGGCAGTCTGAGATTTTTGTTTCATTTATTGCTGTGTCTCATTGCGAAAGACTGGCGTAATCAGAGAAAGGGCAACTATCGATGTTTTATTAAAAAAACAGTTTGCCTATGATCACCGGAAACGGCATCAGATCAGAGGACACCGTATGACAGTACATGGATAAAACTCATTTTGGAGAGCTTATAAAATACTCCTGGAAACCTTTGTTTAAGGAGAAATGCCGAACAGATCGTCCAGAACTGTTCGATTTCACAATTGAAAACGCACTTGGGGTAAATATTTCACTTTGAACATTGTGAAGTACGGATAGCATCTTCCTTACAAAATAAGGAGCCAGATTGCTGCGTTAAATAATTGCATTCATTGGAGCGGTTATTATAATAATATAATAATATAATAATAATAATATAATAATATAATAATAATAATAAGGATAATAACAGTTCTGGAAAAGTCAATAGTGTATTAGCGCAAATCACGCTTCTCCAGGTCTGTCGACAATGGTGGTGCCGGCTATTCCTTATACGGTACTCTGCAGTTGGACGACAACTTTTTCTGTTGTTTCGTTCCAGCCATTGTTAGAATACCACAAAGTGAATTCTTAGTGCTTTTCCATCAGCGTGATCTTTCTTTTTAGAAGGCATCACATACAAATCCAAGGACTAAAGCGGGTTGTGAAGAGATCTTATCGTGACGGTTCTCACTAGATGGGGATGCACGTTGTTGTCTTGGGAGGTTAGCAATTTGAACTAGTGATGTTTACAAACAACTCATCTCTTCTGGAGGATTTCCTTCACCGATCCCTCAGGTAATGCAAGCAGTGTCGCGCTTGCACTTGTGGATACCTCTTCCTACACTTTTGCCACCGTTCAGTGTTTCTGCACTTAAAAGCATGGCTGTTACTATCCTCCTTTTTCCAACAGCCTGACAGATTTTTTTCTATATTTAAGTCTATCATGAACTGCGGCAATATTCTGTAGCCCAACTAGATCATTTTTTAATCAAAAGAACGTAGCCAGATGTTTCTGCGAAATTAATAAAAACCCCTATCACCTATTTAGCGGTGTCAGCGTCATCACTCAGCCGTGACAGTCGTTCGTCGTCCGCCAGTAAGATAATATCGATTCTTCTGTGTAACTTTGAGATCCCATCACTCAAATCATCTGATAAGAAGCGCGGAAATTGCGGCCGGAAATTGTTTTTGCTAAGAATGACAGGAGCCAGGTATTTCACTCTGAATGGAGATATTATTTTGAGAGTTATGTATACACTGACATCCCTGCCTTAGGTAGCAATAAAAATTAAAGCAAAAAGTAAGGTTACTGTAAATTCCGTGGAAAAAGAACATGGTTCAACTTGAATGACAGTATCAAAACCAAGTTTGGTTCGTAATGTACCGCAGTAACGATGTGCCGTGTAAAGTTTTCATGTGAACTTTTATTGATCAGTGCCACAGCTTGGTCGAAGTAGTTGTTGAGTTGTCGACATTTCGGTTATCGCGGATAACCTTTCTCAAGACTGCTGTACAAGCGAATACAATTGGAATAATAGCCTACAACCACTAGATGTTAAACAGGGTGCGTTCGTGTGTTTGTCTGTGTTTGTGTATTTGCTTGTCTCTATATGGCGTTGTAAATTGTAAGGGTGGGTGTTGGATCTCAGTTCCCACTATTCGTGTCGGCGATCTTAGGGTCATCTGAGGCAAAACCGGGTTTTGTCACCATTTGGGTTTTCAGTGTCATCCATATATCTGAAATCTCTGTATCATTGTTTCGGTTGAGGTAGGATGGCAGTAGAGGCGTTCTATATGTATGCGAAATCTACACGAAAGGAATGTGGTATTATCGTGGTCGATGGTTTGCCCTTCAGATTTAGCGTGAAGGACAATCGCCGAATCGCGTTCTAGCTTTTTTAAAGTCGCACGGTCCGTCGGCCTGTATGTCTTCTCCCTTCTGTATTCCGAGATTCTGGTTTTTAACTGTCCCCGTGTTTGCTCAATTTATTGAACCGAACAGTCTTTACAGCTAATCACATAGATACAGTTGTCCCGGTCCTGTAAGCGTTGAGGGTCTTTGGTTTTGTGATTTGATGCTCTATCGTGTTATCTATACGATAGAACACACAAACACCATACGAGCCAAGTACCTTTCTGATTGCCTCCGATGTGCTCCATCTGTATGGGATACCAACAGAGGCCAGGCAGTTTGTGTCATTCTTGTTGTTCGTGGGCGTTTTGTCTCATAGTACGTGTGTAACCGTTATCACGAGGGGCTGCGTGCAAGCGTTGCGTTTCTCGTTTGCGTGTGACGTCATCGTTGCGTAGTTTGTCCACTTTGCTGGCTAGTGATGAGATCAGTGCCCTTTTTATGCACTGGGGATGGGCTGAATTAAAGTGCGGGTATCGATCGGAGTGCGTGGATTTCCTGTAAATTCCCATCATGAATCTGTTGGGGTCGTTAACTATCAGCCGGGAGTTAGGGAAACTGATAGTTCTCTTGGTATTTTCTGTTTCCATTGTTAACTCAGTTGGGTTGCCCTGACCGTTGAGGGACTGCAAGAATTCATCTCCTATGTTCAGATTTAATGACTGCAAATGTGTCGTCAACATATGTGACGTAAATTCGTAGTGACTTGTGAAACTTTGCCAACGCTTTGGTTCAGCCGAATGCAAAAATAATTTTGCTAAAATTGGCCATACAGGAAGGTCCATAGCCACACCATCAGTTTGTTTGTACAGTAAATGATTAAGTGCAATTAAGACACACTTCAAAACCAGTGACAATGTCAGTTGGGTTATGTGGGCATCCGTGTTCCAAATCTGTCCCTGATTAATGTGGACTGTAATACGTTTAAACTGTCTTTAATAGAAGTCACATCAAAACTCATCGTAGTTCCGTCTCTGTGCGTGACATTTTGCAGAATACGAGAGAAATGAAAGGAAAAAATTATTTGACTTGCCACCAATTTTTGGGATCGTTTTAATAGTGGACTAATGTATTTGGATAGCATATAGGTTACACAAGGTTAGTAATCCACAACCACACAGAGAGGTAGGTATATCGGGTTTGTTGATTTTTGGCAGCCCGTAGAATCTCCTAGGCCTGCTAATTTTTTGATTCAAAAAGAAACATAACGATTTTCCAAATTTGTCTTTTGACCCCGATGGAAATTTACTTATCTGGCCCTTCGTTTTGTTCATTACGGCGTTGGCTTTCTTTTCTTTATTCTTTCATATGGTCCATCACCCAAATGTTATCGGACTTTCAATCCATAATCTGAAGTATTCAAAACGACGGTAACATTCCCTTTGCTTGCTTTCGTGATGTGCAGTGACTTGTCACTTTTTGATTAGGCGAGCACTTTCTATTCATCTGTTGACAAGTTTATTGCAATCGGCTTTTGGTTTTTAATGATATTACTTGTTCTGATTCTTATTTGGTTGGTGTCTTCCGGCGGTAATTTTCCCAATGCACTTTCCAGTGAAAGGACTAATTCCTGAGATGTTAGAATTTTCTTGTGAGTACTGAGATTTAAACCTTTCTGTAGTAGTTGTAGTTCCGCCGAGGTCAAGGACCTATATGATAGATTTTCAACAAAGCTTTCAGGATTGGCTACTTGAAATGTTCTTGATTCCGGTCGGAATTTGCTTCCGGACTTAGGCATGCGTATTTTTCTGTCGTACTTTTTTATCTGACACGACTGGCAAGCTTTAGAAGCATGTAGATTCCTTTGTTCACCGATGTTATTTATATCTCTGAAGATGTTTGTGGCAGAAAATGAATCAAGCAATCGTCTACGTTTCGCATTCTATAACAAGCGGAACTGATCTTTACTATTCAGTCATGAATTTATTGTTGCAGAAACGTCCGTGAGTCAATAAGAGCAGATTTCACAGAGAGCACAGAACTGTCAAGTAGTTTGACGCGAAGAGAAATAGGTGTGATGTTCTGGAGACAGCATTCATGAAATACGCGGTGATTAATCTGATGGTTCGTCTTGGACTGAGGTCTTTGTAATGTGTAATTGATCGATATTATAGTGCTGATTTTAGTGGTCAAACAGAAATTCTGTTTGTTGCCTGGAACTACAGAAAACTGAGTGAACACATTGGCGAACAAAATAGTTTTTAGTGAACAATAATAACGTTATTGCCTGAAGGTATACTACATAATTTTCGGAGAATAAAATCAATGGAACAAAAGGGCGAGAGAAGCATTAATCCTGGCACTATTTGTAATTCAGGACACATCCAGTTAGATCAATATGTTTTGTAGTAATAGCCGTCCGGTCTAATGTCCGCTTTGGGGTTGGAGACGAGTCAGGGAAGCTTACGGCAAAACATGAATTATTTTTGACAACAGAAGCCGATTGTGTAGAAGAACTGCGACAGCATCCGCTGTGCTTGATATATGTAAGTTTGCCAATTGGGACTACTGACCCCGTACCTTTGAAAGGGCACAAAATACTTGAGTCACATTCATAACGTGACTAGCCTTCTCTAGGCGTGAAGCCGCTGAGCTGTTGAGTGGTTTAATTGTCCCAGTGCTCAGCCATGCACGGTTGGGCTCCCGGACGCATTCAGACAGGAGCCTGGTTGCGCGACCGATGTTAGTTCTCCCCAATAACACGAATGAGCATAAATAAAAACGAGACTGCTGTAACAGAAACATAGTCTCTCAATTTTAGCGGCATCTCTGTTAGAGGCGTAAATATGATTTGAAGTTTGGTTGAAAAAATGTTCCTCTAGGTAATGCTTGGCAGTCTTCTCGGCGCGATTTTGCCAGTGTGCCACCCTTAAGTGACTAGATGTATACTGTCCTTTCCACAGTCTTTTTAATGATTTCCATATCTGTATCATTTTATCTATCAAGCTGATTGGGGAGCTCTTTACAGCAAAAGTTTTCCGCGCAGTTTGTAATTCCTTTTAAAAGTAGTCTTCCGTATATATTGTTCGCTTCTTTTGAGAGACCTCTAATCAGATTCCTCTTCATATTAAAGGGCACACACCTTCGAAAATTTTCTTTAGTCATTTTAAGGAACTTAAATATGTCGTTCAAAGTGGTTTTAATTTTTACTTTGCAGTCAGACATGTTGTCTCGTTTTAATGTCGTGACGTCTTGGTCTGCATTTTTCGTAACACAATGGTGTGATTACAAATTTCAGTGGAAACTAGCTTGTTAGTTTGTTTGCTTGTGTTCTCTCGGTTACCGTTGTCATAACTTGAGAATAGTTGCACTGTTTAAAGGGGTTCAGTACCGACTTTGGGAGCGCTGCATCTTTTGGTATCTGGATGTCCTGTATTCTTCCAAATGCATGACTTCTATCTTCCCCCAATAATGGCTTAAAGTCTTTTATCGAAATGCCTATTTCAGCGCACCTCGATAACTTACATATCTCGTGTAATCAAAAGTCGGTTACTGTTCGGTGGGACTGTGATCTTTTCGTGGTCAGTACCGATCCATGTTCTCAATCCCATCGAAAACATTTGGAGAATTCCAGTCCGGTGTGTGTACAGAAAGCTTCCGGGCTAACAGAAATGGTAACCGCAGTAAATCCAGGCGGGTTTCCTATCGGTTAAGACTAGATTCGCAATTTCGTAAAGGGTATTCCGAGAGGATGTGTAGAGGTACCAACGCAGAACGGTAGTAGCATACGGTTTTAAGGCGTTTTCATTAGGCCATGTGACAAAAACGAAGACTTTCATCGTGCTTCAGTTTCACATGTTTGCACTAGTTTGTCTCAAAAACAAAACGTTTAGATGAAATTTGCTGTTTTTGTTTAGCTTTGAACAATAGATCTTTTTGCAAAGCTGGCACTAAGTCAGCAATAAGTGTCCAGCTGTCGCTACCAGCGATGTTGTTTGGTATTGTTGAACGTTTTTGGAAGTCTCGAGATCGCTTTCATGCTGAGCTGAATTGGGAACATGTTCCGGAAACGAATTACGTAATCATCTTTCCGGCCGACGGATTAAAAGAAATATGTTACAAATTCCAACTTCCATTCTCCTCTCAGCGATGAAGTTCGTTACTCCAAGTTCCAATTTAGATAACTTTCCGGCAGCGTCATTTTGTTGAAATTAGGACGAGTGTGAACTAAAAAACAGAAGAAATCAAAGACGAAAATCCATGCACGGATTTTGACGCTGTGAATGATGTCAATCAATCACAACACCAGAAACCGTCAATTACCCGGCCTGTCTAATTCGAACATCTGTGTCGTACTCGACAGTGTCCACCGATTGAGACTCATGCGTCACCGCCGCATCATGCGACGTCCACTTCCACTCATTCATTTCAATCTTCCGTCTGCGAGAGCATTGTATTCCCGGGTGATTCCATTTTGAGACGGACTAGAGATGTGTCACAATCACCCTAGCTTCTTTTTACTAATCGTTTTTTGCAGAGATTCGAAACGAAGATCCAACGGTATACTCTGAATCTCACCGTTGTCACTGTAAATTTCCCACTGTCTAAGATAATTCAATATTGCACCCGGTCAATGTAGGATGGTTGCTGGGCAAGTGAGCAATTTGTGTCATATCTTCAGGTCAGCTAAATTTTTCACGCCACGAATAATTCTGCGAAAAATGCAGATGAATCTCAATGTTTCCGACTGGTTGACTACACCCAAAGGTTAACACATGGATGGTATTGACCATCTATATAAGCAAAGGAATCGTGGAGGCGCCCTAGTTGGTGCTAGTGTTCTGAATATTTTGGCCAGAAATTACAGTGCATTTTCATGTCATGGAAAATGCACAATTTAATCTTCTGTTTTTGATTGACTTCGGGATGCCATTCGCGATGAAAAAACCTTCATTTATTCCGATCATTGTATCTTCAAAACTCCTGCAAAACTTAGTTGAAATACAAGCCATTCTATGGCCCGTTGTTAGTCTGATTGCAGGATTATTGTGAGAGTGTTCACAGAAAAATATAAGTTTGTCGCGAAAAATAGTTTTGACGTCTATGTTTGTCTCCTGTACGGCTCAGAGATCTTGATGTTCTACGATTGCCTGATATATCATGTGGACGTTTGTCTTAGTATTTATTGTTCGTGGGAATTGATTTCCCTTTGGCCTGCCAGGGTCTCATTTCCATAGTTGTAAACTCTTGGATTCTAGAGAGAGCGAATTCATTTGGAGATTTTGCATTTTTGAGGCGGATCAGCCTATTATTAAGAACTGAAATAAAGTAAATAGACCCATACATAGCAACAGCAGTTAGCGCCAAGTATGGTCTACGATGAAAAGAAACTTTCTGGTATCAGGACCTTAAATCGGGCATCCAGAAATCGGTTGCAAAATTCAGTCAGTTACTCTCTCCCCCGTCGAATCTTGATGTATCACTACCAGACTTAATTTTTGCGTCTACTAAAATATTTGACACCGTTGAAGTCACTGCCGAAGAGGTGCCAGTCGAATGTAAGAGACTTAAGATTGCGAATGCTTCAAAGCCTGACGGACTTTAAGCTGCCATGCCTAATCAGTGCGCTGCGTATTTAACGGAGCCCACTACGGATATTTGTGTCAAATGCATTGCGAACAGCAAAACAGCCGGATTGTAGAGACCAACGAAAAGCATTCCTATATCACAAAAGAAAATCGGCGAATTTCTTCCTAAGAATACGTATAACCGTGATTCTTGCATTTGTAAAGTTATACATTGACATCCGTGACAGTTGCTGGTTCACTTATCGCAACAGGCGATCAATAGTAGACGGCTTAATCCACTTAGTAGATTCTGTTTTATCCCTTCTTGAGCGAGACGGAAACATCCTGCTTGTTTGTATGGCTGTAGGAATAAATTATTGATGAAACAGTAATATGCAAAGAAGACCTATTACTATCTATTCTATCGTTTATTAAGCGATTACTTCAGTATGGGAACAAAACTTGGTTTATCCCCATCTGTGATGACATCTATAACCCACCCCGAGGTGCACCGGTTTATCTACCTTCTGCATTTCTGTCAACATCCATAACTTGTCTACGGTCCCTGAAGAACGGCATATACAATATACCGTAAATGTTGCTTGGACTAAATCTGATGGTGCATCTACCAGTTCTCCAACATGAGAAATTCTTTATCTCCCATTGTTCAAGGGTCTTTGTTTGTTGCTTTATGTATAGAGAAGTACTAACGTTCTCCTAAATTACCGAATAAATGCGTTTCTTGTTCATGGAAAATAACTGTTCAGTTTCTTCAGTTAACGGTAAAATGGTTCCTATAGTTAGATTGATAAATTTTATTTAGATAACCGTGTCACAAAATCTCATCTAATTTGAACACAGTCATTATACATTCTTACGAAAATGGTGTCTACGTTATCAAGTTTCTTGTCTGAATTCCTCGCTGGTCCTTCGGTATTCAGTAAACTGACCTGTGTATCTCGTGTGCTGTCTTTTACTTATTATTTTGCTCATGTCATATTTTGGACCTACAATGGCTTTTACTGCTTTCCATAAGTGTTCCACAGAAATACCCAGGTCCGGTGATATAACCTGCTCGATCCTAACAGTTTTCTCATTGATGAACAGCAGTATTATATCAGCCCCAAATTATCTTCTGTGTAATAATCTCACCCAATGCCTTTTCTCATTCATCTCGAGCTGAATTCAAGTTGCTCTAATCTCAAACGATTGCACATTAAATGTCAAGCGCTTCCCATCTTGTTTGATGTCTTTTTAACCACTATGTAGTGGTATATATATATATATATATATATATATATATATATGAGAAGCATGTTGAAAATCCATCTTCCGAGATTGATAAGACCTTTTTAGGACGGAAAATTGATTTACTATACCCCTCTCCAAAGACCGATGGTTTGCACATGCATGTGCCATTCATCCCTAGTTTGTTTGTATCCCATTTGTAATTTGTCTAACGAGTTACATATGATCCTGTGAATCCAATGGTGCCCAGTGTGAATACTTGAAGCTCGGTTGTTTATCTAGAGAAAACCTTGACTAGCCGCTTTATTGCAGTGGACAATCAAAACCAATGTAAGCTTTATTTCAAGTAGTACCTATGGAGATGCGGAGCAGTGATGCCTGTCATTAATATATACATGGTCTTCTGGAATTTTTACTACTTATTTCGTTTTGGTTCTGTGGACTCAAGTAAAATATTAGGAGTATGCATAGAACAGGTTTGTTTCAAGAATCACAGTGCTAATACGTCAAAATTATTTTACTGGTAGTCAAAGGAGGAAATGCTCCCAAATATGGGGTTCGACTTAGCAGCAGATCATGTACACGGGTGAAAAAGGAGACCTTGTACCGATGGTTAAGCGTTGATTTTGACCATGCACGTGCATATTCTGGTTTACACTTTTGTAGTCTCATCTGGTGTCGTGTTTATGGTGCAATGCCACCTAAATCAAAGCTTTATACACAGCGAATGGTCCGTATTGTGCGATTGCTTTAGGATGAACCGGTGGTGGAAAAAACTGAAATATTGACTAAAGATGTTGCCCGCAGTAAAAAAAAACGAAATCTAGAATGAACAACATTTATTTTGTAGCTATGCGCTCGACATGGGTTAGATAATATTCCTGGTATAATGATCCACTTCGAGTTTGCATCTATCAGAACAATTTTCTTGCTTTCCACTGACCCGAAGCCTCTGAAAAGAACACGCTGTTTTTTTTTTGTATGTCTCTTTGTTCGTAGAATCTGGAGACCATTCTTGAGGGATTTCTTCGACCAGAACAAACGGATATGAACAGACAGTTCGAGTTTATTATGCGACGACTCCGATCAAGTGAGTGGACATTCGGTTTAGGGTTTCATGCGTAATTTTAAAGACCATCGATAACGTGTTTCACTTATGTATTGTCGAGCATTGTTGACAGTCGTTGAGGAAGAACACTGGACAAAAGTTGGCCTACCAATGTGGATCAGTCTGGAGGGGTTGGACTGCACAGTGGTAACAGGAGCCTCTCATAAGAAAAAGCCCAGGAGTGATGACGGATACGCATCGCTTATGAGCTCTGGTGAAAACAATTTGAGTCTGCTGCTTCCTGAGTTGTATATTGTGTACTGTATAATGTATATATTGTAATATTGGATAGACTTTTGCGTACAATCAGTAATGTCGCATTTCAGCCAAAAAGTGTGAGGGTAAAAATAAAATAGAAAAAATAATTAAATAAAATTAAAAGTGCACTCATCGCTATGTAAAATATATAAAAACTCATCCATGAATAAGTGTATCACATTGTGACTGGTTGTTCAGGAATTCGGCTGAAACCCGGTCATGGTTTCTCAAAATTCGTGCCAAATATGGGACAGTTTAGTTCCTATAGATATTGATTTTAGAGCTTATGGAACGTAAAGCGGATCGTGTAGAAATATGAGAGCGACAATTTAAAAGATCGGTGTGCAGAGGATGCATGGGATCAGAAAGAATTTTGTGAGCGAATTTCTCACATGTTGATAAGTTTTGATCATACAGATTTAGGGACAATTCAGTTAGTGATATGAAAGACACACGGCTAATGACTCATAGCCCCTGGCGAAGAATTTTAAAGTCTTTTTTAAGTAAACCTGGAAAAATAACAGGACAACAGCGAAGAAGGATTGGAAAAACATTGGCATACAAATCGGGAGATAGTGCTTTGTTTCACGTTTTAGTGTTGAAGCTTTATGATCTGAAATGAAAATCGTCGGAGATTCTTTACACAGGTAGCAATGTGTGAAGTCCATATCAGATTTTTATCATTAGTAACTCTTGGATATTTCACAGGACCAACCCTGTTAAGTATTTATGAATTGATGGAAGACGTTTGGGATGGATAGGCCGACCGATAGAGAAAACAGACATTCGAAACATTTAGATATGTTGAGACTTAAACCAGCTCTTGCAGAGAAATCGTAGACGGAAGATGGGTTGTTAGAAAAACTAAAAATCACAGGAAGTCCATGCCTAATTCACTCCTACTTCTACTCAGCATATCTAGCTGGTTAACTGGCCTCGCTAGTCAGAATTGTCCGTTTGTATGGCAAGAAGATTGGCATTTAACAATGAACATTTGTGCAGCATGTGCGAAATGTGAATGGGAGGAGTATACCGAACCATCATTGCTGAATTTACACCCAAGGATTATTCAGGATAGATCAAAGCAAATGACTAACGTTGTTCATGTCACACGCTTAATAACACCAGCTGTAAAATGAGCGAGGATGTGGAAACCGTAATTCGAGTTCAGGACTGAGTTGATCATGTTGAAAGATCTGACCAAATTAACTATTTAAGTTTGCATCAGTCATGATCCGGTGGTGTCGTTGATTCAAAGTGTTTTTTCACCTTTCTGGTAAAGGGATTTGGATTGTTTCTGTGATGTATTCTCTCAAGTGACTTTGAACGAATTTGACCCAATTTACTTTGAGATAAAACGGTGTTTCCACCGAGGGTCACGGTTGAAAGATGTCATGGAGTTAATAAAATTCGAAAAATCTTGCCTGACTATGTGGTAGAAAAGTATTTTATCTTATACCATTCCAATTTTTTTTCTACTTTTTGTATCCAATCTTCAGTGTCGGGAAACCAATAAAACCCGGTACATTTAGCATGATTGGAAATCCAGCTCTTCTGAGTTGACTGTATTGACCGGAGTAGTTGGAATGCATTGTTGGTTGAATGAAAATAAGATTTTTTTTCAATAGAGATTCCGAATATTTGATAAACAATTCCAGAAATATGGAGAATAGAGGGATCGTTTGAATATGCCCTTACAGTTATTACCGGAGAACATTGTTACTGTTCCATTGACAACTGAAACTGCGGTGTTCGCCTTCTTTTAACTCCGATGCGAATCACATGCTGGGCTGAGGTGTCGAGGATCGGTCGTGGCAATTCAGACATATTTCAATTCAACATTTGAGTCAAAGTGCTCTGGTTTCTGTTACTACCTCAGAGTATCGGTTGGTTAAAAGAGGAAGAGTTCCGGAAGCAGTGAAACAGCAGCTGTACTGTGATAAGTTGAGTAACTTTTCAGGAGATGAAGGGTTTCGAATGTAACAATGATGCTAATTATCACATTTAGTCATGTCCTCGATAGTGCTCCGAGTCGCGTGGAGATCTCATGGACCCGAACCCGGTAGACAAAATGGACCTACAGGAATCAGTCCAGGGATTAAGGTTTTCATATCCTTTTGCTGTATCATCAACTGACCACATCAACACATTCCTGACTTTCAGCACAGCATGCAGCGAGACATTCATTCTATGTGCATGTGTAAAAGAAGTTTCAAGCACATTATCCCATTTAAATTCAATACCTTTTCTAAAGATTCGATTCCGGAACCTTGTAATGTTACGTTTCATCTCTGAGTTACTGAGAAGGTTCACCCACCATATACCATCAATGCTGTAACCAATTCTTCTCTCGCAAGGGCAAAGTTCAGCTTCGAGGAATTACAATCCTGTAGCGGCATTTTACATTTTGAATGTATAAAACGCGCCCCAAACATACCCACATTATCATTCAAAGGATTCAGAAAAACCCGCGGTTTACTTACGTCTCCACTCAGTGGCGTAACGTTTTGCGCGTATTCTAGGTCAGACTGCGTCCTTTTTTAGCAGGTATCACTACCGCTATTCTTACATGAGAATAGGGCGATTTCCACTATCGCATAAATGATAAAATGAAAAGGATCCTGGCTGACTCCACTTTTCTTGAAGAACTCTTGTGGAACGTCGCCTTAAGCACGAAGTTAGCCACGGCTGTTTGAATATAGAAGTTGGAAGTGTGAAATTAACACCTCAGACACAATCTCCTTTGGGAGACAACACCAGATAATTACGCAATAGAATGAATCGAACGTGGTTTTCACATCAAGAAAGATGGAGACCTTGGTACTGCGGAAAATGCATTTGTTACAGGATTGATCGCAAAGTAAGAATTTGGCCAGTGCTACCTGGACTGGGTCGGAAACCTGCTTCATTCTCACACACTCAACGTTTGCGACACTAGATATTCCTAGGGGAATAGTGCCCACTAGTGGTTTGGATACCAAGCCAAATCATCTGCGATTTGTGCATTAATACCTATCATCTCTGTTGTAAATCGAAACAATTACTGACTCCCATCGTTCCTTAGGGATTTGTTCTTTTGCCCCGATTGCTCCCAGTGTTGTTCACTCCGATGAGAGCATCCTGCCGCTTGGGCGATAACGCACACATGTAATTGGACACAGACGCATGGATGCAAGCAAGATAAAATCAATAGGATTAGTAATTCAGCCCAGATCAGATGGGCTCTTACTGTACACACACACACACACACACTCAAGTGTATCAAACTCCAACTTGCTAAGAGACTGTGCGCTTGTCATACCGTACTGTTTTGCTTGCCATTACTAATAAGTTGCAGATCTTGCATTAGCATTTTGTGCTGGCGTCACTGTTCAACTTTGGTTTCCATCCTCACTCTCTCAGGAACATGCATCCCTTTTACAAACACACAGAGAGCCAATTCCCTGCCATCTGGACAATACCAACATCTCGATGGCTCTCTGTGTAACTCTGTGTAAAAGTCATAGTGTATATGCCCAAAATCATTGTATATGTGAATTCTGCTTTGTTTCTTTCCTATTAATTATACTGATTCAGATCCTTTTTGAATCCACAAGATAGACTGATTTTTAACTCGTCACTAATTTCTTCCTGTTAGCTATTTTTATTTTATGCAGGTGGTCTAATGAATCACTCTAAAGTCCACGATTCTTAACGCAGATATGCTGCAGATCCTTCCGTAGGCAGTAGGACATGCATTCAACGAGTTCAAGTTAACACATTAGGACTAAATCACATATTACTCTAAATCAGTTTGTTTGTTATATTGATACACCTTGAATAACATGATAATGTCGAGTAACCGGTCGGTTCGTACGAATTGAGATTGTATGATCTAGCTTCCATTCTCTCCAATTGGCGCTTAGTTCCGAGTAGATTTTTGTCACTACATTTAGTCTTATTCAGTCCTCCTATCCCGTTAGTAACGCTGGTGGCAAAGAAAGCTACCGGATCCCGAATAAGAAACACAACCAACTGCCTATTCGATTTTGAATCCATTCATGAGTAGATCCTGTTGATCATTTTCATTCATGAAACGGTTGTCTTGTTTGCGTTCTTTTGTCGCGTTTACCATGAAACCGTCTGGTTAAATCCAGAATTTCTAATTGAATTATCATCTTAATTAGCTGCTGAGTCGGTACAAATGGGATCTGACTGTACGTTGAGTAGCAGAATGGATTCCATTCTGTAACAGTCTCGATACTCCCTTGCAATTAAAGCCTACAAATTAAAGCAACTGAAAAACCACATACGAAAGCACGTTATTATATTCAATAGTGATTAACACTTGATTTATGAGCGCCAAATCGGGACATGTGAGAGAATTCCGCTTTCGAATTCGGATCGAAATTTCTGGTTTTACTGTTCAAATTATTCTGAAAACTAGAAAACCTTCATGAGTGATCTAACATTAGTTTGTTGTGTGAAATGCGCCTTCCACTGTGGTGTGAGTGAAAGTTTTACTCAGCCGTCTCTAAAACGATTGCCTGTTTCCCCGGATGGACGGGAAACAGTTTTGGTTCACTAGCCCATAGACGGATCAATCTGTAGGCAGAAATCACGTACCGCAAAAGTTCAACCCTGTCTGAATATAGAACGCAAGCAAATTCCACGATGGCCTCTTCCGATTCACTCCTAACTCCTTGGGATAGTTGTTCAGTACGGCGGCCAATGCAAGAAAAACTAACTTCGAATGGATGATGCATCCATTTTCGCTGTTGTCTCGGCAACAAGTTAACTTTTAACAATAGAGCGAAAAATATGGGCTGACAATATTCTGGAAGAAGAACTGTTTACGATAAAGAACATTCCTCAAAATGGGCTCCCAGAACTTCCAGCTCAGCAGATAATGATTAAGAAATCAGGAGCCCTCCGGGAAGGCACTGGTAGACAGAAAGCATTATTCTGCTATTTAATGATAACGATTTGGCAGAGGTAGTACAAAAATTGACTGTCGAGCATTGCCAGTAGGATATATTGCGCGGCTACGCTGCGAGGTTTGTCTGCAATTGCGTTTGAAAGACAGTATATATTATGCTAGAGCCTTGCTTTGTATTCATTCAATTATTTGTTTTTGTGGACCAGCATACTTTAGGTGCACGACCGGACGATTACGGGAACACATCCACAGAATGGTTGAAAACAGACAATTTAGTGAAACACTAGCAGATTTTTTCACACCTACTAGGAACAAACTAATATGTCAAAAGTGACTGAACCTTTCCGAGCACTGCTTAGGGTCCAAGGATGACCATTCAGGACCACCATCATTAGGAATGATTTTTTAGGTCTATGGGTTTATACCAAAACCTCTAATTATATTCGTGGAATGTCAGAGGTGAAGTGTTTGATACCGCTCTTTTGTAGATGAATTACCTTCCGATGAGGAATCAGACGACGAAATAGAAGACGACGATGACGAGGTATGTTTTCTTTTAGTCTCTTCTTTAAATCATGTTTGATATTCGCGATCGTTTGTGGCGCTTGTATCAGAGTGTTTTTGCACCAGAAGTCAAGTAGTATATTCGGTTAATGAAAAACTGTTAAAATTTTACCGGTTTATTCGACAGCTCCAGAATTGCAGGATTTCACCTGTCAGCCATTGCAATGGTGACCCTGGGCAAACATGTTTGTTGTGGACCTGTGACAGGCTAACTGTGCTTGCTGTCATTGCTTCCGCCCAGGCCAAACCGTTAACAGCTAACATGGTTCGATCGACACACCCTAGTTTATTCGTCGCAATGTAGACGACCGAATGTTTGCCTTGTTCTAAGGGTTTACCGGTGATTGATGACTGAAACACCAGCATAGATGTGTCCCTTGGTGTGTCTTGTTGCAATCTGTTTAGTCGATCGTAGTCCTACACGGTCACAACGATCTTGATTCCGAATAGAAAGACCTTACATCTCCCCAGGCAGCCGGTTTAATGTGCATGATTGGTAGGAAATTGTACACATTCGAACACATTCGCTTAAGACAATACAGATGCCAGATCCTAATGAACTTCAGTGACAGAAAGCATTTTGACAGAACTACTCAGAAAATTGAGTCCCATCACCGGAGGCTGATGAAATATGAAACTCAAAGTAAGTATTATGCAAACGTGTGAACGGAATTTTGACAAAATTGTATACCCGACCTCACGATGACCGTTTTCTTGGTTGGCCATCATTAATTCGCAGATTCCGATCGTCAACAACAGTTATATATTTACTTAATAAGACGATCAGCGACGAACATCCATCATACTTCCGACGAGCTAAAATGACTATGGGTGACATAATACTCTTTATACAGTTTAAGCTTTCACTGGTCTCTATTCAGCTCTTCTCTGTCCTTACAACAAAAGACTTCTCGCAGATATGTTTTGGCATGCGTAGCTACCTCCCAGCTATAGTTAATTCAGTACAAGAATACCATTTCTGATGTATTTGTGCCATATTTCGAACGATCAGCTCGACTGGCATTTCAACTATCACTGCATCAGAGAACAGTGAACACAAATGTCCCTTAGTGATCATGCGTAGCACAACCATCCACCATTCGAACCTAATGAAATCAAATGACTGCTTTAAAGTTGGTTTCTCTACATTTGAATATCGCCGGAAAATGCTCGCTAAAGTGGGAGAAACCTGCGATGGTTATAAATAAAGTTAGCTTTATTGCTTGACCTTATTACATTATGGTCGTAAACAGAGATTGTGATGAGCACACATGGCATTGCAGTCCGTTATTCTGCTTTGTTCGCTCGGCAATTCCCCGGTTCTGGACACAGTTACCAGTGCATGTACTGCGTGTTTTTCGAATTCTCAGTTGGAGCCCGGGCGATTGAAATCCGTAGAGCGGTTTGCATTGCACTTTTGACGTAGTCATGGCCCATTCCAATTTTTCTTTTTTATCCGTGAAGGAGGATGCGCCTACTCTTGAATCGGATCTGGATCGTCAGGATCTTCCACCACCCGATTCCAGTGATCTGAAATCATTAACTGGTCCTGAAGCGGTGCTTCGTGATCCACGCTTGTGGGTTGGAGAGGGGTTGTTGAAGTTTCGGTACGCCATTGAGCCTGCTGTGCGAGGTGAGGCGAACGGAGGCGTGGACTGGTGCAAACCCATGCTTTCGAGAGAAAACGAGGTTCGCCAGTCCATTAGCAGTGTGAGAAGTACTAGCGTTTTACGTCGTCCGGCCACACCCAGCCAGCGGTCTACTCGTGCCTCCATTTCTGAGAGTCGACCAAGTACAGCGTCTAGATTAGGGTAAGTTCACAACGTTTTGCTCACAGTTCCTAGATTATATTTCGTCAAACGATATTGGCACATGACCCGTAAACGACTAAAAATAAAATATTAGCAAAGCATCGTGTAGGCAACACGAAATTTAAACAGAACCCTCCCCCTCCTGATTTAATACTGTGTTAGATCCTTGCAAATCTTCCTATGTGGGCCCAGAAGCAGCTGTAGCGCTTCTTCGTTACGCTGGTCTCCGCATCACAAGCGAATGAGTTAGCTTATCTGACTGGACCGGTTTCGTCTCACTAGCGGGCAGTTGGCACCTACTGCGATTTAGTGTTAACTTTCAGACAACTTACACTGCGTGGGTGGAACGGTTGGCATTTAGTTTCTGACACTTTGGTCTGTGCATTTTTGGATGAAGGACCATCTGAGGCCGTAATAATAGGAAAATATTAGGTAATCATGAATGTTCATTTTAGAAAGAAGATCCGGCATGGTAATGAGACGTGAGGTTAGAAATTCGACAAAGAAAGTTCGGAAAAATGTACTCAAGATCGTAAGCAAAACGAGCATTACGTGAGTGGATGGCGATGAACATGCATCGGAAGAAGAGATCAAAACAGTAAGTCTAATATTTCGAGGCGAACAAACAATTCTCGGATAAAAGAGAAACATTACAGAAATGCTTGCGAGATAAGCTCTATCTCATAGCCGCGTAGGTCCTCGGATTTGCAGCCACTTGAATAAATGTTAGATTATTTAATGAACAGATGTTACTGGAAAACTTCCGAAGTTTTCCTTTTCCAGTAAGTTTTGATGTAAGCTTGAGACTAATTATCAGTAATATTATTCCACCGACTGATAGACACTATGCTACGAGTAGTCGCGCTTGTTTCGTTGCAGGGTGAGATTTCGAAGTAGCGTTTGTTCGCCCTATGCGTTATTACCGGTGTTTCTTTTCGCTGCGTTTCTGATGCTTAGCACACAAATAGGATGGTATTGCAATCGGCACAGGAATTAAATATTTAACAGACGTAAATTTTCAACTATTATTGTGACTGTTTAACCCGTATCTGTTGGTTCGATAAGATCCTAGAGGGAGGTAAACAAATCTCATTAGAATCGAATTCGATTCATCAACGAGGCGAATAGATGATGAGGCCATTCACGAATCACACGGTGATTTGTTAGACGTTTATCGTCGGTTAGGCAAAGCTAACCTTCAGAGATGGGATACAAGGTCCCAACGTATTGGTTTCGTTGTAAGTGGTATGTCTCGCATGCGAATCGGTGGACAGTAACATTTTGTCCCTCCATGCGCATGCGAGAAGTATTACTTGGAACATCTAACTAATCTGTTTGTTGCGCTTGTTATTAATAGCTTTGGTTACCAAAGCGTGTTCCGGAAATCTGGATAAAAGGAAAGTTTGGAGAAAGAAAGCTCCTGGAATATTTCAAAATGAGGTGTGTAGTGTGAAAGAGGAAAAGCTTTCGGTACGGCCTTGAGGATCGTAGCAGTGTCGGGTTTCCTGAGATCTTGGGTTGAACTTGTGACTCCAGTTGCATTAGCCAGGAAAAAACCCAGCAACTAGGTAACGGAATAACTTGCTGTTTTAAACTGCAAGGAAAAAAAGAAAGAATGAAAATCAATGCCCCCTCCCACTTGTGCACTTCTTTTAGGAAATCACCTTGATGATGGGACCTCAAAATATGGTTGACTGTACCGGCGGCAACTTGGTCCAATCGACTATTCTCTCACGGGTGTGCACAGACGAACTCTTGCACACCGAGTGTCATTTGTTCAGAATGATATGTCAATGGGACGGCGGGAGTGGGGACGACTGCGACCGCGTTCGACTACCGATAGCGCAGACGATTGGTGATCACGCGCCTGACTAAGCCGGGGATGCGTAAAACTCCAGTCTCGAATGCAAATGTTGGAAAGAGTGCTAACGAAGCAGAACTAGCAAACTTGTGGTTTTTGAACCAAAATAGCTAAATAAAAGCTATTTTAGTTGAATCTTAAAGCTTAGTGTGATGCCTATTCGGGGAGTTTATAATTTTTGCCTTCTCTTCTCGAAAACTGGCAGAAATAAAATTTTCAAACCATGTTAAGCGCTGTCTTGTTCATTTCTATTTACAGGAGGAGAAATGCAGTGAAAACTAAGGAAAATCTTTAATGCTTTGTCAGAAATTCAATTAATCATTGCCTCATGTTTCTCCCACCGACAATGACAAGAGCATCGACTTTTTTTGATATACTGCCTATCAGTTACTAAGCATGTGTTACTAGTAATCCTTCTTAATTTACCATCAAGAAAGTTTTCAAACTGAAAAGTTATCGTTTTTCATGCAAAAAATTGTCTCAAAAACTGTAGTGTTTTTCAGATCCGAAATTGTAGGTGGTCGGGAAGAAAATCTTATCTTTGATTGGTTCCTGTTACCTTCCAAGGTTTGTGCTCGATGAAACATACTCGCTCTTACATGAACCCCGATTGACGCATCAATTTGAGACATCTGATAATCAATCGCAAGTCGAGTTTACACAGCAACAATAAAGTCCCGTTGTACGGACCAGAAACATGGTCATTGAGGATAGATGCACGAAGACGGTCCACGTTTGAATACCTTGTTCTCGTTGCATTGGTAGGACATAATAGAGGAGTGATCTCAATAACTCAAAAGTTAGGTATATGGTTCTTCTCTGGGGTTAAGTATTTAAAAGAAGCACTGAAGATAAGTAGATAAAATTGGTTACTTCATATGTTCTGCATACCCACAGAAAGCCTCCTCGATGTGTCCTGTTGTCCGAGGCAGTATTTGTTGGAAGGTGGGTTGACGCGTTCAGTCGATGATATGGAAACAAGTTTGAAAACCGTAAGAAGTAAACCGGCTCGTGTAGGTCCGGCTGTGGTCTACGAAATCCCCCAAGTGATGGTTGTATGGAGTAGATTATATGGGTGAATGTGGCAGTTAACGGCCTTCTTGAATTTGAAATCTTTCCACTTCCACACTGCCCCTTTTCACTATATATATATATATATATATATTGTTAATTTCTCCCTTGAGAAAGTAGTGATGTATGATAGCATCCAGAAACAGAGCAGATCAATGCAAGTTTCATGGTTCTAAGTGCTGAACGAAGCAAAGGCGCTTAATAACGGCTTTGAAGCACAAAGCCCTTCCTTTCTTGCAAATTATCAGCAAACGCTCTCCACGTCCGTGAACATTCCTCATTGTTCATCGTTTGATTCAGAAAGACAGGCCTAGTTTCGCCTTGGGCCCGTACTACTTCCAATACGTGCAGACAGTCTTCTTTATCTTGTACAGTCTGTGCAGGAATTTTAGAATATTGTCCAGTCTGTTCAGCTTAACCACCTTTGCTCTCTCGTCTCCATGTCCTCAACTACAACTCGTCCATTCGCGTAAGTTGCTTCCACGTTGTGGACTGCCGTGCGCAATCCCCAGCGCATCGTTTTAGCTTAGCGACTATACGAGAGTTGGATTCATTTATCCTAGCTGTGTTGACTGGAAGGCTGATGAGCCATGTAATACTCGATGAAAATTCGAGTTATTGTCTGGAGGTATCGTCAAGTAATTTTGTAAAAATGCACATAAACCATAATAGCAGGAGTGTAAAGGTTTAAACTAAATTTTATTTGGTTTATACTTTGGTGTTCTAGCGTACTGGAAGGCTGTTTTATTTTCATGTGACGCTGGGACCAGGTTGTTCAAATCCTGTGGAACTAATATTAAGAACTGCATAACAGTGCACATGAATCAAGTATATAGATGGTGGCTCATTTTCACTGGCGTTATGTGCTTATTAGTAGAGAATGGATAAACTGTCTCCCAGTTATGTGACTACTAAATGATAAATAGAAGCTACTGAAGGGTGGAATAAACTGTGCTGTCAGAAGACATTCCTTGATGAAAGATGGATTGTTCAGTAGTATGGTTCGCATTCGGATGGATGTAAAATCTTTCCCCGGAAACACACGACCGGCTTTGCGGTTACTGACGCTCGTCATGTTTGCGTACCCGGGACTCTACCGTCCACTTCATTTTAGGTATAGAGACGTATAATCTGACAGATATTCTTGGAATGGGCGTGAACTTCAGCGAACGTCCTCAAAAGACATTTGTGAACGATGGTAAGACTAACCAAATGCCCGGGAATTGTCAATCTGACATGCTTGTTGACTGTTGTTTGCATCACAGCTTGCTGATCGACCCTCAACAGGTGCAGGGATCCGGTAATCATGTTAACCCAGGCCTGGGGAAATTGGCTGACAGGAGAACAATGTATCTTCAGCTTTGTTTATACAGAGTAGGAGTAACTTGGTGTGGAATGGAGCTGTCCATCAAGTCACTGTGCTGGAACGGAGTATTACCCATTCCCGAGACCTTTATTTTTCGGGTATCTGATTTGGGTTGGCAAACTCCAGAAAGGCAATATTTACATGATGATCCTATTGACTTCCTACTCTTTTTCTATCCACATTTAAGAAAGTCTTGACATTCCCGGAAGATAACTCAACAAAATCCCGACTTCCTATGCTATCAACTCTGTTGTGGAAGCCGGTTGCCAATCAATCGTAACTCCAACTAGGTATTGTTTGTTCTCATTAGGTAAAGCAAGAAAAACAAAGCCAAACAAGCATAACAATCTTTTTAAGCATCTGCATATTTGTCCTCGTGTAACTGTACTTTGTTTTATTTGTTTTTCTATTTATCTCCTGATTAGTCCACCTGATTTGTTTTGCACTCAACAACCGCTCACGCTGATTGTCTGACACAACTTACTGTATGTTTCACTCGGGTTTTCCTGCATTCTTGCGAACCAGTCACCACTCCTTTTTAGGCAGTGGCCAGTAGTCACGACAATAGAGCGGCCTCACTCTGGCTGTATTTTCAGAAAACATTCACAGTTTCTCAAAGCTAGATTGCATCCCTAGTTACTATCGGATTCTGCTCGTCAGTCGCGATCCATCGCTGAAGGAGCACCGATAACCGATTAAATAACTCAACCTAGCTCAAACGAAGTTTCGACTAAGATAGCATCCAATCACAGTTTTGACCGCTGGGGTGCTTCGTGGATTAGCATGATAAGCGGGTGTAGATTTACAAATGACTAAATAAAATCGTGATAACTGAGTACGAAACGATGCCTCGAGCACCGTTAGGTTCCTTTTATCGAGGTTGTTCCCCTATCATTTGTGCAAACATATGAATACTGCAAGACATCATTGCTGTTCCGTACCAACCAGTAGCCTGGTCTACGGTTTACTGGCTTCTTATAGCATATCGCGTAAGTTAGACTGGGGATTAGCTTCGACACTATCTTTTCCGACAATCCAGGATTATTCGCCTTCTCTTACGGAATACCGTCTCACTGGGTTTTTAAACACTGGTTACCCTCGGATTGTTTGTTGTAGCACACTTGTTGGGCGATTAGTCGGTGGGTGGCTGAAGCTGCTGTCATTGGAGCTCATCAATGGTGAATATTTGTCATCCCATCTAGGCTCTGAACTCGAGCTTTTACATTGAGGCTAATGTTACCGCTGCACTGTTCAGCCATATTTCCGGGACAGTTAGTCAAAAAGCGTAATTATGGAATTGCAGTGGTGTCATGCAATCCTCAACACACTTTGCACTTTTAAATTTATGATAGCAAAATAACAATGTTGTTGCCCTTCAATTCTGGTGGAAGATCCCATGGTGTTTACTTGGTTCCTGCTTCCATTGCATTCAACTGTAAGAGTGAAAATGCGTTCGGCCAATCCCATCAAATTTTAGTTCATGGTATAACTGTCATCCGTTATTTGCTTACAGGCGAAAATCACATGGTCTGATATGATAACACAAATTATTTGATAATTGTCGTGAGAAGCTTGGCTGCGGCCACCAGAAATTCCCAACTGTAGCCGGAAACAGACGTACGATCGGGTGTGTATGCTTCCCGTGATCAGGGTTACTGGGGACAAAACCAGATGAACATTTGTATGGGCTCTTCCCTGAGTCATGCGCGATGATTTGTTGTGTCCATAAAGTTGACTTACCCACCCGTCTAAGATAGTGGTTTTAAAAAGTGTCAGTAGTGTAGTTCATTGTGAAAATACGGATTCTTCGTTTTTTATTTGTTATCGTGTGATGGAGCCTTGGACAGTAGCTGACAACTTTACAGATGTTTGTTAATAGCAGCAAACATCGATTCTGTTAAGAGAATTTCGATGTCGACACGATGAATCTTTTAGCTGACGCATTTCGTGCACCACGTTCTCGATGGGATAGCTGTTTATCTATAAACAGTGAAAGTTGGATGAAATAGTCATAAGAATGAATGTACTGAATGAATAATGTGAATGGTGTCCGTGGAAGACATTTTGCATATATCATTCGACCGTTTTCTGCCTGACAAACCAGCATAAAATTCGTTTTTGTGGAAGTGCATCTTCCCGGTAAAAGACAGTTGTTTTAGGCCCTCTAGACTGACTGCTAGGTCTAATAGGAAGTTAGACTTATTTTTCTTATATGCTCCTTACATTCTCTGTGTCATCACATAATCTATACCGATTAAAACCGCATTCACCTGACAATGTGGAGACGAGCTTGCTCATAATTTGTCAATATTCAATCCGCTGACGTTTTGCAGACTGAAAGACACCTAGATGACTTGTGATAATTTTCCGATTACTCTAATCGGTAATGCCAGACAACAATTCGAAACTTCTGAACTGTCCCATAGTACTTGCCTAAGTTGTTTAGTGTTTACTACCCGATCTGCGTGGCGAGTAGTCAGAAATTTACCCGTAGAGCTATTTATTACTTATTGATTTATGTAAACGTTTTGTATTCCACTAGTTTTAGGACAATCATGTGATGTGCCCAAATGCTTTGGTACAGCGAAACTGATAACACGTGCTGAAATTTTTTGGGTTATTTAGGTGTCTACAAATCATGCGTTCTCAAACACGGAATACGACAAAGAGGAATACGACAAGTAACCTTCGTTCCATAGGTCGTAGATCGAAATTATTTCAAAGCGTTTTGCACGCCTACTCCGTACAATATATTGTTTGTCCTTTCAGACAGTGAAGTGATATTCTGAAGCTATTTCCAAATGGTTTTCACAGGGCACATTTTGGAAACCTCCAGGGAAACTTTGGAGACATTTTTGTTAGCACGGCGCATACAACCACTTAGTTGCGTGGAATTTTTGGAATTTACATCTGACTATTTTGTAGATATAATAATGAGCAGTTTGGATAAATAAATGACCAACGCAGCTTCATTTGATTGGTTTTCTTTTTGTTTTAGTTTGATAGAAATGATTTGCCATTTTCATATTCCTGTTGAACTCGTCTCTTGTCCTTTCCCTTGTAGGCGCAGTGCAGATATCCCAGCCCCGGTTACTGAAGAGTCTAACCATCCCCTGTATTTGCGTGACAGTCTAGCCACTTTGGCTCAAAGCTTCAGTGAAGGTAAAAATTCCGCATTCATCATTTTCTGAGTCGCTTCTCAATAATCGTTGTCAGTCTTTCTTATAATATTTTACACAGAGGAAATAAAGCAGGGCGATAATAATTTTAAATCGCAAAGATATTGTATTATGAACTAACAATGGTTGCGCCAACGTACTGCGGTCTCAGCTCTAAAACCACAAATGGGTCTCAAATGAACAGAACAGATAACCTGCTCCGAATTGCTTATGTACAATGAATCTTGAAAAGAATTTTGCAGAGAAATTATTTTATTGATTAGGTAAGTGGCTGTATGAAACCAGGGAGTCCGGAAATGTTCTTCAACGTATAAATGGCTGTCTTACTCATCATCTGCATTCACTGGGTCGGTGACTGGCTGAATTCTTGTTCGATTGATTTATTACCTAACTGACTGATTGATCGAGTGAGCAAATGAATGAATCGGTGAGAAAGGGAAAATACTCTTAAGCCTCATTTTACCTCCTATGTCTACATCACTTGCGATACAATTTTCAAATAAAAGTTGCATCCCACAAATGCAGATCTGATATCATAAGAGTCTGCTGATGGCATTGTAACATAGCGAGTGGGGCCCGCCAAAAATACAGTCACTGCTCCCACTGAACCAACAAGGTTTTCCAGATGCGGCGTATAAACTGATCACCTGGCCACCGGCTCATCTGGAATGATTCTGCTGATTTACAGAAAGCCCTTGACGGCGCAAAGGCTAGAGATGCATCCTCGAATAACAAGACCTACTCTGGACTGGGTGACTGAGTAGTACAATAGCCCACAACGCATTCAAACATGACCACGACTGTTATTCGCACGAACGTTTCTGGCTCTTTTCTAATTTGCAAAACCAACCTTCCACCATACAAAAATGTTTGCTTTTTTACTAGTTCGTCCTGTTGCTCCTCTTCCCACACAGTTGCCTTACATTCTTCGGGAGCTGAAGTCAGCAGGTCAAAATGTAACCGGGATAACTCCTGTTCGTGTTCTCTCACGACTTATCTCAGATAGCACCCCAAATCTCGCTGAACCCGCTTCCACCGATTGCTGTATTTCTTCGTCCTCGATGGCCCTTCAAACTAGTCACGATCAACGTACGAATCCTGATTTGAATAAATCAGCAGGGTGTTTAGCCCGGGCACTAGAGACCTTAGCCGTTGTTGTGTATTGCATCCAAGACACTCGCATTCAACACGCCAGCTATATTACCGAGCTGACTACAGGTCTAGTCCCGTGAAATTTCATCTGCACCCTTCTGAGGACCGTGAGGCCGCGGATTCTTGTGTTGCTGGCGTTTGTGTAACTTTGAATGAGATGGCTGAGACTGCACTACTTGACTGGACTCCAGTCAAGAGCCGGCTGTGCACAATGAGATTTAGAAGTTTGTGCGAACCAAACAATCTTCGTTCTGATAGACACAACTTGTTTGTCGTCTTAGCGCACGTTCCACCAGATTGCCTCCCAGATGCACTCAAGGACATTTCCTACCCGGAGTTGCACGACCTCTTACACACAACAAGGCAGAGTGATATCGTTATTTTGGTAGGAAACATGAATACTAGAGCAGTTCGGCTGTCTTCGAATGGGGCACATCTAAATGGTCCCTATGTTCTCGATTGCTGTCATTCTGAAAACGGGAAACGGTTGTTGGATTTTTGCCCAGAAAGTCGATTGTTTTTCTCCAGTACGAGCTTCAGATGTCCCAATCGCCGGTGTGTCACCTGGAATCCGCCTTCCTTGAGTCAGCGAAGGACCCGAATTAAACACATCGCTACTAGCTACAAGTGGCGGGGCTGTCTTTAAGACTGCGGGTTGTATTGATGCACTCCCCTCGACTCCGACCGCGCGTTGGTATGCAATAAGTTGTCCATGTACTTTTATGGGCCCCAAAATCGCACACCGTAGCATCGGTTAGACTGCAACCAGCATTCTGATCCAAATCTTCTATCATTCCTTCGAAGCACATATTGCCTGAATATCTAGGATTGCCCACATCTCAAAACAACAATGAGTACTGGTTTCTTATCAAGAACGCCTTGCATTCTTCTAGCTTCGTGGGTTGTGGTTTGACCCGTTGCGTTGTGCCGCCTTGGACTTCTGCTGAGTCGCTGCGCATTCTGGAAGCACGTCAATCAATCCGGCTGGTAGGGAGTATGATGAAGCATGCCTCATAAAGAGACGTAAACTAAGTGCAAGCTTGCGCAGGGACTTAGAGTTTATATAATGTCAGAAACCTTTAGATGTTTCGTTCTACCGACTTGAGACCTTCTGACTAGTTGTCTCATTTCATCGAAGCAGACGGTAGGAAATTATTGTGTTTGAGCGAAATGACTTGTAAAGCTGACGGTTAGCCGATCTCTAACCTTCACCACTATCTTGTACGCTGGACGGATCACTTTCAGATACACGTATGCTGCCTTCAGCGTCAGCGCCTCCCGCAGCGCTTCCTGCACGCATCCGGTGGCGTGCTTCAACCAATCCACCAACTAAGCGAAAGTCATCATGGAAATCCGAGCAGTAAGATGTCATAAAGCGCTTTTCTCAGCTCCGTTTAAAGATGGAAGAATGGAATAGGTTAAACAACCTCAAGTTTTGTTCTTAAAAGTCTGATACCCCGCGAAAGTTCCCTACTCGTGGGGGGAGTCTAATGCTGTCCCCATCTTCAAAAAGCGTTTGCTCATTGGCTGCCGTAATCATAGGGGTATAAGCCGAATCCCATTAGCATTAAAGCTGCTCTCGTGCATCGTTCTTCAGAAGTTGTACAACACACGCAAAGGGCAAACTCGTGAGGAACAGGCTGGGTTTAGCATTGGTCGTAAATGCATCGATCAAGTCTTCGCCCTCCGACAGGTGTTAGAGCGGCGTTTTATTTTCCAGAGGCCTACGGTCACCGTGTTTTTAGACATTCGCACAACCATTGATTCTGTTGTTAGGTCTGCATCATTGCTCTGTTTGTTGGGGGATGGAGTGCCTGAGAAGTATATGTCGGTCTTCAAAGATTTATATCGTTATACATCAGGTCAGGCTAGGGCTTATGGCTAGCTTTCTCCATCCTTCATCATCTCCAGTGGAGGACAGCATTGTAACTTATTTCATTATTCCCGTTCTACTTTGCCATGTTCTACACAACATTTCATGTGATATTTTAGACGGTTTATTTGGACTCCTCTCATGGAACAGGGTTTTTGACACAGAGTATCCCGACGATATCGCCTTGCTAAGTGGCAGTGGACAGGTAATTCAGGGAGCACTAGAACCCTCGGAGATTAAGGTCTCTAGGCAAGGTATATGCTTTGCGCCTTCAAAATGCAGTACGTCCTCAAAACTGGCAGGAGCCTATGCCTGCACTCACCCTTTATGGTGTTCGGTTAGAGGTAGTGAGAATAACTTCAATTATCTCGGAGTCTGAACACACGTGGCCGCCTTGAAGAGGTCTCATCATGAATTGAGAAAACTTACGACACTTTTGGCACCTCCATGACATCTGGCTTCCCATCAAGGGAAGGCATTCTAACGCCACAGTTCATACTGTTCTGCTTTACGGCTGAAAAGCCCGGCCTATCCGTGTTGAGGATGCCCGGCGACTTTCTGTTTTCGGCCACCGATATCTCCGAAGAATTTCTCTGAGCCAGGTGGAAAGATTGGGTGATGCGTCCTCGTTATGTTGGGTGAATTCAGTCGTCTTCACTGAGATAATCTGTCTACGTTGCCTTCGGTGACCTGGACACGTATTGCATATGTCTGCCCATCGTCTACCAGTTCGTGCTCTTGTTATACTTCCTGCACAAACCTAGAGAGCGCGCGGCCGTGAGGCTAGGACTTAGCGTAGGGGTATGAAGAAGTTGGTTTTGGTTTTCGCCTCGGTCATTGCTTCCCACTCTTCTGTTTGGGTCTCTAAAGAAAAGGATTGTTGTCGGTTGGGTACACTGAGAGACATGACCGAACTCAGTGACGCGAATGCTATGCTGGCTCTCTGTAGAACTCATCCTCTTTGAATAGATATCAAAAAGCAAAAAATACATTTGATTTGGCGTTGTTTATTATCTTTCCCCTTTTATCCGCTTTCTTTATGATCCTATTTACAATTTTTACGTCTTTATCGTGCTAGTTTTCAAGCTGATATATATATATATATGTAGCAGTCGTAATTGATGCTTTCCAGGATATCCAGAATTAGTATGGTAATTCCAGTGGTCCGCATTGACTAAATGGCACAAGTCTTTTCGATCACTATTTTTGAAGTATAGATCCATCGAACTATATCGTTAATTATTGTGGTCAAATTCTGGTCAGTTGATAGGATTATGTGGCACGACCTCCAGAAATCCCAGCATTAATCGCTTAACAAACCTATCAAACCCATGAACTTTAATCTGCTGGTCTCTAATGCAAAGTTCTAAGATACATTACGTTAATTCAGTTGGTTAATCATGTTTTCTCTTAGGCAATAGTATTTTTAGCTTAAACGTGGCGTTATTCAACTCCGTTGGTATCCAGTTCCGAAAGTATCTTCCTGACCGTTTGTATTGCTAAAAGGATACTCGTAACCCGTAACACCTTACTTTATGGATGCGAACCCTGACCATTTCATTCTGCAGACGCTAGACTTCTTTCTTTGGTTGATCATCCATGTTTTGGAGAAATTTAGTGTCTTCTGACTCGTGCGTCAGTAAAAATCAGGTTCATTATCTTCCATGAGTTGGAGGTAATATTCATCCTGGCGAAAGTAATCACCGCACAAACTCTTTTCTATTGGGCACGTTTTGTTTGCGGTGACCTATCTCACACTGTTTTCATCGGACGAGCATGTCTGGAGGGTGCGATATGATAATCGTGTCACAAATCATCTACAGGTGACCAGTTCTCGGGACTTTTTTCACCTCTTGCGTGACGACAGTATGATTGTGACCTAAGTTTCATGCCATGCAACCATGTTTTTTCCAGGGGAATCGTAAGATTTTTCCAAATGAACTGACGAATAGTCTTCCTTCTATCTTAGGTACTACACTGGTGTTCGAATCGTGATATTTTACCACACTTTTGTTGTTCATCATGATGGTCGATTAATGGAAAACCGTACCTCTACCATGAAAAGATTCTGTAACAGTGAAATCTTTTAATGATATTGTCACTTTTATTGTTCATGCAGACCATTCTGCAGAGATTACACCAAGAGCTTCGATGCAGTTAGATTCCGATCAGCTGAGAAGTGCCTTGAGTGACTTACAGAAACAACAAGAAAAGTCGCAGACAAGACGACAGTCTTCACAGCCCAGTCCCTCTGAAACATCTAAGGATATCAATCAGAAACCAGCCCAGTCAACGATTTCTAGTAAAGGTTCCCGCCGCTCTTTGGCTAGTAAAAGATCTGCTTTCGAAAGCCGGCCTAAAATTCCACGCACTCCCGAAGCCACTTCTCCAAATTGCAAAAAGTCACCCACCTGTCAGTCACCGGATTCCACGGTTAGTAGTACACAGCCGAGTAGAACGTCAGAACGAGACGAGGATCAGAATGTATCGAAAAGCAGTCGTCTCGCATCTGGTTTGAATGATCGATCAAACTCCGGACTCGAAAACTCGGAAAGGCCGAAAAAAGACGGCAACGACGAAGAGGATGATACCAGTGAGTTAGTTTACCACTCTTCAGTTTTTGTTTCTGTTTACCGGAATCTGTAAATCAGCACCTTTCATGCTTAATTGTTCACTTAACACCATATTTCTTGGATATTTAAGAAGTTCCCGTTCATTGGTTGACTTCAAACAGCGGTCTATCTAAAGATGTCTTTTGATTGACTAGTTATGAGCCTGTTTTTGGTCATGTTTTCTTTATGGTCTGCCTTATTGCCTTCCCCTTCTTGTCCCCGTATTTTGATATGTACTACGCGGTAGTAAAGCGAAGTTAGAAGTTTGTCTGTCCCGGATTCAAGCGGCTCAATAATTTTCATTCACTGGGTTGACAAGACCGAGATTATACAACGCATTATTAGGTGGATTCTGACCACCGTTGAGTCAATTATACTGTAGACGTCAATGACGTTCGAAGCCATTTGGGGTTGCAGTGTAGCTGAGCTGGTCTGGTCCGTGGGTGTTCAGGCGCAGGCGGTGCTAGTGGTTGGTTTCGACTCCGGCAGAGGATTTTTAGAAACCTAAGGATCAGCGACCCACAAGCAAATCAGTAAATGGTAGTCACTAGTTTTTCATATCTCCATCAGATGACGATGATCGATCCAGTAAAGAGAATTTTGGTAGGCGAATGACTCAGCGGGTGAGAGTTCAACAATACTTATAGTGTGAAAGTCATGGGATAGTTTCTTTATGACACTCGATGGCCAAGAAAAAGTGAAATTCATAACTCCTCTGGTGCACATCAGCAAGAACATAGGATACACCGCATGTTGACATTGGTATGAAACAAGCGTGGATATACTCAGGCAAGTATTCTTTTTTCCCTGTCAGATTGTGCCCATTCGGTCAATTTCTATTACCAATCCGCTACGTCAGTCCTCTTTATGATGAACTATGACTATCTTAGCGTAATTACGGTGCAGTTTGTACCATAACTCGACTTAGAGTCCATCAAAATCAGTACGAAACATCGATATGCCGACCTAAATTGCCCGATGTCTCCAGTCAGTATCATCTGTATGATCGTTAGGAGAATCATATTGGAGAGAAACACAAGTAATAGTTTTTGTAAAGACAAAAGTGATATGCGAATCAATAACTCATGCTTCCGCCGCTGCGGACAATAAAAGTCCCAACTGTCCATAACTCACTGCAGATACGTTTGGTATCTCACCGATACTTGAACCACGCGCTCATCGCAATTGTTTCCGGATGATAATTATCGACATGAGTTGTAGTTGAATCTTCAAATTTCTCATCATCACATCCAAATATCCAGTATCTGACCAAACATTAAAAGCAGACTAAAGATACACTCAGCGCGTACCTCCATGCAAGACTCTAAGCCCTGTAAGCCTCAAAAACGACCGATTCGTTCGATATCAGTTACTCTGTTGGATGCTCGCAGACCCGTACTGTAGAATGTCTAGTACAGTGAGACGCGCGAATGTCTGTGATGCCACCAAACAAGAATTTGCGAAGTGATTGTGAGTAGCTGTAGATAAAGGACTATAGTCAAATGGAGAAGGTTGTGACTACAGAATATAGTTACGATCTTTACCAGCTAATTAGGATTACTGGCCCATAAAACCCAGGTATAAGTGAGGCGATAAAATATTCCGGCTACTCCTACATTTATTCCCGGGAACGTTGGTTAGAAGAGCGGACGAGAGCACTTTACTTGGCTGAATTTGACGATGAGGCTCCCACTTAAACCCGCATGTATAAGACTGACAGTAGTCTCAAGTCCTCCAACATAAAACAAGGTCATCAGAGAGATGGGTTTTCCGGTAAACCGTATGATAGCCGGAACAGATGAGCTATCTCGGTCCCTCTCCAAGGAAGGTGGCGAAGTGTTGTCATCGGAGTTACCAGGGTTCCTGAGACCCATCTGGGAAAGCAGCAAGTGCCTAGGGAATCAAGTGAGTCGGCAATTTTTCCGATTTACAAGAAGCATGGTACGTCCTTTTGTGAAAATCATAGAGTAGTTAGATTGATGACTAGTACATCCAAACTTTTGGCGGTTCTTATCCTCCGCTGATTATCTTGCACTTGCGAAATATGTATACATATGAATGTACCCTGTTTTTAATCCGATTGTAACTTTATTGAACAAATTTTTGTAATGCGACAAATCTTAGAACAGAAGCACCTTTCTTAGACCCGTGATCTTGATATTTATTGATCTGAAAGTGAATTGTCCGACTTAGTTGGTTATGGGGAACTCTGGCTCTACCGCTCACTGGAGAGTGTGTCACAAAAATTTACTTCATTTTTCCGGATTCCATATTCGAACAGCTGAGGTCAAGTTCGCGCTTATAGTGATCTTTCATCCTAGCTCATCTAGCAAAGTGCATTATCCTCTTTTACTCTTTCTTCCCAACTTCTTTTTGAGATGATTATGGAAGTGTCTCAAGTGGGAACAGTGGCACTGATATCTAGTCAGGCTGGAAAATATTTTTTGATTCGTTGTGCTTCTGAATGAAGACCTAGATAGGTTACTGTTTTTTCTCTCGACTGTCTGAAATACATTTACGTATGTTTTGGGACATGTTATGATCCTGTGAAGGATAAAGTACTGATGAATTGGTTTGAAGTCGAGCCTTGTTGTATCAGGGAAAGAATCAGGTGAAGTAGAATATTTCTGTTTACTTAGATAGTTGCATCTCACCAACTTGTTTTCTATCGGGTGAAATATCGTCCCGTATACCGATGACCCAGTTTTCATTTACCAATGTGCGGTGCTTGTGGCATCGATGGGAAATCCGCCTGTTGATCAAATGTCCAGTTTATAGAACAGTAGTAAGATCATTACTTCTTTGCGGCTCAGAAACGTGGTCACTGAAGACAGAAAATGTGCAACGTCCGTAGGTAACTGCACATCGCTGGCTTCGCAGTATTACCGGAATATGGTGGGAGAATTCGGTAAGCAACACAGAGGTTATGCGCAAAGCTCTGAGCCCTAGGGTTCAGCCATTAAAAAGAATAAAGAAATTAAGGTGGCTTGTTCATATGTCACAGATACCAAGGCGACGCCTGCGCCTTTGTGTGCTGTTGTCCGAAGCAGGTATTGGTTGGAAGACCGCTTGAGGTGGTCAGTCAATAGTGCGGTGACGAGGTATAAAAAAACAGTGGACTGAAGTGTGCTGGTTTAATTTATGCTGATGGGTTGGAGTCTACGAAATCTCAGGCGATGACTGGACGGAATGGGTGATAGGGCTGAATGTCCCAATTGATGACTTCCTTGTATTCGAAGTCTTTCCTCTTTCGTATTGTTCTTCAACTTATTTTTAACAATTGATGTTTCACTTTTTCTCGATGAGTGCCTCCTTGAGAAACCATTGCTATGAATTACCAACCAGAGAATGCATATGGCGTCCGAGAATTCTTACTGTTAAATCTATTTTGCGCTCCTATCAACCCCCAGTATTTCGGTTTTGGAACGCACGAATGGTCCTAATTTGCATATCACACTAGCATGCCGAAAGGGTTTTCTTCTTAATATATCACTTATGAACTCAGACGATAATTTTCTGTTTTGTGGGTAAATCGTCCTCGGCTAAAAAATACACAGTTGCCGAGAGACTTTTCGCCAGGTGATTATCAGCTATCTCATTCACGCAACACACGATGGTTCAGCGGGAACAGTCAATCGTGGTGGGTGTCGATCGTCTGGCAGTTTGACAACATCCAGCCCTTGATGCGTTTCGGAAAGCAGTTCGCATGGCTCTCTTAACAAGAAGCATGATAACAACGTCCACTTATACGTGGCATAATCCACAGCACTAGACATCCTATCGCGGAGGCATTTTTGGGTGTTATACGCAAAGGCTATTGCATTCAGTGTTAAAGAACTTTCAGCTTGCATTATTTAAGGTCCCAAGAATTCACCATTCATTTTGAAGTGAACGCATTTCGGGTAACTTCTCGGAGTGACCGGGGAGTTGTTGGAACTCGCCTTACGGCCTTCTGCCCTGCTCCTTCGAGTATTCTCTCTGAAATAGTCGATACTACCGTCGCATGTATGAAGTTCCAATAAGCATCGTTTCGATGGAAAACCATTTAAAATTTCATGATGTTTGTTCCCCAGAAACGTTTATTTATTATTAAATTACCCCTTAGTTTCAGATTGTCTTAAGGATTTATCGGAAAAGATGCATCGCGATCGTATTACCGAACAACTCGCTAAGTGAAGCAAGTGAAAACTGTTATTAAAAAGCAACCTCCTCAACGTAGGTAAATGTGATTTCACAAGACTAAACCCGGTAACTTACAAATTCTGGATGGCCTCCAAACGTGCACACATAATGGTCAGGTGTTCACTGTGCATTATTTTGATATTTGAAGATATTAATTGGTTTGAAATTTTGATCATAAAATGGCCGACAATTGTTTCAGTAGGATTTCATTCAACACGGAGCAAATGCACGGTTGTTCCGCACGAATGTCTCCAAGTGACAACTGCGAGGGACTCCCGAATGTGCGCGTATGCTGTTTGCGAGATCAGTTTTTTTTTCATTAAGATACGTGAAAGCATTCATCATGCAGAGTAGTTTCGTTTTTTTTATTTTACAGTTTCAGCGTGATAAATCCGTAGTATTCAAAGTGGCATGTCACTCTCGCACTTGTGAGACAAACAACCGAAAGGTTCAGTTGGCTAAAATATTATTTAGCAATAAGGATGCGATTTTCTTAATTTCACCGCGAAATACATTGGGATAAAAAACAGACCGTTTGTGCACTCTAGCTAGATCAAAGTGAATACATGCACACAGTCGAATTTGTTCAGGAACCAAAACAAAGATTGTTTTGCATAGATTTGTTAATCCAACGGAACTTGAATGGTGTTCAAATTGTGAAAACGATCTTCACTATCTCCAACAAACCTTTATAAAAACGTTTTGTGAGTTTTACGCAACGGCTCCAAGGCAATGACTGTAATGTGGAACTCAGCAGCTGAGTTCTTGACCGGACTCACCAGTTTATGGGAAAGACATCTCTTCGTCCTGCGCTGTCAGCGCAAGTCAAGTGGGAAGAGGAGAATAAAGCTGATGTGATACTAACGGCTTGTATTTGGAACCGAATAACATACAGAGACCGAACTGTGACGTGCGCCGCGAAAGCTTGTCGGATTTTGCGCGGGTGGTCACCACATGTGCAAAATGTGTATCTGAGCGAGGGATTGCCCGGGGGTAATAAAATCACCTCAATCGTAGACCCCAATCCCGTAACCCAAATTAATCTACTTGAGAAATTCCATTGGCTAGGGGTTTCACATTCTTCCTTCAAACCGTGAACGGAACACCCTAACAGTTTCTCAGCTAGATGAGATTGCATACCACGAGTGTCATAGTGATTATTGAAACTGCTCACCGTATGTAATTTCCTAGTCTCGGTAGACGTCGAACCAGGTAGAACAGACCACAATCGTAATTGGTTTATGGTCGGCCTCTGCGGGTCAAAATGTACTTTAGCATTTTCCTCTGAATCCTTTCAACTGGAAGCTTTTTTGCCTTTCCCGCCGACTGATTTATTTACTGCCTATTCATAATTTGGCTGAGCAACCTTCTATATCATGGTTTAGCTGCCGAACAGATTACTCTAAATATTGCAAAAACCTCTTAGGGTTTTCTTATTTTTAGATGCCTTTCGAGTTTTGTAAATTATTGTATATAAGTTCAGTATGACTAATGTCTCTTAGGTGGAATATAAGTAAAAAAAATGGATTCAAAGGAACAGATGTTTGGGTATACTGCATTGTCCGTTTTCATCAAATTCTAATTTTCATAAACTGTCCTATAGTCGAGCTAAGTCAAAATAGCGCTCTTTAACATCAACTTTTGACGGAACTCTTTTAGACCATTTTAACGCCTCTTGTTCTGCTTGGATGTATTCTTATTGTCCAAAACGGACCAAAAAACACCTAAACCTTCGGAAAGCGTATTTTGGTCTTCTGAATTTCATCGTTCTGTGAATCTAGGCACTCATCCCTAACAAGAGTAAAAGCAAAACATTTCGTCTTGGAATGCAGATCCCGTTCGTGTAACTGTACGGGACTTTTCTATATGTAGTGGCTTTTAAGCAAAGAAATGGACATCGCGATGCCCAGCTGTGACCAATCGAACGGGTCAGTCTGTCCTTAGTGGAATTAAATACGCCTAGTATGAATAAGCTATAACCATCAAAATCGAGCAAACTTGGAATCCGAATTGTTTGGAACAACTCAAGGACTGGAGAATGGTATTCATGCATCGGGAGAGTCAGCTTCGAGGAGGCAGCTAAATCGACTTGAAATATTCAAAGACAAAAAACCAGGAAGAACCTAGGCCCATTAGCATACCAACCAGCACCAACACTTACACAATACAAACCATTTCAGCTATCAACAAGAAGTAACCTGTTGGGAGGTCAGTCAAAATTTGCAAATTATGAGAGGCCTTGTTTTCGGTTTGTTTTTGGATTAATGGGTACCGGTATTGGATTGCGAGACTCCATGTCAGGGGTTTTCCAGTAAAAAAAATTGCAATTACGAAGAACCTGGCGATAGTGTCCTTTCGTTGGAGGAAGGTGTGTGTATGCTTCTTGTTTACCGCTATATCTGTTTTCTTTGTGTGGACGCTGATGATGGCTGCCACCTTATTACACACGGATTGCAACTCACAAATAACTGAGGGCTTCTACCACAGTGTCCACAGACAGCGAAAATACGGGTTGCGGCAAATGTACATGTATCGGTATCGATCGACAACATTCAGTCCAAATGATTGTTTGGAGAGGGGAACAGTGAGGGATTGGTTTTGCCGGTCAGTCTTCCCGGATGTTTGACGGGTTTGCGGCGACCTGGAATAAAAGAGAGAAACTCATTGGTTCATACCGGACAGCCTTTCTGATGCAGTCTCAGTCTCATTACAGTACACCTACTCGACTTTGGCTCATGCTGGTTTTCCGGTTTTGTACTTTCCACGACGGTTTGACAACTACGAAGATCGCTGTCATAATGCAGATTACATGTTTCATCATTATTAGGGCAACCGTTATGATTAATATTCCTGCCCACCATAAGGCAAATGAAATATTGGGTGCCTGTAATTTTTGTTTGGTAGTTTGGTCCATTGTTTCTATGACGTCAAATATATTCCGATTGATATGATGTCGCTTTTGTGCAGTATTGTTCTCGTTAAGTGCATATGCCCGATTCCGTGTTCAGCATGTTGCGATCCTCATTCTAAGCATGCATGGGTTATATGTTCCTGTCCATTCTCCTCGCGTGTCAGATAATTCATGTTCGGATATCTCCCATAACCGGTTTGTGAACAATCATTGCAAATGTGCAACTCACCGTTGTTTTTCGTAGCACTCGAGCAGCCACCAGACCAAATACTGCCTAATCCATAGTGGAAGTTAAGACAATGGAGAGTAAATAGATATTGGAGTGTTATAAACAAACGGATTTAGAGTTTTTTTCAAAAATTACGGGAGATGACATGCACATAACACGTTTACTGGGAAGATAAGGTTTTGCCGTTCTTTCTCAAACTTGGAGCAAAACTGATACCAAGGTGAGTCAGTTGAGCTGGACATTCCGCCACCCATAAACAGTGTAACAAATATGGCGTGCTTCAAATGGGGAAACCGGAGGAACATTTTGGGAACAAACCATCAACGTTCTTTACGCTACTGCACCAAACCTAAAGCATGTTTTCACAGCCTAATTCAGGAAAGTACAAGGCTTCCTTCCTATAGAAGTACTGATGAATTGACCCTTTGAGGACAGATCGTGGATCAATCACCTTTGGCCTAACGACCTTCCACCGACGTGGGTCTTCTAAAGCAATATACAACTCCACCATAATCCGATCGTATGACCAGTGATTGTCCACCAAGATACTCAAGGCAACGTAGCAGGTCGCCACTGAACTGTCAAAAGAAGGAAAAACGTGGGATAGGAATACATTGGCAACGGCATTCTGGAGTTATGTAAGGCCAGTTGTATAAACGTCTTTCCTTCTGTCCCTTCTCTGCTCCCAGCCATGAGGACAACAAAGCTGTACAACCAGAATCCTGGGAACCAGAACGCGTAACAAAGATCGGGAATGATAAATGATTTACTTTATTTTACGAGGGCGCATGCAAGCGTAGTGTGTAAGCAACGTGAAAATGGCGATTGTGCTGAGTGGCAATCGCTAAGTTAACCAAGTCATCCGAAATCATTTTCCGCTGCATTTCGTTCATCAGACTTGTTGATGTAGAAACAAAAAGCAAAAATCTGAACAGAGGTGAGTGATTCAAGCCTAACGCCGGGATGGATGAAACTCCTCGAGTATGCCTGAAACAAATGCAACTGTCGAACATCACTGTTTTCACCGGTACTCACGTGCAATGTCCATTTAATTCGATAGAAAGTGAAACCACCTAAACTTCGAGTACTGCCAGCCAGCTGTTTTCGTCGGTGACTTCGCCGGCCAGATTGTTTTGTCTGCGGGATCATCAGTGACCGGTGTTGGCTTTCCGACAGTGTAGTGATATGAGAGGAGAGATCATGTGGCAGAAATACGGTATTACCAAAAATATTAATCGGTTCTTCTGTCCTCTGCGGTGTCAACCCATAAAGTCTTACGTTGGAGGTGGATCAAGGGAAATTGTCGGTTTGCAGTCACATTAGTTAACAACTCTAAGAATGTATGCGTAACTGGTCAATTTGTCACGCGATTAGGTTGTTAACCACTTGTTGGATAGTGACAAGTGGATCAGGGAAGTTTAAGAGTGCAGACAGTGTTTCTGAGCGCACGGAAGGGGGGAATACAAACGGATAGATACGGCTTCGGCCATGTTCAACATGCCACAGTTCTTCATTATCTGCTCCTAACTTTGTAGATGTTATGAAAAGCAGTTGTCACGTTCGCCACATTGTGTTGTTATCAAAAAATATTATGTCATACATTTACCGCAAAGAGACCCTGTGCATAAGCGAATCACGAAAATCTGTTCGCTACTGCTAGTTTCGCCGAAACAGAAACAGTTTGTCCACACTCTTAAACTTCCCTGTCCCACTTGTCATTATCCAAGTGGTTTGCATCCTAATCGTGTGACAAATTGATCAATTACACATACATACAGACACATTCCTAGAGTTGTGAACTGATGCGAATACAAACCGATAATTTTCCTTGAACCATCTGTAACCCTATGTAATGTTATGCATTGGAATGAGTACGAGTAACTGAAAACGAGCTTGTTCGCCACGTTGCGTTGTTTTCGATGTATTCTATGGGATTTTTCAGACGTTCAAAGTCTTGAATCTGTCTTGCTTGTTAATTAAATGCAATCAACAGCCTCGTTGTACTGCTCCGAATGAACGTCTTTGGATCATTTTAAAGGTGCCTCATATATAGAAGTAGTCGCTAACTGATACCTCTAAAGGTACGCAAAAGCAATTGTTCTCGTACTAAGTGTTTCTCTGGTTAGTTCTCACTAGCAGCTAGCAGATGTGATTAAAAGGCCAGCGCATGTGCGTTTGCAACAATATCAGATAATTCACATTTGAACCAAAAGTCACTTAATGTTATATCAGACAAGTTCACGTCTGCCGCGATCTTAATTAGTATCTATTTGGGTGCAAGTTACAGTGGCTCCGTTCTGTCTGGCATTCACCGTTTGTTATTTCATAGATGAATTAGCCACAGCAGAGGTGGTTTATTTTGAGCGAACTGCGAAGAAATCTGAAAAATTTACCTCTTGTTGTTTCTTGTGCCTGTTTCAAACCCCTCATTTTACAGCGGAGAGTAATCGGACCTCAACAACTTAGTGAACTTACTGGAGAAAATTTCAGTTTGCCGCCATTCAAACCGGTGTGACAGTACGTGATTTTGTGCCTTTTCAGCATTTCCCTGACGCCACCAAATACATTTTCCTGTATTCATCCTTCCCATGCAAGTAACTTTTAACCTGATATCCATGTTTCTCTTTACCGGGTTTCCCACCGTCACGTTGGCATGCTCAAAGAAGCATAACAAAAGCGCCCAAACTACCAAGCTTCGAGCAGATAACAGTACAGTATTTTGCTCCGTTAATTATCAGGTTAAAATTCCGTTGGACTTAGCGAAGTTAGTTAGGGGAACAACTGGCCAACGGTGCGTTGTTTTTCTGAATGAGCTGAGGTATTTCGTCAAATAATGTCGCAGTTTGCGCGAAGCGCTACTTTACATTTGTGAACTCTCTAACCGAAGTAAGAAAAATAAGTACCTGCAACAGCAATGACAGGGTGTTTAGTGGGGCTACCTGAGGTGAGGTTCCATTTTGCATCCGGTAGAACTTTGAAAGAATATGCAACAACTCTTTGTTCATACCGTCCCATCTGGTAGCTGCCGTGCTAATGAAGACATTGGCATGCATTCCTAAACTACCTTATTTCCTGAATTTTATACCGTGGAAGACGCAAATGTCATCATCGTCCAACCCATTCAGACCGCCTAAAATCTTAAACGCCTGAATGACCTCCCTAATTAGTATGCACTTTTCCAGTGAAAAAGGCTCCACATCTTCTATCATCTGATAAGTCTTTCTTGCACCTTTACCGTCTGGTCTTGCACTTATTGGGTAGCGGCTGCCGAGCCCGCTCACATTAATCCATGTGGGACCAACCATTTCTTCATACGGGAGAGTAAGAACCCCCAGTCGCCTACACGAGATAGCGAATGTTAGTCTAAAAGGATTTCACTGCACCCTATTAGTAGTATGTTCACATTTTCTTCCCAAGGAATGAACGGAACAATATACAAGCAAAATCAGTGATCTGCTAAACGACTGGCATAAATCTTTGGGCCGGCACCAAGCGTTCATGTGTGCCTTTGGATTTCAGTCCCAATCTTTTTGGCAAACGTCTTTTAATGCTTAATACCGAGTGGGTACAACGGAAACAAATATTGTCCTCTGTTTTCAAGCAACGAATAGTTCTTATGTAATTCTTGAATGCAAATACAGGAACGTCATTAATGTGTAATTTCGTTATTTGTGACCTCGCAGAAATGCTGTTCCATAAATGTGAAGAATTGTAGTGAGAAGCCTTTTTAGGGGGAACTTTTTTCACGTATTAAATACCAAAATTGAAAAGTTGTTCTTTTAATTATGGGTCTTGTTCACTGCGATAACGAAAGCCGGAGCCTCCTACACGGTCTCCATGTTCAACCTACCGTCTGTTTTCAACACATAGTCCACATATAAATGAAAACTTTCAACACCCAACGGTTTTATTCTCGTCATTACATCCGACGAAAGTTTGTATCTTATGCCCTGGACATGCTTTTCCGATGTACTGCATTTTAGCGTTCCGAGTCGCCTCTGAACGCTCTTCGGCCTTTTCCACTGAGTATGTTTCAAAGCTTGGTAGTATGAATTTGGGGTTCTCTATGTTTTGAGAGACACGCCCGTACCTGGAGGGTCTTCTAAGCTTTAAGCATCCATTTTTCTACGCAAGCACTACCAGGCCCCTGATTTTCTTCAGCGACGTCTTGAGAAAATCTTTCTGAAATTGGCGAGAGTCTGTAGCAATCTGGAGAAGAGTATCTAACAGTGCAAACATTCCTACCAAAGTTTTTCAATGAACCGTTAGATCATTGTTTATGTGGTTCGTAAATAAAAATAATTTGAATAGGAATCAGTATTTGATTGCTGGTTTTCACTCTAGTTCCTTCTATTCCAATTTTTGACCATGAATTTCTTACTTACGAGACCACACAACGTTGGTTCCATGTCCAAAAAGCCCGATGAACAAGTCCCAAAAAATTATGTTACAATCGGTATCATAAATACACGTTCTCAAGTTCTTCCACACTTGATTGAGGGCAAAACGAGTTTTCACTGGGCCGGTTCACCTAGTCGAGTAAACCGCTGGCAAAAATTTGCACTAACGCCGGATCTGCATGGTACTCTAGAGCACCAACATCAAATTAATCTTCTGTTCCTTTTTCATTTCCAGGCACAGCCTAATGTGATGGATTCGAAAAATTCTTTTGCTAGCATCCTGAACGTTCTAGTGTTTATGAGTTAAAAATGGACATAAGTAAATTCTATCAGTCTCTCCTTATTGCATCTGTTTGTAGGCTGTAATAAGGTCATTTAGACATGGAAGATCTTGCTTGTCTACATATACACATCTGATCCGGAAAAAATGAAATCCCGTTGAGGCGTACTTTTTTTGTACATGTTTACGGATGGGTGTAGGACTTTATACTAATTTGCTTCATAAGTAATAGCCACCCAAGCAGCACGGTGCCCCAATGTTAGGGTAAAGTTGGGACCAGGCCCAACCTACTGTTTCATAGAAGTAATTAGATTTTTGTGCATCGGATGCTTGAGCTTACAGATATATCATCATGGTGTGCCAATGGACGATTGCACCTCGTTCTGATCTATTTTGTTTGCTTGATTCTGTTTTTGTGACGAACTTGACCATGCATCCGCTGTGTTTTTACGGCTTTGACGTTTATTAGTTGTTTCGTGGCGGATTAATCAGCTGCCGTTTCTCACTTTTCGATGAGTAATTTCACATTGGAAATTTTATGCAAATTTTCGGAAATATTTGGTCCAGTGAAATAGTGCTTCTGACGATGTTGTCTTACTCTGTGTGGTTGCATATAGTAATATATCTGTACATAAGCATAAGTACGACTGTTTTGAAATATATCTTCTAAAACGTTATTTATGTCTGCCTTAATTAATTTATGTAAATGAAGACGTTTCTCAGGTCGTGTTGATCGCATCTTTGTTTTGGAAGTGACTTATTGATATATGGATGTGATGGTATTTGTTTTTTTCTTTTATCGCTACTTTACCCACCAAGTGCGAATGTGCAGTTTCAATATCTTTTTCGGTCCGTGAAAGACCTCCTCACAAGTGTGCTTCGCGCATCACATACGCCAATTACTGTGTAGATGCGCACCACATCCCCCTAAGGAGATGCTCAGTGAACCTGTAGAACCGATAGTCTGAACGCGAATCTCGTATTATGTTTGCTAGCCCTCAACCTTTGTGTCCACTTGTGCGTTACTGTTACTCGACTCCGTACGACTACAGTACTGGTAACCCTGACACTCGACTGGTACAATGAGAAAACAGTCGGAGGCGGTGGATGGTTGAGTATATTTTGACAGGAACGTGCGAGCGAAGCGTGCGTGAGCAATGCGCAAATGGTGACCGCGCTTAGCCATCCACGTTTCGTTAAACAAGCGACCAGGAGGATTAATTCCATGTTCCGCCACAAACTAAAAGTATTTTGCCAAACATTTCTTCAGTCCTCAAACTAAATATATACTTGCAGCGCACATTATGTTGACTTAGATTAAAGCTTCATTATTATCTTTAGTTACACCAAAATCGTTAGATATTTTGACCTAAATAATGTGGAACTGTTTGGCACCCTACAGCCTCCACGTTACAGCGGAATAGTTCGACACTTGCATCCTTAAATCACGTGCAGCAGGCTACAGTTACTATGCCTACGTTGCGCTGTCGATGCACTCAGACTTACCCCAAATCTGGCACTGCAACACGTTCGGGTGCACTTCGCGGTCTTTTCTGCAAGGAACGAATAAAAGCACCCTGCCTGGCGCTATATTTTCCCCTTGTTGGTCCCATTAAATATGCTCCATTTTTTCTGAGTCTTAAGATGTTTTTCCTAGACAATCTCTGCTTACTTGCCGCATTGCGACTAACGGGACCACTAACAACAATTTCGTGCATTTGCAACCCTCCGTCGCAAACACAATATTCACTGAATGAATAGACTAATAGTCTTTCGGAAGTGGAGAACTGATTGCCCTAAATCTTTTAAACAAATACATGCATATGGGATTTCTTTGTTCGGAAGTATCCGATCAGTGATTCCACCAATGAATGCAGTGGATTTGTTCTTTGGTATCCGTGAAAGAATAGGAAAAAAGGATGTTATTATTTTCACATATTAATTAAAATGACTTTTACAGAGAAAACAAGTGAATTTCGAAATTTAATGTGTGTTTCGGTCTTAACAAAAGCATTTGGCATGTCATTACATTTTTTCAGCGATTTCAATGTAGGCAGCGAGTTTGACATAACTTCAGGTGTCTCACCTCTTCGGAAGTATATTGAACGCTCACACTGGTGGGGTGTTCGTACTAAACCTATTCGACAGCCCCGTTTCTTTGCAGGCAACGACATATCATATCTCGTACATCTTGAACAGTACTATTTTATTAATTTTTACAAAAGATGACGCGTACAAATCGCCAGGTAAGATAGCGCAAGTTATCTACCGCCAAAGAACCCGTCGTCCTCAAAAATGAGGCTCGCCCGTATGCCCCTTTCATACCCCGTTTTCCCAGGGTAAATGGTATCACTAACAGCTTCACCATCTGGATGGTGCAGTCACCATGTGTCTCCGGACACCTTTCACAGTAGGTTATTCCCAGAATTGAAGCAGTCACGTAGTTTACAACTATATATTTATATTCGATTTTGCGCAGAACCCACTAGGTATAGTGTGCCATCAAAATAATGGCTGAGGTTGCCTACAATGAGAGAAAAATGAAGAAAAAGAAACAATATGCAGAATTCTAGTCACATGCTAATCCTTCTATTCCCATCTCCATAATAGGATCCATGAGTCTTCTGCAGGCTTGCTGCTATCCGGTCGCCCAAATCGAATTAGGTTTGCTTGGAGTCCCTTCACCAAATGGCCTAACCCTCAAGGCAGCAAGGCTGTATGAAGGCCACGTAACACACTAAGGGCCGGTGATTGACTACTTAATCCATACGCCCTTCGGATGAAGCTAGATATCTTGAGCACTCAGCATAGCTAATTATATGTACCTCAGGTCATGTTTGGTAAGAGCATAAATAGTGACGAAATTCCAAGAGGGATATTTGAGTCCAACGGGGACTTCTCGTCCGTATTGCCAGGTATCATTGTAGCGCATCTCGTAGGTCGCCATATGCACGCAGCAAACCGAAATGGACCGACAAAGTCGCCGGAAAGTCCTTTAAGGTGGTACGTTTTCTGAATGTCGGGAATAAACACGAATTGGATTTGGTTGAAAGAATACCACTTGACTAGAAAAAACGCAATAAATCGGGCAGTTTATCGCGCAATGCATAGTCTGGTGAGCAGTATCCTGAAGGGACACCAGCAGTATAAAACGCAAAAAATTTGGAAGAACAGTCCGTTGGGCAAGAAAGGCGGCGGCTGAGACGGGATAGAAACTGTGTAGTCGTCTCACTAATTCATGAGGTTTGTTATGGACAGTTTTGACTTCGTTAATCTCAGCTAGGTTCAGTGATAGGGAAAACGTTGGAAAAAGAAGAACGGGAACCGAAATCAAATCACGCAATGTCTGGTGGGCTCGAGTGGAGGACAGTTGCCATGAGAAATGACGGTCCTCAGCGATTTTTAAATGTCGAGTTGCATTATGAACGTCAGTTCACATCAGGTGCCAATAAAAATACTTCACCGGTGAGTCCGTTTTGTGTGGCTTTGGCAAAGGAACTTTGGGAAGGAGCGGGAGGAATCCAGTACCAAGTGGTGCACGTGAACATAGGGACTAGAAGGCTGCTTACCACGACGGTGCTAACTGGGTGTAGCTGACCGAGTGCCGACCACCTAACCTGAAAAACACCGTCGATGAGTGAAAACAGGAGGTGTAATCCGCCAACCTACCTGCACCCACACACCGCTGCAGCCGAGCTCCCCGCCCGGTGTGCGCCGGCCAAAGCGGTGGACATGACCGCGCCCCGCACCATTGTGGTATCGCCGGTATACTCGAGAGTTGGAGGAACGAATGCAAACATGGTTTAGGTGGGAGAGGGGAGACATCATTTTCCCAGGACTGGATAATCCCAGGAGAGCCAAAAGCGCGATAGCCATAGAATGAAGTGATTCTTTTCATCCAGGCAGGAATGTACAGCCTGGAAAGGAGAAGAACCTGGTAGCGGTCTGGCGTAGCTGCCAGCTGCGGTTTAAGGAGCGGCCAATTTTTCGAACGGCTCATAAAATGAAGTTACTAGAACATACAGTGCAATTCATAATTTAATTACTTTTCTTTATTGTACGAACTGGTGACACCAATGCGTTTTTCAGAAGCCCAATCTAGCTTCATATACTCCATTCTCAAGTAAATATAGGTGGTATAGAATAATGGGAAAAGGCACAGTAACTGCTCTACGTACTTCATTTTCAAATGCAACAGATAATAGTGATGAAATGCACAACTGTTTGGGGAGTTTATTCTTTAATGATAAATATTTAACAATGAAGTAGTTGGCTCTAACGGACGTCTTCGGAATCCGCATCTCAGAGGAAGCATGGGAGTGGGTTTCTAGCACAAGGTGCGAAGCCGCAGCTGTCCCCTTTAACACTATTTTTAAAGAGTGCCAGGTTTGTTCCTATGCGTCGGAGAAACAAGGAATCTAATATCAGCGACTCACGGCCTACCGCGTAATTTAGGCTTGCAGATTAGCCGATAATCTACTTGGTAAATGCACGCTGGAAGCTATCAATCGTCATTCTGTCGCACAGCCTCACATTAGAATAGACTAGAAAGCACTATTCCAGAATGAGTCTGATGTGGGTTCTGAAAAGGCGCAGCTTGCTTTCTTTCAAATTCATAGTTCTGTGAAGCTGCATGACTAATTGACTTGCCTTTGCAACCTGTGTGAGAGTATGCTACGAAAAGTTTAAAGTCCAGGAGTAGTTTGGGCTCAGATCGCGAACCTGGCAGATAATGGGGATGGTTCGGTTTCCAAGGATGAGTTCTCTTCAGGGTATAAAGCAATTTTACCCCATGATGCTGACTTTTTGGCGAAGCATTTCGTCATTTAGTCGTTTGCCTAGGAGTTGATTGACGCCAAGTCTTGCGATGTTGCTCATGGTAGACTCTGAAGCTTCAGGGCAAAAAGTTTACACAATTCTGATATCGTCTTCAAAGAGAAACAGGGTGCCGTTTTAAATAACACTGAGGACATCGTTAGCGTAAAACGGGAAGAGCAGGGGCCATAGCGCTTCCTTGGATCACACCGTCGGCCACTAATCTAGGTTCAGATTTGAAGCCATTTACTCGAACTAACTGGTTACTAAATGAAACATAAGAGGAAAACCAGGGTATGTTTGGATCAACAATACCGCGGGATGCGATTCTGCCCAGCAACCAAGGATGAGACACACTATCGAAAACCTTTGTCATGTCTAAAAAGATTACTATAGCTGACCTTCCAGTACTCAGGAAGCCATACTGTCCACTGGTAATAAGTTCATGTTCTCGAAGGTGGCCTACAAGGCTATTCCCAATCAGACGTTCCATGATCCTGGAGATTATAGGGTATGGCTTATTTGGGCGGTAGTTTGCAGGGCCACAGCGGGTGCCGTTTTTGTGAACGGGTATAATCAGAGGGGTTTTTACCGTGACCGGTATGTGCGGCATTGAATGGACAAGTTGAAGATGTTTGCTAACAAAATTGGTATATCGCTCTCGCTTAATGCGAAGGCAGCCTGGATTAATGAATCAGGCCCAAAGTGGTAGCCAATTTTGGTTTTTATCAACAGCTGGGCTACGTCCTTTGTAAGAAATACAACTGTTGATTATGACTCTAGTCCAATAAGATTGGCATGGAGTAGAGGGATTTTTGTCGTTTACCAGGACTGAGGCAAAGAATTCACCGAAGATTTTGCAATCTCTCGTGGATTGTTTACATAAATGCCGTTGTGAATGATATACGGGACTTGAGTGGCTGAGGACCCAGAAGTAGTTCTGCGTTTAAGCAGTTTTGTCAGTGTTGCTTGTGGGTTCGGCTGGTTTATAGCTTGCAGCTCTTGTCGTTTGCTTCAGTGGTCCAATACTGTTTGTAGAGTTTTAGTTGGTCGATTTATTTTCAGGAACAGCGAGAAATCTCGGGTCTTGGAAAAAGTCCGCTGGAGTTCAGCGAGCTTTAAATTTATTCGATCACAACAAATTCTCTTGGCTGGCACGCTTAGGTTGTGGGACGGGGTAATGGCATCAAGGCACTTGTGCAGGTTGGTGTATGACTGATCGGTGGCCGCTTGCACTTCTGGTGTTAGAAAAAATGAGTCCCATTTAGAGTTACGGCCTAGTATAGGCAGACGGTTCCAGCCAGCTCCCAAATATGGCCTTGGGCTAGGTGAGGGGGTATCTACTCAAAACGGGCAATATACATGAACAGCTAACAGGCAGATGATCGCATCCGGGTGAACTAGCTTCAGTGGATGATCTAACATGTTAAGCCTGTCATAAATATCAAGTCAAGAACACTGATGTTTCTTCTTGGGTAAGTTCAGTGTTGAGTCCAGCCGTCATGATAATGTTTTCAAAGAAAGCTATCAAGCAATTTGGAGCCGAAAGCGTGGACCAACATATGCCCAGTGCATTGAAGTCTCCAGCTAGCAGCTTTGGACCTGGTAGATCAGAAGTAGTTTCTATTAATTGGTTTACCGCCAAAAAATCATTCTGGCGAGAAAAATAGAGACGATAGGCGCGTCTAACATGAAGGCTTTTATCGTTCATTATAGCTCTTACCTAAACGGAATCTTGGATGGTGTTCAGCATGGTATCCTAGCGCAACGTACCTGGTATAGATTCTTTGACTTTGACAAGGCATCCACTGCTGCACTGGGCTTCATGGCTTTTCCTGAAGGATGTATAGCCAGGAATTTTATGGCATTGTCCAGAGTGTGATTTTTGAGCCACTGTTGGCCGTCTCGGTTATAAGTATAAAATAAAAACTTGGAGAGCACGTAAGAAGACGGATACCTTGAATTTTCCCTAGCACAAAGCGTGCATTTGGTAACAGTAGCGACAATTTTCCGGAAGAGCCCTTTCCATTGAGTGGTATCACGGTGGGCGTAGCTTGATTTCTCGTTTTTGAGGGCCTTGCGGATGATCATTATCCTTGCTTTCTACCAGTGTCTTCTCATTGTGGGCCTCCTGTATTTGGATGGTTATTGCATCATTTACGTAGGAAAGCATCGGCCCAGAGCAGCGTAAATGAAAGTGGACGGTAGATGAACTCTCGTGCGAGTTGAGCATGACATCTTTTGGGTGGTTAATTTGTGGACCGGGGAGGAAGTTGGCTTCATGGTCATGTTTGCCATCCCACTTTTGGTTACATAGTGAGAGTAAAATGGGACATAAGAAGGGGAGGTAGAGCAGAAGGCAATAGTTCGAGGAAAAAGGTAGTCTGACAGAAACGGTACAGTGTTGTGGAGTGGGAGACACGTTAGAGTATAAGAGAGATTCCGGTAATCGAGGAAGGCCAGTAAGTGTGGTCCATAATTCAGATTGTTTTCAGGTTGGGAATAAATTTTATTCCGTTGCATGCTGGTTGGCACCCACTGAGTTGGTGGTTGCTCTAGGTGTATCGGGATGCAGTGATACCTGACGCTAGCCCTAGAAGTTGGTGGGCAGACACGAGTTGGGCCAAATGGTTGTTTATGTAAGGAAAACTGGGTGTCTGTTGAAGGGTGTTAAAAGTAGAGATCAGTTGACTTGGGGATCGAGTCTACCCTCGATATTTTAGCGGGTCTGAGAGACTGGGGTTTGTCCGTTCGGTTAATAGAGTGGTACTGGAATTTGGGCCAGCTTTTCTCAGTTGCATAAAGCGGGGTGCGTGTTGTGGCCTCTTGGGCGTAAACAACATCGGTAGTGTCCCTTTCGACGGCAACTTTGGTGTGCACTGAGTGGGCCGGGATCTAGTGGTGAGGGGAGAACTAGAATCAGCCTTAGGCTTAACAGACAGCGTAGATATACTGGATGATCCAACAATACCTATCCCACCATTTGCAGACTTCTGCCGGGATTTTGATGGAGGGGATTTACAGGACCGCAGTGGGAGGTTGCACCCTGATGGTTCAGTGTGCACCGTTTTGCGTCGAGATTTAAGTGGAGACGAAGTGAGTGAATTGTCTAAGCCAAATTCAGGTCTGAGACGGCATTTTGGAGTCCGTGGTCATAGGTAAAAATTTGGTGATGAAGCGTTAGGGCAGGGAGACTTAATGATCTCTACCTTGAGAGCAGCTGGGGTGCTGCTTTTCGGGGGACCTCGCGTTAAAGCGGTGTTTTGGTCTCTACGGTCTTTATGGTTTTGGAAAGGGTATTTACAACAATGGTATTTTTCTTTCTGACGAACTCACGGGCGGCTTTTGCGTCCTAGAACTGTATCAGGAGCTGACAAGCTTTTTGTTGGAACTTGTTCCTTAGTCTTACATAATGACTAGAGTATCGACCCATATTACACATATTCATTATGGGTTTTTCACCTTCTCCAGCTGTTGGCAGTCTAGAATATTACCAATTACAGCATCCTTTGGGTTTCGGATACGTCTAACTGATTCAGCAGAAACTGAATCAAAAAATCTACCAGTGCCGGCAACATCATCTGGAGAAAGATTCGAAAATGGCTCAATAAGATGAGAGAGTTGAACCAACTTGGCGATGGCAGCCTGTAGCTCATAACAGATCTGTTCCTCCGGGTCGCTTGTTTAATGAAACGTGGATGGCCAAGCGCGGTCACCATTTGCACATTGCTCACGCACTCTTCGCTCGCACGTTCCTGTAAAAATATACTCAGCCTTTCACCGCCTCCGACTGTCTTCTCATTGTGCCAGTCGAGTGTCAGGGTTGCCAGTACTGTAGTCGTACGGAGTCGAGTAAGAGTAACGCACAAGTGGTCGCAAAGGTTAAGGGAAAGTAAACTTAATACGAGGTTTGCATTAGGACAATCGGTTCTGCAACTTGTTGAGCCCGACGTGATCATCTGGTCACCTGAATTTCTGTTCCTTTTTGCTGAAGCCCTGTTTGTCTTTTTTCGAGTGTATATATATCACCACTATTTTTATAATGTCTGTGAATTTCTCTTACGCGATGATACTCACTGCCTGCTGTTTTCTGTCGGGAGTTTTCGGCACGTTTTGTTCACGCAACTTATTTTGCTTTTATATGTGATGTCATTCTCATGAAGCGAAAACCGTCGGCGGACCCAACAGTAAGTTCGATAACTCTCTGCATACCGTCGTTCATGTCGTCCGATCCTTAACCCTGGTTTACTTTATTTGAATTGGTGTTCGGTAATTGCAGAATAACTAGCCACGCCAGCCGTTTTGGATGGGTGCCTGGCCGTCTTCCTTTAGATGTAGCCCCTCAGCTCAGCGACGTCATCCTATCTTCTCGTAGTTACAACGCTCTGAAAGAGGTGATTAAATATTGGACTGTCTCTAAGGGCGATCAACGTATCCGACAACTGCTTCAAGGGATGGAACTCGGAAATAAAAACCACTCAAAACTATTGCGAGAAATGCAGCGTCATAGAGGTGCAACTTTCGGCACCGACCCGATGTCAAGGGAGCTATGGTTTCAGCGGCTTCCACCTGCTTAATAATGCCCACATATATTCACTAGAAGAGAGTCTAAATCACTGACGGCATTATGCCGCATTATATTCCGTGTGTCGTAGCACTGAATACCTACTCATCCCTCATAGCCGCATCTTAGTCTTCGCAGAACAAATTGACAACGATTCCAACGGGGATCGACGCGTCGCTACAGCGGCTAACAAACGACAGAGATCAGCATTGAAATCGGATTAGCCCGCTTCTCGGCAGGCGCGGTCGCCCCTCTCCCAAGTCACTCTCCTTGCAATCCGCAGAAGGTTACCGTAAGTACTAAGACCGCTTTGGAAGTTTAGCGAAATGGTATGACCTCGGTGGCACATTTCTCGGCAAGAAACAGGGAAACTGCTTTACCGGTTCGTGGTCGCGGCACAAGACACCGAGCTACCTACTAACTGCCGCCTCGCTAACGCCAAATACTCGACGACTAGCTGGCTATTCCTGGTGAACAGAAGTGCCAATGTTACCGTCATCCTTCGCGACCCGATCAATTTGATCGCTGCACAGGCGGAGACGCTACAGGCCGCAAACGGCAGCGATGGCCACACGGACGGACACCGTTCCCTCACTCTCGATCTAGGCCCGAATCGCGAGCTTCGTTGAATGTTCATCGTCGCCGACGTTCCATGCCCCATTATTGGCATAGACTGCCTCCAGCATTTCCAGCTACTAGACAACTCTCGGCGCAGGAAAATAGTGGACCGTCAAACGTCACTGACCGTGACCGGCTCGTACGCCGTCATAAACCAAATTACGCCCCAGTACGCTAAACCGCCAGCCCAACAGCCATACAACGGTCTATTTCGTGACTAACCTGGCATACTACGACTCACCGGTCCACGTTATTCCATCAGTACAAAGGTACCTCAATACATAAAGACCACAGGACTCACAGCCTTTACCAGGCCTTGTCTCTTAGCTCCTGACGAATTCCGCTTGGTCAAGACGGAATTAGACAGTATGTTGGAACTAAGCAACATCCGACCTTCCAGTAATCAAGTAGCCTCTCTTCTTCACGTAGTTCTCAGTCCCAGTGGTGACTGGCGAACATTTGGGGACCACAGGGCACTCGACAGGGTCACCGTTCCCGAAAGGACCTCACCTGTTAGTACAGTGTACATTTCTGAACATCCGCGAGGCGTGCGCATAGCAAAATCAGATGCACACAAGGATGGCACAATGGGGAGATGAAAAACAAACAAGACGTGAAGAAGCAATTTGTCTGTGCTTCCATGAACATAATCTGCATTGTGATAGGCTAAGCGCGTGCCTTCTAGCTTTCAAATCAACGCCAAGACTTTCTGGGGTTGATCATCAGTGTCGCACTTCCATTCAATCCATGGTTAAATGCATCAAGGGTATAGCTGAGGCATAGCTCTCCTGCCAGATAAGGTCACCGCTATTTAGGACTACCCAAAAGGCTCATTCTTATCGGCAGTTCCGACAATTTGTCGGCCTAGTTAACTTCTATCGGCGTGTTATCCTTAATTGTACAAAGAAAAGTTCCCCCTTTACAGATCTGTTACGAGGAGTTAGGCACAAGTTCCCCTTACCTCAGGCTGCGAAACAGGCGTTCAGTTCCATTAAAGACGCCATCACCGAAATGGCGCTACTCGAACATCCCGACCCTGCAGAACCCATATCTTTGATAACGGACGCATCAAACACTGCAGTCAGAGCTGTTATTCAATAGTACACCTACGGTTGTTGGAAGCCTTCAGCATTAGTTTCCAAGTGGATGCAGCCGGCAAAAGACTGCACAAAACACGCTTGGCAGAGAGTTGCTGGCAATCTACTCAGCTATCCGAAACTTCAGGCACGCATTAGAAGGTCGCCCATTCAATGTGTTCACAGATGGCAAACCGCTGTTACGTGCCCTGCGTTAAGCCTCTGGCCGGACTCGCCACGCGAGCTCCCCCACTTCGACATTTTTTGCAGTTCACTATGGACTTACGACATGCCTCCGGGGCATGTAACTCCACCGTTGGTGCTCCTTCTCGTGTACACTAGCTTCCTTTGTTTCCAACACCTAACACCGGCCGCGATGCGATGGCACAAGACCAAGTGATGGATCCTGATATCGACAAATTTTGACTAGACAGCTTCTTAACCTTAGCGGTCATACCTATCACAGCGTCGCAGAATACAATGGTTTGCGACGTATCGCAAGGTCTTTCAAGGACGGTGGTGAGAGAAACTCACCACCACGTTTCTGGCGTTACACCACCTCGCTCACCCAGTTGTGGCTGTATCGGTGACACCAGTGACAGAGCATTTTGACTGGTTCAACGTTAAACTTGACGTGCAACAGTTGCCCCGCGCCTCCCTTCAGTGTCAGAGAGCGAAAGTCCATCGGCATAACAAGGCTCCGTTGGCTGCTTTTCGCGGATCTCAGAAACGTTTTCACCTAGTGCACTTTGGCCTCGTAGGCTCTCTACCGCCATCCCACGGCCACCACAATACACTCAACCGTGTGGACCTCTTCACTCTGCTGAATGAAACACTGATGAAAACCTGTTTTATTTTAACCGATGATGCACACTTACATGCCTCTAAACAAGCCTACCTTCAGAAGGCCCATATTTTAATTCAAACCTCCCACTTATAGATGCACCGACTTCGGTTCAACATCAATTTTCTCTTCAACCAGATGTTTCCTCTTTCTTGCAGCGCATCATTAACTCGGTTATGATACATGCCTAGGATGATGCTTTTGGCCATGTGGTTTATATTCCTCAGTTCACAATGACCGTCTTGAAAAGCGCTTCGAACTGGGTGGCCTACATGATACGCCACAAACCGATCATCTCAGCTTCAGCTGAATCTTGTGTGCAAATCTATCTACCCCTGAACGTCGTGATACGGCTAATGTGATTCCTTTATCTGGTACTACATACTCTGCCCGATTTTTCCTCCCTTGCGAGTGAACATATTTCCATTTGCACCGTTGCGCATCATGATCATGCGTATCATGCATGTCTCGGCTATTTCCGACAAATGAACTGTGGGCATAATCAGTGGGAATCAAGGTGACATGCGATCGTAAAATCCGAAAGTTCTGCGAATTCGATGGGATGGAATGAATTCCACCACTGAAAATAATTCCAAGCCTGTATATACCTCTAAGTTTTTCGTTCTGCCGCGGCTTTTTTGTTGGTTTCGTTCCCGCAGCATGCATCGAAGCCAACTCAGCATTCACGGGCAAGGTGTATCCACTCAATACCGTGGTTTTCGTGTTTTGTCTTACTTGCAACTCCAGGAAGCCGACACAACAAATAACGCCATTATGTCCATTTAGATTTGCTTTTTTCATGAAAAACGGAAATAAATAGGCTGGTAAAGGACAAAATGCCTTCCATCAGCGGTGACTTCCATTTTGACATGTTTGCAAAGCTTTTCTGTTAATCAGCCAATACCATAAACCAATCCACCAAAAACACCATTATTCGTGGACAAACATTTTCTCTTGCAACTGCCTTAGAACTTATTTGTTCCTATTCACTATGTCTCAGACAATGGTTGCACCTTTATTCTCATGTAGCACTTGCGAAAGTCTTATCACTCTGGTTGCGCATATTCCCCCGAATCTTCTGTCTTGACTTGTTTTAGTGCGCATTGCTGTGTGCATGCTATTTGGGCGCCAAAATAATTATGCAAAACAATTATTGCACCTAGCCCACGGCTTGATTATCCTTTAATCTACTGACTGAAAGGAATTCGTCAAAGATAGCTTTAGAGTCTAGTGTAAACCAAGCGCGATGATCCCACTGCAGACGGCGTTTGCACATTTGTCAGCAAAATCCGGTGGGTTTACAGATTAACGTGCTTGACAACTTTCCGCTCATGAGCAGACCAACCGTATTTCCCTTATTGATTTCCGTTTGATCCGAATTCCATATTGGCTAACGGTGTATAGATTGTCGGCGATAAGCGTCCTTAATATTACAGGAAACAATTTTGTCGCTGAATTTTAACGTGCTTTTGTAGACATTTTTCGACTCGACTGATTTTGTCTATGATAGGCATCCTGTTAGCAGTGTTTATTAGTTTTGCTTGACCTAAATGGTGTTCTTATTAACTGTACAACGCTTGAATCTCCCAAAAGCTTAAATAGACGGAGCACTTTCAAAGTTCACTATACAGCGAATTTTGTTACCAACGGATTTCACTAAACCTCAGTTTTGCCGCCACGATATTAAGCTATCCAATTAACGCAGCATCCATTAATGAACTTGACTCTGACACAAAGTGGGCTTAATAATAATAAAAATGTGTCTCCAGATTTCCTGGAGATATGCGCAAGGCAGCATAAAACTTTTACAGAGATGACGCACAGGAAATACGAATAATATAAATCGAAAGGGAAAAAAGGGCGAGAGCAAACTTTAGTAATTTGAGAAGTTCATTAGTTAGTGTATATTCGTCGGTATACGAGAGTCATGTGCAAGGCAGGATAAAATTGCGTCAAGGAAGTGCCTTGCGGATGCAAAAAACAGAAATCAGACATGCAATGTAATGTCGTTTCGCTCAGAAGATCTTAGTAGGCTGAGCACGAGCTTTCGAGCGTTAAAGGAGGGCTTGATAACGGTTCACCGAGATTTTTTCTGTGACTGATTACGGGTTCTACACTGCCAGTAATACTGTGCTTGAATTCATAAAAGATGCGTATCGCGGGTGCGAATTCGGCTGAAAGACATCGGTTGTCGGCTCCAGTCGGCCGGCATCCTCGAAAATCAAGAAAGTTAAAGGATAATGATAACGACAATGATAATGATAATGTATATTTCTCGATTTGCGAGAGACATGTGCAAGGCAAGATCAAGATTTTACATAGATGATGCACAGGAAATACGGACAATATAAATTGAAGTGACGGGGGATGAGAGCGACCTCCAGTAAGGTCATGCGCAAGATAAGATCAAAATTGGGCCAAGAAGGCACAGTGAAGGCACGGAAAACGGAAACCAAACATACAGTGCAATGTAGTTTCGCTCACAAGATCATAACAGGCAATGTGATTTCCCGAGCACGGGGTATTAACTCAAAGCTAGATAATGGTTCGCAAAGATTTTTCTGTGGCTGATTTCCAGTCCTGCACTGCGAGTAATGCCGTGTTTGAATGTAGCAAAGGTGCAAATCGCGGGTGCAAAATATGGCTGGAGGGCAGTGGCTGTCGCCGCCTGTTGGCCGGGATACTCGAAAATCCAGAGAGTTATATGGTGCAGATGAGGATCAACATGGATGTGATAACGGAATGGAGAGGAGTGAAAACCAGACTGGATATCAAAAAAGGCAGTATAAAACTCAAAATTCTGGAGACACGGACCGTTAAGCAAGGAAAGCGGCGACAATGGATGAGAATTGTGCGATCGCAAGGCCAATACATAAGGTTTGTTTCGAGCAATTTTGAGTTCACAAATTTCAGCTTGGTTTAGAGATGAGGGTGGCGTTGGAAAAGAAGAAGGAGAACCGGAGTCAAATGAGTCAATGTCTGGCAGACTCGTGTGTAGAACTGTTACCAGGGGCATCGGTCTTTTGCCAAATTCTGCAGACGAGAATAGAGGTTGGTGAAAAACGACGGTCTTCAGCTGTTTTCGGATGTCAATATGCATTGTGAACGTCAGTTTATATCAGATGCCAATAAAAATTCC
>LUCM01007138.1:6296-18909 GCA_008360955.1 Fasciolopsis buskii | reverse complement strand
TTTTCTTGGTTTTTTAATACGGGGTGCGTGTTGTGGCCTCTTGGGCGCAAATAGCACCGGTGGCGTCCCTTTGGATGACAATTTTGGAGTGTATTGGGAGGGTTGAGATCTAGGGTTGAAAGAATCAATAGGACCAGCTTTGGTCTTGGCGGGTAGAGTAGGCAGGCTAGGTGCTGCAACCATACCTACTGCCTCATTTTCAGGCTTCCGCTGGCATTTTGAAGATGGGTTTTTAGAGGACTGCAGTTGGGACTTGCACCCAACCTGCAGTTTTTACGTGCAGGTTGGATGGGAGATGGGGAGAGTGACTTACTTAAGTCATCTTCAATTTTAGAGGGGAGGTTTTGGGTTTTTAATCGTGAACGTGGGCTTGGTGGTGTAAGAGCATATTAGGGAGACTTAATGATCTGCACGCTGTGGAAGTCTGGAGACCAAGTACCTCGTGTTGGAGCGGTGTTCTATCCTCCGCAATCCTTATAGTTTTTTACAGGTTGTTTATAGCGATGGTATTTTTCTTCCTGATAAATTCGCGGGCGAAGTTATTGTCTTGGAATTGCATCAGGAGCGGGAGGGATTTTTGTTGGACCATTTTTCTTAGTCTCACACAGTAACTGGGATAGTGATCCATGTTGCACGCTTTCAGCTTTGTTTCTTTGACCGTTTTCAGTGGTTGGCGGTTTGGAATATTGAAGATTATAGCATTGTATCTTTTCCAAATACGCCTAAATGATTTAGAAGACAGTGAATCTAGGGACTTCCGCTATATTGTATTAGAGGCAGGCGCGAGAACACTGGCGCACGTCACTTTTGCCTTTGAACCACACGAAATTTCGGGTCACCGAAGCAGCCAAATCCGGGTGAACAAAGTTGTGCAACGCCGGAAATGTCTTACAAGTCTGATCCGATGTCACCACCAGCCCTGGATGACCTTGCGATGCTTTTTAAAGCGAGGCATTCTGCGAAGCTGTGATAGGTACGACCAATAAGATTGAGGAGCTGTCCCGTCTAATTTGATCGATTTCAGGGTCCATCAATTAGGCCTGCGCCATTGCATGGAGGTCAATTCGCTGTGTTGGTGTTAAACGAAGCCGGGGCGTACGAGGCGTCTGTCCCAGAGACATTTAGTGTGTCCACAGTCAACTGAGAAACAAAGTTTAGATGGCGGATCTTGCGTGGCGAGTACCGGTCAGAGGCTTAATGCAACACACATGCTAGCGGTTTGTGACCTATGAACACTTGCAGTGGTCGACTCTCTATCGCGTGCCTGAAGTGTCGGACAGCTAAATAAATGGCTAGCAACTCCCTGCCAAACGTGCAATATCCAGACCCAGCCGGCTGTAGCCGCCTAGAAAAGAATGCTAAGGGCTTCCAAGAACCGTTGGCGTACTGTTGGTGTATGGCTCTTACTGCAGTGCTTGAGATGTCGGTTATGAGGTACGTGGGCGCTGCGGGGCCTGGATTTGTGGGTAGCGCTATTTTGGTGTTAGCGTCCTTGATAAAAATGAACCCCTGTTTTGTAGCCTCGGGGAACGCAAACTTGTGCTTAATCCCGTAACAGATCTGTAAAAGGAGTAGTTGTTTATGCGCGATTAGGGTAAAAGGCCGATGGAATTTAGCCGGACAAAATCTGTCTTATTTTTCGATAAGAACGGCTCTCAGGGTAGTTCCGAAAACCAGTGACCTTATCCGGCAAGGGAGCTATGTCCGAGGACGAGAGAGTGCGCTGTATGAATCTAGCACCGGGGTTTCCAGGCTCACTACTTGAAGAGTTAATCGTTACACCAGATTTGCTGAGGCGGTTGAATAGAGCACGTAGGCAAGCGAGGTCTCGCTCATGCAAGTGGCCGGCTATTGGGATGTCGTCTAGGTACACATACATATTCTCCAAACCGCGTGTGACCTCGTGCATAGAACTTTGGATGGATTGAGTCGCAATGCTGAGCCCGAAGGGCATCCTGACGAAATCGAACGGTCCGAAAGTTGTGGTCACCGCCGTTTCTGCTATGCCTGTCTTCTCTGCGAAGATCTGAACAAATGATCGCACTAAATCTATGCGGCTGAAGATCCTGCAACGGGAGAGGGACAAAGTGAAGTCCTTTGTATGAGGAATCTAGTGTCCGTCGGGAACGGTGACCCTGTTAAGTGCTCTGTGGTCCCACATGGTCACCAGTCGCCATCGGACTTAAAGAGCATATGAAGAGGAAAGACCGAAGGACTGCCGGAAGGTCGAGTGATGACTAGATTTAACGTGGTCGAATTCTGCCTTGGCTAGACGGAACTTGGTAGGAGCCAAGCGGCGAAGCCGACTAAATGTTGGGCGTCCTTTGGCCTCCATATGACGGGCTACCTTATTAGTGACGGCCGGAAGTTAACCGGTGTGTCGCGGTATTCCCGGGCGGTCGCAATATGGCTCATCGTATGGCTGTTGGGCCAGCTTTTCAGCGTACTAGGGCGTGATTTGGTTGAAGACGGCGTACCAGCCAATCACGGTCAGTGACGTTTGACGGCCTACTACTTTCCTGGGCTGAGAGTCGATTAGCAAGTCGAAATTCTGGTGGAAGTCTATACCATTAATAGGATACGGAATGTCGGGGACGATAAATACCCAACGATATATATGATTCAGACCAAGATCGAGGGTAAAGAAACGATGTCCGTAAGTGTGAGTACCGGTGCTGTTAGCATTCCGTAGCGTCTCCGCCTGTGCAGCGGTCAAATAACACGGGTCGCGAGGAATTACACCAACCTCGACACCGGTATCCACCAGGTACAGGCCAGCGGGTGTCAGATCATTGACATCAAGGAGGCGACAATTAGTAGATAGCCCGGTGTCGTGTGTCGCGACCACGAATCGGGAACGCAGCTTGCCCATTCCCTACTTGGGAATATTCATCCAGGTCACAGTAACCCTCAGCGGATGGCGAGAATGGCGGTTTTGAGGAGAAGCTACTGCGCCTGCCTCAACGCGGGCTGAACCGATAGCGTTGCACATCTCTCGCGACTGTTAGCCGCTGAAGCGGTGCTCCACTCCTGGTCGAAATAGTTATTAAGTGGTCCTGCTTAGGTGAAGATGCGGCTCTGGGGGTGAGAAGCTAATCAATGCTGAGACACCTGGGCTACAGCGCAACATGATGTCATCAGCGATTTCGGCGGTTTCCTCTAGCGAATACTCAAGGGCAGGACTGAGTAAGGGAGGTAGGTGTACCGGGAGCCGTTGAAGCCACAACTCTCTCGTAACATCGGATTGCCGCCGATCGTTGCGCCTCTAGAAGCTGCATTCACCGCAGTAGCTCTGAGGGTATCTTACTCCTGAGTTGGATCTTTTGAAGCAGCTTTTGGATGTGTTGTTCTTCAGTAGAGACAGTTTGAGATATAACGGTTCTTTTAAAGCGGCGTAACTGTGCGAAAATAATGGTTCCCCAACTTTTAGGGTTACATTTAGAGAGACCGTGAGCGACCGGCGTCGTTAATTATCCAGTTTTCTCGAAATCTAACAAGAACTAAAAAAACAGATTTAAGGGTTGGACGGCGTGACCGAGGGTATTTGAATAATTATCAAGACTACTGTTGGTGACGAGTTTCGTTTCGTGCACATTGCACTGTATTCAGGAAAGAGGAAATATTGTGAACAAAGCGTGCTGGAAACTACCGATAGAAAAAAGCAGCCGATGAACTTCAACACGTAGAAGCGATTCGCAACAAGAAAAAGCAACGGTAATATTCACCCGTGAAAAAAGTAAACAGGGCGTCATCAGAAGAAATAGGGATCCACGTGAAAAGTCACTCACGTCGGGGTCATCAGTTTGTAGGACCGATTGTCTTAACGCGGGTCTCGTGCTCCATTCGCTTGCCCTCAACCGCTGTGACCAATTGTGCATTACAGTAACTTGGCTTTGTACGATTGCAATACTGACATTTCTGGAACTTCCTCGGAACAACAAAAAAGCAGCTGAAAGCGGTGGAAGGTTGATTAAAATTTAGCGGGAGCTTGCGATTGGAGCGTGCGTGAGCAACGTGCAAATGACGATCGCGCTGGGCGGTCAACGTTGGTTAAGCAAGCGATCCGGAGGAACAAATCCATGTTCGGCTACAGATTTAATGTTGCCACGTACCACCGGTATGGCAATTAATTTGCTTAACAACACTTTAGTTAAACAGTCTCATGCGATGGTATTCCCGTTGGCACTCTGCGTTTAACTCTATCTTACTCGCAATAGGACCTTCACGGTGACTTCATACCTTAGTTGGTGCCTAAACGATCTTTATGGTCTTTATTGGGAGCACATGTTGAGTGTTTTCACCCACTGCTTTTATTCCATGCGCCTCAGCTCTTCAAGCCACGTACAACAGGAAGACCAGTGGTCTTACGGCAGACTCATGAGGTATTCCCCTATGTGGCGGTTCAACTGTGGTCCTGCTCTGAAAGATCTACCCTTCATACTCCATGCTGTCTATTCGTTTGCTTTAGCATCCACTCCGAAAGTCTTTTCTGTCAGCTAAAATTGCCTGTGGTTCATGGAACCGAAGGCCTTCTGGAAGTCCAGATGGCAAACAAATACTCATTCGCCCCTTTCCATCATCCTGGCTACTTCGCCCAAGAAGCCAAACAGGCCGGTCAGTCACAAACGTCGTTCTAGCACCACTGGATAATCTACTTTCAATTGATTGACTATCCCGCGGCGTGGGAATTTATCACGACGGATGTCCATAGCAGTCACAGTTATTGCTGTTCTCGCGTTTACGGATTGGCATGACTGTCACGGTCAATCAGTCCGCGGAGAGCTGCACTACGTCTGGCCACAAGCTAAACAGCTGAGCGAAGGGTTTAACCGAGCTGCACGCTGGTGTCACTAATATCGCTGGGTGGATTCTGTCAGGATCTGCGGCTTTTGACTGGTCCAGTCACTTTATTCCGTAACGCACTCCTTTTTCCGTGTTCGGCTCATTTGATATCACCATAAGTGTTTTTTTCCTCTGCTACTTGATCCCCTCTGTACATTGTCTAAAAATTTCCGGCACACAGTTGGCTTTCTGCCAACTTTTGGTCGATCGAATTTCCCTGTGGTTTTCACTCCTCTCGCGGCTTTCGCAACTCTGCGCTTTAATGGACCCAGTTGTCATTGATTTTGAGAATGCTCACGATATGCTCCTCGCTGGCAGTTCGGCACTATCACGGGATGGTTTACGTCCCCGTTCTCTCCACTCTATGCCTCGGTGAGCTCGGTGGCATACTTTATACGGATGTCTCATGAAGGTCTCTTGTTTTGCCATCTGGCTCTCCTGATTTTACAAAATAATGGTTGCAGACCGTCTTGTTTGGTTCTGCATACTGGTGCAACTGTCTTTCACTGCTAACAGATTGCTGTTAATTAACCGCAGTGAGATTCCACGTGGATGTCACCCCTTCTAGTTTCAACTGGATCCAAAGAAACAATTCCTCATCCATCCGGGAAGTCCCGGATGTGTTCGTCGGAGGCTGTCAAATCCCACAGGGCCATTCGTATGCCGGCTATGGCTTGGAGGCTCCCGCCGGTTGTTTTTGACGCTCAAAAATCCCTATGTCATTCACAGCCCCGTGTTTTCACCAAATGAAGGACCAACTATGCTTGGCCGAATCTCCATCGAATTATTTGGATATGTTGAACCATCCCACGTGCGTGCACGAACTCCAGGGTTGTCTTGTGAATCCCATCAGTCTCAGGAGTGTCATAATATGCAGCAATGACAAGTTTCTCGCAAAACGGCACTGTAGAAATGAACCATTTTCAGATCCTCCACTGGCGTGGACTCTGGTGCTCGGCACACATCTACGACTGAGATACGGAATTCGCCAGCCTCGATGATGACTTTCATGGTCTGTATTTTTGAGGCATCCAGTTTGTGGCCCTGATACGTATCTTACATTTAAGCTACGATTATCAACGTTCTGCTCCCATTTGTCCATGCACCCTATCCACTCCAAAATACTAACATTCCCGTGTCACTACTTCGTTGTCTTCTTCCGCCAGCGGCCGCCATCAGTGCAGCTGCATCCAAAGCTCTGAATTGAAACTCGAGCCATTTGTTTTCCACATTTTTGGCGTTTGTATTGCTTACACTCACCAGCCCCATCGCCGTCCTTTGGGCCGCTGAACGGATGGAGTCTTAAATGCTTGGGACTTACTCCCGAGAAACGCCGTTTCTGCTTATGACACGCTTGAATCTCACCTCATTCTTTGCGCTTTCAGCGTTCTTTCAAAGTCTCTTCCCATATGCAGCACTCGAAGGCGTCTGTTCCGCGTATAGTTGTCCAATTTCTGCCTGTCCACTACGTTAACCTTCAATCTCACTGCACGCAACTTGTGGATTCCTAGTTCGGTGGCTTGCAGTCACACAGTACTGAATTCTGGAGGTTCACCCCAGGTATCTTCAGACATGATCCTGCTGATGGATGTACCACCTAACTCCATGGTAACCTTTCCCCTGGAGATAGATTTGATCCAACCAGCCTCCGCTGGGCATCTGTCTCTGTGATTTGAGTTCGTGGATTTGACCGCTGTTGGCCGTGGGTCTCCTCCTCCCCAGTCGCTAACTCCTTTCCCCCTTTCTAGGCCTAGCGCCCTAAAGATGGCTACGGGTACCCGTATTTCCACCATTCAAAGTAGATGCAGTAGGTGGTACCTTACTGTCCGTTCCATCCGCTCCCACACCTTTTTCTAAGGTTCTGGATTTCCGTGGAAGATTACGTTACTGCTCCAACCCAAGGCGATGTCGCCAGACTTCAGGCTTCTCTGATGTGGAGCTGGCTCAGCACACCGCAGCCTTGCGTGAAATTACAAGTAAACTGGTATCCGGTTCAGTGGAAGTCCCTACATGTTGTATTTCTGCATTTACTCGAATTTGCCGCCCTTTTTGAGCCCCTTCTTTGACGTTGGTCCTACTTCTGGTTCGCCTTTATATTTGCTCCCTGTTCCCTCTGTAGACGAACCTTCTGTTTTATCGCTATCTACGATTACATACCTCGAGGGTTAAAGTAATTTCTCCTGTGTCCGGTTAACAGAGCCTGCGCTAGTGGTCTCCTTTTTTCTATCAGTGCCAAAGCCCCCTTCGTCACAGGTCAAACGGTTCTCCTTGTCTTCTCCGTCTTTCTGTAACCCACTGCAAACTGAGTACCTCGAGTCGTTGCCCCTCCTGTTTTCCACCTATCTCATTGTTTGTCGCTAGCTTGTTCCAGTGTTCCGCGTGACGGCACTTTGTATATTAATTTTACGAGTTGGGCAAACCCAGCTTGGCGATCATACTGGGAGCATAATTCTCATATATCTTTTCTCCTGCCCCCACATGCACCATGGAACCACTTGTTACGCGCATCTCACTGGACTGCTGTTATCACCCTCACTTGAGGCAAGCAGGTTTTCCACACCTTCCACCTTGTCTCGGGCCTCTCAGAACATCAAGCCCGTCGATTTGCTATAAGCAACCTTAGGTTGGACAAATTAGAAAAAATTCTCCTAATTATCTACAGTTAGCACCCAGCTCCATTCGAAAAGAACGGCCTTTCGGATGCAAGAAAATATTCACGCAGTTACCATCTTTTGATGCTGACGAATGGATCTTCTGGATTTCCCTTTTTAACTACGTGTTGTTCCCGGGTCTGCAATCAAAATCTTGGTCAACGAGATATCAGGCCACGCCGGGGTGTGGAGGGCCAACCGACGATCCAGTTTTCTTCCGATGGTATACCCGAAAACTGACATCCACCTCCGATAATGTTACCTTCACATCGTTCTTGTCGTTTCAGGACCACGTTTATGCTGCAAAAGAGTGGCGAGGGAAGAACAACTCATCTCATTCCCGCAGTGAGAGAATGACTACTACATGGGCATTCCAGAGGAAAATCCAGTGAATGCAGTTGTGTTACCCAAACTTATTTCGTTTACTATCTAGTTCTGCCTGAACATGTTAGGCATATGTCCTGAGGCACATACTGAAAAAATACTGCGCCTATTCCTCACTTTTACTAAATGAGTTCTCTCTAGCTATCAGCTAGGAGCAAGGCCTTATCAGTTACTTTTCGTTTCTTCTGGTTCTTCAGTTGGAGTCCTCGAGGGAGAACTCCGCTCAACTATCTTGAACGCTTCAATCAGATCTCTAAATGGCCCTTCTGTCTTCCACTGAGAAGGAGCCCACGACCGTTACGCTCTGATCATGGGCCTTTTATCGTCCACCTAAAATCAAGCATGTGGCTAGGCTTTGCGAATTTCTCTTACAAAGTCCTTATCTTATTGTGTGAGTGGGGACTAAGAAAGATCCTAGAATTCTGACGACAGTGCTAAATAGAGGGATAAAAATCTCCGCATCTTGTCATGACAGCTTCGAAGTCACTCTGAAAGGCTCTCCCATGGCTTTCTGTGAAACCACAGCACACTGGTCAGCCTGTTTAAAATCTACCGCAGCCTGAATTTCAGGGTCTATTACTTTGACTGATGAATCAGTTATGAAAAGAACACCCCGATGCGCAATCGTAACACCCTCTGGACTCTTCGGAAGCAGGTCATGTTCTTCTGCATTTAGTTGTAGGCCCATGCATCTGCAGAGTATTATTGGTGGACGATATCACTGCCTAGATTACTCTGTCCAGAGATTCCAACCACCGGGTCATCCAAGAAGCAAAAACTAGGAGACTACAGGGTTATGGACAAATCATTTACGAACATTAAAAGCATAAGTGGTCCGAGTACGGAGCCCCGTGGCCTTCCAGTGGTGACCACGATCGGCTCCAATCCAGCTAGTTTCAGTGTTCACAGGACTAGCTTTTGACTTCCATTAACTCGAGTGTTCAAATCGGTTTGTTGTGGACTGTGCCGTAGCTTTCTGCACTACATTTTTCATTTTTCCGAAAAGCACGATTACAAGTTGCAGTGTCAGGTCCAACAGGTAGGTTCTTTACTCTCGCATGAAGCTCACCAGAACAGCTATGGGCATACGGCGGCCCAACATGCATTCAGAGCTTATCTGCATCTATAGACATTTTTTCTAATAACCCAAACTCTAGCAGTTGGACCCAAAGTGGATTTACCCGGATGGTAAGCAGCTTAACCCCTATCTGAAGCCTCGCGTGGTTCCATTATTGTTGTGAAACACGCCGTCTGGTGCCCCAGCCTAGCGTGTGATTGAACAGTTCCTCAAATTTTATATGGCTGCCCTTTGATATTTTGAAGGCCTCATTTGGATCACGTCGCGTGCGTGGGCGTCTGCAGAGCCCTGGATTTTTTTCGTGAAAGCTTGTGTGCCGCTGGTTAGCCGTCAGCTTGATGGGTAGCTTTGTTTTTTTCGGACAATTCATGTCCCTGCGCCGGTGTGATGCTTAGGATTGAACACAATACCTTGGGTGAATTCTCACGATAGTAGCTCACAATGGACCAAAAACTTTGGATGTCTTGCTAGCTATCGTGGATTTGAGCATAAATAGCTCCTCCAGGCCCTGTGAGCAGCGTTTTCGCAATGTTAGGAGAGTTTAAAGTTGTTCGCATTAATTTCACTTATGTCCTCCCTGATATCATCCATCTAATCCTTAGTGATCTCCATCAGAAGTCAGCCTTTGAAACTTGGTCAGATTTAATGGTGAGTCCCACTAATGTAATCTAGGATTGACTGCCTCGTGATCTTCCGCTAAACCAACTACTACGTTGGCGTCATCCGCATGGATTGCACAAGCCATGTTCTAGGTCGTTGTTGAATGTGAGAAAATGTGTAAGTCTTAATACCGATCCTTGTGGAACACCACGTGGAATATCGTTTGGCCCGTCATGCACCCTCCAAACAAAACGCCAAAAGTACTCCCCGCAAGGAGGCTTTTTGCTAAGTGCTAGCCCTCCTGCCATTCCCGGCGTTTTTGCCTTGTGATCCTAACTATAATGACCAGCTGAATCGAATACCCTGCTAATGTACGTCTAGAAGACTTTGACCCTTGGCCTCCGCCTAGTTGTTTCGTTACCTGATCTGGAAAAACTAGGACTTTTGGGGAAAGCCTCTCCTGCAGGGAATCCGTGATGTGCCACCGAAATAATAACGAGTTTCACTAGATGCTGTCATATTTGCTTTCTCATGACGCTCCTCAGGCATTACACAAGAGGCAAGCTAGACTCGCCGGTTTGTCATTTTTCTTTCTGCGTCTATATCTTTGCATCCTTGTATATCCCCGATTCTGCGGTAGTTTCCCATTCGTCAAGTTCTTTTCACTTTCTAACTGGGCCACTTTGGAGCTGCGTGGCAGAGGCTGCAAGTATTTCCGCCAATGGCGTAAGGGTTGCCGGATGGATCCCGTCCGGCCAGAGAGTTTTAAGTCCATTTCACGTACTTAACTCTGTTATAACCTATTTCTTCTGTTGTAGAGAGTAACGGAATTTTTTGGGTTTGGATGACTCCTCGGGTTGCGAGGTTAACATGGGCTCCAACGGGCTGACAAAACTGCCCTTAAACGTTTTCATTAATGCAAGTGACGTTTTCGGATGCGGCCAACGCTAGGTTTCCCCTTGTCTTCCAAAAGCGGCAATGTGGCCAGTGAATTTTGCTCATGCCTTGCATGTGTGGTACGCTTTGAGTTTTGCTCCGACTTTCTTTTCCAAGTTAGGCTTAAAAGCATACTTCGTTTTGGGCTTGTCTGCAGCCTTATGCACTTATGCCCAAGATATAGATGCGGCATCCTTTTTCATTTCTTGAATCCTGAGTCTACTATCTCACTTGGCAGAGAATCTAGCTGGAGATTCATTGGGTACCAAATGCACAAGTTTTATTTCCATATGGTCACCTACTCCCCGGGGGTCACCTGCTGCTAAATTTCTTGTCCTCTTGGTACCTGATGATCACCAATTCTAGCGCGAGGAGCATTGCCATGCTTCATGCCCAGTATCATGTCATACATGTTGGGTAAGACAATGCAAAAGCACCCGTGTAAGGCTGTTTTTCCTGGAATTTCCATAGAGGCACATACATTCTTCTAATTGATGTTCCAAAGCTGGAGGCCCCTAGTAAGGCAAATTTTTCAGATCAAGCCAGGAATGTTTGAATCAAACTCGACAGTTCAGTATCCATCTCAGTGCTTGGATTTGGGGTTTTAATGCACAGGAAATACATACCGGTTTTTTTGGAAATCTGACGGAACATGAGGCTGCCTGCACATTTGCCGGGTGATTTGTGGGCGGTGCCTACCAAGTGCTGGGGTCGCCTAGCAAAAGTGTGAATGCGTTACTTCATCGCTACTTTACATTTTATCTATATTGTATGTTACGTGTTCTCCCAACCATATGCTTGGATCATTGTTGTGATAGGTTTTTGTGTTAAGCATTACGCTAAATCCCGTAGTCGTGGCAGATGGTTCACCCAGTTCTCTTGAACGTTACAGAAATTTGTGTAAAATATCCTTGCTTTGGCCGGCGGTGAAAAACGGAAAAGGTTGTGGAATTTGGACATGGAGAACGCTGGATGAATATTTAACACCGCCGGCGAAATTGCCAGTTAAAATTCTCAACCGGACGCGGCAACCTTCCTGAAAAATGACAAATATTGTCATCTCGTTAATAACGAAATTAAAAATAAAAACGTTAAGCATAACCGTCCTTGCTCACCTAAAATTTGTTGGTCCTCTTTATCCGCTCCACCTACCCCACTCGACTTTGTTTCTGAAACGCACGCTGAAGGATGGTCTCAGCATGTGAATACGTCCACAAAGTTCCATAATATCTTAGACCTAGTTTTTACGCATAGCACTCCTCATGTCAAGGTTCCAGTACTAAAACCCTTCCATGGAAGTGATAACAAGATGGTCACGTGTAGCTTCCTTCTCCGTAACAAACCTTCCTCACCCATGTGCATCCACCACAATCTCTTTTCATGTGTCAACGAGGTGGGACAAAATCCCTGACGCTCTGCGAACCCTTGATTGATCCAGCTTCCTTTTATCGTCTGACCCGCAGAGAGCGGCAGACGACCTGTACGCAAAACTTCTTTTTACTATTAATCGTCTGTCCACTCCGACCAATCAACATAAACCCAAGAAGCCTAGTAGGGTTTGTCGGCTCCAGGCAAAATTTGTGAAGGCTCAAAAATTCTTTAACAAAACTGGAGACTTCCCGCTTTTAGCGCGAGTCAACCGCTTGCAACAAGAATTTCTTATGGAGTCCGAACTAAGTTTCAAAACGAAGGCAATGCTAGCTCTTGGGTAGCCTAACCCAGTTCCGAAGACTTCCCACATTTTCAAAGCTCGCTCGCAGCCTAAATCCTCAACTATTCCGAACTTCACCATATTTACTAGCTCACTCATCGAGACCCCTGTAGACATCGCAGAAGCATTCAATGCATATTTCTCTTCCACTCTCATTATTGGCAATCGGACACACTCTGAAATCCACCCCACGTTAACCTCGTTAGATTATCCTCCATCTCCTTCGACGTTACTGGCATCACCAATGTGATGAAGTATGCCAGGCCATCCCACAGGCCTGGCCATGATGGCATCCCACCAGTCCTATTTCACACCGCTGGTCCAGATCTTCCACTGCTCCTTCAAAATCTGTTCTCGCTCTCCACGTCCGTCACAACGGAAAACCTCCATTATTGTTCCACATCAAACAAA
>LUCM01007136.1:0-47674 GCA_008360955.1 Fasciolopsis buskii | reverse complement strand
CTTAGGCATAGTTGGACCTTCTCAACCCATACGAGAATATGACGCAAAGGGGTAAATTGCATGTATCTACTAGAACTCGGCCACATGGTTTGGTGGTCTTCTGCTAGTTACCTGAATAGCTGTGTGTGACAAAGAAATTGTTGTTCATCCAAAAACATACCATTCTTGTTCATCTAGAACTGGAAGCTGTGGACGAAGTACATATTTTTTGCTGCGTAGCCAGTCGTTAGTTGATCTGATGGAATGAACGACCGGAGGTGGTCAAGCGGATTATGTCATGACGTTTAGACTTGAAGGTCGACGGCTCGGATCCGTCAGCTGCCGGTCAACCTCCCCACCTGGTAATCCTCGTTTAGCCGCGTCCCCCTTCGTAAAATTGATGCACACTGTTGTATCATTATAAAGGAAGTGAAAGATACAGGATCGTCTCCTAACGATTCGACCAGTACTGTCCAAAGACCTGGTATATTTTGCTTTGGAGCTTAATTATTCTGTGCATCATGGGATGCGGTCCATAACACCTGTAAGTGGACCTCCCGTAGAATGTTTGTGAAGTGGGTGATTTATTAACCGGCTGGCAAGTCCCTCCTTTAAACAGTACGCTGTTCAGCTTGTGCAGTCGTTCAGTGGAGCTGCATCTGCATTCCACTGGCTACGAAAATATCCAGCGCTGACTGTTCGCTGTTAGTTCGTTAGCTGTTCGCGTCACCTACTGAAGTGGTATATGCGAATTTCTCCGTATGTCTGAGTATGCAAGTACTTATGCATGTATGTATGTATGTATGTATGTATGTATGTATGTATGTATGTATGTATGTATGTATGTATGTATGTATGTATGTATGTATAATATGTGTATATGCATGAATAAGTGTGTATGTATGCCTGCAGTCTTGTGCCTGTGTTCGTCCGTGTGCTGTTTTGTGTTGACTCGCCTTCATTTTTATGTATAGGTGTATCTAAGCCACCAGCCGGCGTGGCTTCTCAGAACATGGTCTAGTTGATTCCCACCACCGGCCATGGGATGTTTTCGGGATGCCTACCTCGGAACATTCTTTAACTCCATCATTTTACTGCGATGCGAGCTGTGCTACAGTCGTTTTAACCACGCTATTTCCTCTCACTCGTGGTAGGTCCCAGTTGAATACTCTTCCTTTATCATTTGGTCATTTTTATTCCTAATTCATGCACCAAATGACAACATACACAAACGAAAATTCTCCAGACTCTCCAGGACCAGGACAGTCAAGATGCCAACAAAGGACAAGGCGTAGTTCCCCATGGTGATTTGAATAATATACACCTTTTGTATTCCAAGCGCTAGGTATGCAATCGTAAAGTGTCAAGGGGGAAAATTTTTATTTTTCGCAAGTTCACATGGGCTTTTGGTTGGGTGAGTGGCTTATCACATACAGTCAAATATCCCCAAGGGCACAATGGGACACGTGTCAAAGCACACACATACGCCCCACATACACCAACCGGAATAACACCACTGGTCATAATTTTCACTGATAAAGAAAAGAGAACGCACAAAATGCACTTGCTATTCATATCCCACTTTGCCAACTCACCTCACCTCACCTCCTCGAAGATCTGCTTCAATAAACTTCTTTCCACTTCGCATCGTCCAAGTTTACAAGCAGGCCTTGCCAGCAAAAGATGTATACGCTTTAAATGAGACGTTCGGTCTATTTAGTCTGTAAGTTGTTTGGGGACAGAATGGGATACGTGGTAGTTTATTTACGCCGACAATGTTGAGGTTATAGCTGTCCGCCGACGTGGCATAGGAAATGTGATGAGAAAGCATGTTTCGCTCCCTCGGTGAATATCGCAATTGGAGGGAATGGTTCATGTGGGTCAAAGTTTTTCCGGTTAATATCATATACACACATCCACGCGACAACTTGAGATCGGATACATTGAATTTTTCGCATTTCTATTCTGGCTTTGACGGACCAGTCTGCAATAATTCCAACGACAACCAAGTAGCATTTTCCCTAGACACGTGCATGGAGCTCAAATTGCAGCTAGTTACGTCATTAGATTTTTCACACTGACATATTAATCAGTCGGACAGTTTGAAAAAATATTGAGTACAATGGGGAAAGAGTGTTTTGAAGTCCAGATGATTGTCTATGTCAAGTCGAAGCGTCCCACATCATACTTCATCGTGCCGTAGATTGCAATCGTTTCTCGTTGAGCGCAGACTGACGTGCAATTTTTTCTACTGTAGTACCGAACTGTTTCGATAACCTCAGTTCCAGGTGTTTTAATCGTGAATTAGGAGTTTTCCCATCTAATGCACCTAGCGTTCGCCGAAACCGGTCGCGTTTTCTATTTATCCATACCGGTATGTGCTCTTTCGCTTGTCAGATACGGGTATACTAGCACTAAACATTGCTTTAGCCATTTAGATGAAATTCGTGCTGGGCAAAATTGTACCTGATTGGAACTCCTCCTTATCGATGTCATCAAATTCATTGTGTCATTGTGATACAAATTGGGCAAACTTTGAATGCTTAGAGCCGATCCTAATGGGATACGGAGTCATTGGGAAAACTATTGGACCATATTTCGCATTATATGAAAATATGCCATTATCGATAACAGCATTATTCATAGAAGCAGTAGGCAGTCGAGGCTTCGTGGACCACCGGTAACCTTTTTCAAGGCAGCCAACGATCGAATACCTCTGAAGGGCAATAATTTAGTTTAAAGCTTTTCCAGCTATTGTTCCCATTGACAATGTTATTTTGGGTAAACTAATTTGTCCATTTGGATCGATTTTACATTTTTCAAGAAATCACACTGGTATTCTGATTTTGTTTCCGGTAACTCATGTGAAAGAACAAAAACCAGGCTCCTCATGGAACCCTCAGTTAGGTCAAGCACCTAAAATTTCAGAATAACTAGTTGTGCAAGTTTGTCTTTAAAAGCGTTGCAAAAGTAATGTCCATTAATGAACGTCTGGTATGTTGATCATCAGACGGAGCCTGTGTAGAAGCGTAACAAGCTATCTGTTAATGTGAACAAGTAGCGAAGCCAACTCTCATGTGGAGTCATATGGCTTGAGGTCACACGGTTTGGCAATAAAATTCATCCTGATTATATAAGTGATGAGCGCGTTCACTTTCTTTCTATGCTTGGTTGTTTGGAAATCCGTGTTTGTTGCGCCTCCCATTTAAGCTCGATTTGAAACAGCTTGCATGCCTTACAGATTAAGGTAAAGAAATCTGGAATTTCGAGTTGCGATCTTCTTCGGCCAAACGACTAACGATGGGAATTGTGATCACTTCCATCGTGTAGGCACACACACACACACGCAATCAGACGCACGCACAGAGATGAAATTTGGTGAATTATAAAGAGGGATGCACATCTATTGCCGTAATTTACTTGACCAACCATTTGGAAGATGCGAGCACGTATTTACATGTTTTACCATCAACAAGTTGACTTCACTGTCACAATGGTAGGGAGCCGGTATGAATTCCTGGATCGACAGATGTTTGTTTCAATGATTTCTCTCCCCAATCCGTTTATATGTCGGTTTGCGTGTGTTTGTCTGTACCTGGGGTCAGGATTAGATGCGACAGACAACACTTAGAAGATTATCTGATGGCTAAAATGAAGTTGGTGGTAGGTCGAGGATGCTGTTGCCCTATAATGGCTTGGTCGTATTGTGCGGACATCACGTGGAAAGTAGACCCTCAATGACGGAGAGTTTATGATGAACTGAGTAGAACTGGGGGAAGGAATAGGCAAGGAACAAGCCACTAGGTTTCCCAGGACTGAAAGACCGAAAGAAATCATGAACATGCATGCACTTGATTGACAGATTAGCATGCCTGTCTGGGTTCGCTTCGCTTCAGTTCACTTGACCTACAGATGTGGGTAGGCTTTCGTCTTGCATGCACACGCAGTTCAACAAAAGATCCAATTAGAAAAAACAAAAGAATACCGGATAGTTAACTCGTCAATTCCTCAAAGTTTCTTTTCAGACTAGCTTAAGATTTCGTCGCAGTAAACATGGGTACAATTGCACACTACCAGTAATCTTGTAGTACGAAGCACTACATTTGGAGATGCATAGTTCGGGGAATGCAACAAAGGCAAAAGCAAAACTAGCACAGCATGACTCTAAAATGAGCGATGCAGAAGAGGCTTACCCTAACAGTGACCAGGACTGACGCCACTTTTGAAGGAAACTATGATAATTATAGTATTAGCCGTAGCTAGGCTGTAGTGGTGATGCTTTCCGCAAGACCCAAAAATAGTACGTTTATTCTAGCTAACCGTCGCTGGCGATGCCACCACTGTCACACTTCTTTATATTTTATCTTTTTACTTCCTTTAACAACAACAGTGTACATCATTTTTCAGGGAGGAGGTCGCGGCCAACAGAAGAAGTTGATCGGCGGTGGGAGAATTCGAACCCGTGACCTTCAAGTCCAAACGCCGCGACACCCTATCAGCTTGACCACCGCCGGTCAATCCCGATGGGAGCCTTTCAGCGAGGAAGAATTTCAGTCCATAATATTTCAGCACACCCAGATCGATGAAATCACTTAAACCAGGTCATCTCTACGATCATAAATGTATATTAATCTAGCTCCCAATAAAGCTGGTCGATTCAAGTATGGCCTGAATTGCGTGTACTTTGTTATAAACTGTGCTTTGTTTTATGCTCACAATTCCATTTCCTTTAACTATTTGAAAATATTAGCCCGCAAAGTTTTACGCATCCTACCAAGGTAGAATCGGTATTACTATTGTTATTATTATTATTGCTGATAGCTATAGTAGTAGTAGTTCCATAATGGTAGTCGTATTGGTGATCCTTGTACATGTTATTCCGTCGTTCAGCAGCCCGTTGCTGTTGTTTATTATTCTTCATCTGTCGTCTGGTAGCCTCTGATTAGTGTCTATTAACCCCGGCTTACTAAACTAGAGTTTGTTGTAGCACCAGTGAGGTGGATTGCAACTGACATTTCTTCATTGAAATTATATATGTGATTTATAAATCCCTTTACCTGGTCACACAATTCACTTGTTTTGCACCATGTACCAATAAGCGCGCGTTTGTTCTGCTTACGGTCGGAGTTCCTAAAACAAACCGAGGCTACTAGGCGATAGCCCGGGTGCTATTTCATAACGATAATAAAAGAAAAACCTGTAGTGAATAAATGGCAGTCCTATGCTTACGAGTAAGACCAGCTCTTAGGTGGGGTTGAGTCTTCTGTCGTGTTTTCTACCTTGTTAGAATGAATAGAGTACTGCTTCATCTAATCCAGTAACCCCCCAGCGAACAGTTAACAACAGTCGGAAATCTTGGATCTTGAATGACAAAAGACAATAAGGATTCCTACCATGATAAATAGACCAGAGGATGAAACAACACATTTCATTACTTCTATTGATGGAAAAATTCATAGGCGATAATTTACCTCTTGTCACTGAATTCGAGTAAACGTCACCTATTCAAAAATTTGTTGGGTACAAAATAAAACCGGCTGATTAAACTATTTGTGGTTTGTTTTTGTAGCTAACCAAGATGAAAAACTTTCCAAACTTTCGCAACAATTTTCTGCAAATGCTGTCCTCACAATTTGGAGCAGCTGTAATATTAGTAACAAAAGCAGCACTTATTTGCACTTTTCATTTATTCATGGACATTCCTTCCGGTTGGAGGCTATAACCGTTAAAGTGCAGCCGAAGCGGCAAAACTTCAACAATGAAAAATCCAAAACAGCGAAAACCACATTTAAGTTCCATACTGCATCTCATTTGATCGTCTGTTATGAGAGGTGGCATTGATCTTGACAATTCAAGCAAGCTTAGAGGGTACTTTGTTGCTGGAGTTATTCAGGAGAGCTTTTGGGCATAGGTCTCGGTTGTTTCCGGTTGGTTTTCTTGCTCTGTAGGACAACTTTTCGCTGCCATGTTGATCCTAATAAGGGAGTAACTGGTTGAAATTTGCATATGTAGTCCTACCGATTCTAATCGAAAATGGGAATCATCTGGTCGCCGATCAAAGTGTGCTGAAAACGCAAAAGTCAGAAAAATAGACTTGGTTAGCTGAGGCTTGGCATCACGATTTTGCTGTCTTTTTTACTCAGACAATCCACTGGGATCGGCCTTCGGACTACGAATTTAGTGCATTTCTTTCGGTGGATTTGGTGAGAGATTTCTGTTCCCCACATCGTGCGACAACTATTAGTGGGTATCATATAGCTAAAAGGACGAAATATTTCGAATGGTCTTCAGACTTGAGTGTCGTTGAGAACGCGGCGGACTGTTTGAAAACAAAGATCATGCTGACGATGAGTTTAGCAACTATTTATAATCTGAAAAAATGATCTTATAGTATCCTAGGACGAAATATCAGCAGCACTGGCTTCGTGACATGAAAACGAATAGTTGATGTTGACGTTGACGTTTAAGCACGCTTTAGAAAAGCCAAATGTTTCGGTAGAAAAACTGTCTACTTCTTCTAAACAAATCCTGACTCACATTCGTGTCCATTGCCATTTCCAGAACGATCAACCAGGTAAAATTGTGATCGTAAGTCTCTGGCGCGTGGGAATAATTTTTCAGCTATGGTGAACTGATTTGTCGTTGGTTGTAATCGCAAATTTGTAGGATGCTGGTGACAAAAATTACAACCAAATGCCTTCACAAGGTTGTCTCACTTCTCGTAAGACCTAAAAAAATCTCTACTACCATCTTTTTCTTTCTTGGAACGAGAGAAATATTACCGTAATTCTACTGAGCGAAGCAACTGAAAAATACGCAATAAAGTAATTCGAAACCAAGAACTACTCTAGCAATATACGAATTTGTGCAGTTGTGCAGAAATTCTATAGATCGTTGAGAAATTAATGATACTCCTTTTATTTGTTTTTCGCTTTGATGGATGAAAGTAAAGGAAGGAAGAAAAAAAGACAACAGTTGAGTCTGTTTAGATTGGCTGTGCTATAAATCCAGCATATCGACGTTTTTACTTTTTGACCGTGTCAGTTCATTATGTGTTAATTACACATCAGTTGTCTATGGCTGACCATCGTTCGACATCGTTCATTTCAGCCGGTTCTGGGGTTTGTCCGATTAGAATTGTCATTTAACCCGTCAATTCCTGATTGAATGGTTTCATTAGTCCACCGGTTGACCAGTGAAATCAATTCGCCAATGATTGTTATATCATTCGTGCGTCGTGCGTCACATGGATCGTGGGGACAGTTGGTCAGTGAATGCAAATTAATTGCTACAATATAACAAACACATATCAGATGGTAAACAGCAATATTGTCGCACGACTGACTACCATACTTGATCTATTGATGACTTGTAGCTCTAAACTAGACTTTTCAAAATCATGTTCTTCGGCTCCCTCGTCACATTATGAACCACAACATGGTACGCATTGTTGTTCTCTTACCAGTTTGTATGACAATCACGAACTCAACAGCCCGGCATTCTTTGCACGCTGAGGATTCATATTGATCATGTAGCTAGCTTCTATTTTTGGCACTATTTTTTACCGAAACCTAAACCTTCTCCCTAAATACAGTGGCCCTTCAGTTGTCTTAGCGACACTCGATTACTATTTTAATTTCTAGGTGGGAATCTGTACCCTTGTTCATTTATCGGGAACCAATTCTCGAATGCTATATCCTGACTTTCTAAATCGTGCATTCCAACTGTATTTTTGTTGTTACCGCTGCCAAATCTCCCATCCCATTTTTTTCGGGCATTACTCTTGTGTTAGTCGCCCGTCTGCTAGTTTTGGGAACCTTTGCTTTTTCAATTTCACATCTTTAGAGACCGATCAGTTGTGTACTAAGTGGACAAGATTCTGTTACCAGCCCAAAAAATCCAATAGCTCCCCTCATCGGGAACGTCTGGCACACTACTCTCGTATCATGTGTTTAGGGTGCAATATCAGACAAATCACCGTGACAACATCTTGTCTGAACTGCTTGGCCTATCAGCACATAGTCGCCTGCTCCATTTATCAAGCGAGCTGATACAGTCAATCATATCTTCACCTTCGTCTTTTCTACTCAGGTACCTCTATTTTACTTCACTTCGGCTCATCTGACCAAGGTTTTTCGTCCCTTGCCAACACGATTCATTGTTTTCACCATCTGGCGATCATGTATCTGAACCATACGAATAGCCGTGCTTTTTGTTTTATCGTTTGCTTTTTCCTGAAATCAGCCCCATTTAGTTTACTCTTATAAGCAGTTATTTTCCCGTTTGCCCATTTACCCCTCGCGCTAGCGTCGGGAATACCCGCCAGGTACTGAGTTTCCTGATCGTGCTCGGATCATTCGGTTCAAATTCGAATTCACCAGTCGGAATTAAATCGGTTGCCCAACCTTTGACCCCCCTCTTTTATGTCATCTCTTAAGCCTTTCTTCCTATTTTTCTACATTGACGCTGTTGCCAAAATACTACGCACATTTTCTTATTCCGAAATCTAGCGAAGTTTTCGATTAGGACAACTTTCCGTACACCCGTTTTTTCGAAAGTGTTCGAAACCATTTGCAACTGGTTTTCTGATACCACCACCCAAAAGGAGTTTGACGACATTCTTCTGCCGGTGCCTATCTCAATCTTGTGGTGAGTGGCACTCGATAAGTATGGTGAAGCGCAACTAATCGTGTTCGACATTTCCACACCTATCCAGAGAGTTCGACACGAAGGCTTACTGACGTAAATGTCAGTATTCGAGTTCCCTCCGGCTTCCGGAGTGTGAGCGACAACTTCCGCGGATCGAAACAACTGAGATAATGCAAACCTCATTGAAAACCTTCGGTGCACATGGGCTGTGCGCAGAGAGTTTATTTTTTAAGGCAGTCTGTCATTGCCCGCCTGCAGCATTTAGCCGTCTACGGTTAGTAGTAGACGGGTATGGTATCATGTGATGACGTTCAGTAAGCTGCTGGGAGCCAACCAGAGCACCTTAGTGAATACGATGCTAAAGTCAGAACCGTCTGTCCAGGGTTCTCGTCTCAGTTCCAGGGCGGTGATAATAATTCTTTCAAATGATACAAAGACTGCAAAATACTTTCTTGTTTTCGTTATGATGATTTCAGCCTGAATATTTCATGTTGAATAAACCCAAGTGAAATCTACTTATCCAAAGCTCACATCGAATTTCTTCAGTACTCAGACTATTTATTCTCGGTCCAATAGATTCTATCTCAGATGCTCGGTTAACGGTGGTTGTAGAACACGGATTTTTTAGAATTCAACCGAGTAACGCTAGCAGTTCTTACCAGTCCCGTTGCATCTACGGTCTGTCAGCAGGTATGGAACTGGGTGTAAGTCGACGTGCGAGATTGTTCAGTGTCAACACACTGTTTGAAACTGACACTGAGCAACTGAGTACTAGTGACGGCAGATTTTTTTCCTCCTTTACTAGCTGCAGGATACCGTTCACTACTCCGGTATGGTTGCTAAAACCTTCGAACTAGATAAGAGTAAACGCGTCTTTGGACGAAGCTTTTCACAAGCGCACCCGTCATTTTTCAGTTGATTGACCCATTACCGTGACATTGTGGCATGGTGCGAATTTTGTTAATTGATTTACTTTTAGTGAGGAAATATTTGTTTATTACAGTTCAAACCTTTGCTGGAAAACAGCTCGAGGCTACAAAACGATGACGGAGAAACTCGTAGTACTCGCACATGGGCCAGGAAATATCAACATAACTTTAAACATGACTAAACACAATTTGCGGTTAGAACTTTAGTCGACAACAGAAAAGTGCAGCTTGGGCAATGTGTACAGAACAGCTATTGGTACACACGTAGGAAACAATCAAACAGACAGAGCCTACGGACTATGAAGTCCAATTTGAATTAATTGCTTGAAAATTCCCGAAAGCCTTGTTAGCACATTATCGATACAGCTTTGCGGATATTAAAATAAAACAGACACTTTGGTTAGGCAAATGAAACAATGGACAAACAACGGCACCGAACTCGAAACTCGTTCTGGTAATGCAGTCATTAAACGACCCCAAAATTTCCGAAAACATTCCCTAGACTAACATGAAGCAATGTTAATCAGGGCTGTGGATATGTACAGTTCATGAAGAATAACAGACAGCCTAGATGTCGTGAATCATCAGACGGTAAAGATATTTAATGATGATCAGACTGACGGCTGTGATGAGCCAGATGCTGACAAAATCGCAGACGACTGGGATACGTCAAAGCTCGATTTTTTATCCCATCCTTCCATTCTGTTCATTCCCGTTCAGCATCTCCCCAATGATCGTGAATCAACATCGAATACCACCATTGCTGTTTGATTTTTAATCAACAATTGAATTCGTTTTGCTCGGATCCATCTCTTGACAAATGTGCAATTGTGTGTTTCTGTTTTTGCGTGAGTGTGAATGAATTTGTGCATGCACATGACACAAATCAAACAGGCACGTTTATCGGGTTTCAGCGTTGTCTCGTCGGGTGGTGTTTAGCCTCAGTTCTTCTGATGCGACAAAAATTTGGTTCCGTGATCTATTTGCAGATCAGGGAATTCCGTTACCTTCCCTCGTTTTTTTATTGGGCATGGAATAGCACGGAAATTATAACATTAAAAAGAATAAATTGCTCTATTCCGGTGTTTATTGGCCTGCACATGTATTTTTGAGCGCGTGTCTGTGGGAAGAGGGATGTGTGCACAGAGGGAAAGGGATGATTTGTGAGAACATACCAATCCGTTATTTCATATGTACACAAATATTTTCAAGCAACCAAATGCGAATTTATTTACGTCAGGTTGATTTGTCAGCTGTTTTATGCCATAGACCCGATTCCGTGGAAACAATTCCAACGGGAGTTGGTGGCAAGTGAACCATGCAAATCGGTTTGGATAAAGTACACGCCATACCGGAATGTACTGGGGATCACAGGAATTTCGCGAGAAAACTTCTCGAATAAAAGCAATATAAATATTGGTAAAACAAAAATTATTAGTAGAAGTAACGTGGAGGCATGATACCATAAAGCGTCGAAATAATCCTAGGCATTATAGCACTACAAAATTGTGCGCAGTAATGTCACAGACAGGATCAGCATTAGCGACGATGGCGATAATGACTGTGATGACAACAGCAAAACCCATATTGCTGTCTTTATACGAAGGAGTATGCAAAAACGAGAAGACTATATGAGGGAAAAAGCAATCTGTAGAATCACAGGACAATGTGATATAGAATAAAACACCCTCTCTCTAATGGACGATAGAATGATCCATACACAAAGCAGTTCTGCAGGTAAAATATCATAGGTTAAACATCCTTGTCACGGCATGATACAGTACGAAGAACTGGTGCATGCATGTGTATTCATATATAAGTTTTGGAACAGTTGTACAGATTTAAATGAAAGATCCAATAGAAAATAAAGTGACTCGAAATCGACCAAATTAGAATTTAAAATACTAGCAATTATTGTGATGGTATAATTTGATAGCGTTCTTTTGATCGCACAGTATTTTTCACAGTGTGGAATCCAACAAAAATGTCTGTTGGTTAAAGAAACATCGGAAGATTGTCGCCTGTTTCGACTGAGCTGTCACTGGACAATGAACTTTGACATGTACTGAACAATTATTTGCATTAAAATATAATAAAATGGCACATTTTGTGACAGCTGTGTAGCGTAGTCAAAAAAATGAAGCACATTAGAGCGTGCTGTGGGAACTAATACAACACGAACCACTCCAAGGCTACGAATTGCAAAGCAATGCATTACCGTGGAATGAAGAAACGGTGTCAGCGTATGAGTGTTGCTGTGCAACAAATGTGTGCATTGCGAACCGAAATGATCTGTGATACAATGCATTAGCTTGTCCAAAAAATATTACCGTTCGATAAATTACCTGGAACAAACGTTACAACTTGAAGTAATATGACATAGATCCAGTTTCACTTTGTATACATTAAAATGAGTTCACTGAAAAGCAGTACTCTAATACGGTTTCATTTTAGAGTAGATACAAAGGGATGGTAATTGCAACAGAACAAGTTTAATGGGATATAAGGGCATTTAAGTACGCAAGTTAAATATGGTTGAAACTAAAATCGTTTCAAACAACTACAGGATATGTAGGAGTTTCTTAAAGTCTGACATTTGTCAAAACATTCATTCAACAGCTATATCCTATTTGACTTTATTTACAGCTGGATGAAAGGCCTGTGGTTTAATCGAGTAAGGAAGCCGGAGATCAGATCCCGCGAATTCAGTCATAAATCGGAATGGTTTACAATGAGACATCTATGAAATAGCTTTACAAAGTATTCACGTACTCAAAATGGAAACAACAGTATGAAGCTCACGCAGCCAAACTACTCAAGCCAAATATCAGTCCACTAGGATCAAAAGTCAGGTTATCAGATATGAAGCAGAGAAATAAGCATCTAGTTTCAAGGCCAGAGTCGTTGAAGGCGTCGAAGTTCATAGCTAACAGCAAACCCATAAATGCAGATGAATGCTACTGACCGCGTTCATGAACAAACGATGTCACTTCGACTAGCGATGAAATGCCTACGATCTAACCACCAATCTCATCTGTCAGATAAGATGTTTACCATAAAATGAAATGTAATTTATTCTCAGTGCTGTTCATCACAGACCAGCGAGTGTCATAAAACGATCCACCAAACGACGATAGTATGCGGAGTCACGCACAGTGCCTCTTCCTGTGCACTCCACACTCTACTAGCCCATGCAAATTTTCACTTTATTTTGGAATTATTCCCCAGATTTACTAGCCACATCCTTCGCACAACATCTAGCCACCATACCTTAGCGCTTATTTGTAATGGCACTGACATTCTGCACTTCGGGATACGAACGAGTGTCAGTTCCCCCATGAGACAGGTCTCGTGAGAGACCGGAGGGAACAAGGTTTTACTAATCATGTTAGAAGGCAATCCCGAATAGCCTTTTCATAAACCGCACCAGTTTTTGCGCAATTTTGAGAGAATGTGGAAAATTGTTTTCTTTTTACTTGTTTTTACACAATGTTCTTCCACTGGAAGGTGAGTTGATTCCATGGACTTCGCTGGTCATCAAAAACCAAGCGCTGCGGTTGGAGGACAAATCTAACTAAATCGCTACGGCCTATTGATTCCAGTACGTAGGACTTCTTATGATGAGTCTGCTCGCAGATAGTGTGATCTTGTCAGGTTCAGTCTTACTGTAGCCTGCCTACACAGCCACCGAAGTCTAACAGTAATTGTATATAAGAGAAAAGTTTCAGCGTGCCTCAAGCGCCATTGACCCGTGAATATTCGGCCAATCAGGATTCCTAGTATTTTGTATATGGGCTCTCAATTTGCAAATAAATTCGAACGAGTGTTTTTCAGCTGAATAGACTTTCATTTGCCCTCATTTGTGCATTTTGTGTCGGACTCATTTCAGTTACCATTAGTAGCCTATGTCACTGGTCACTTGCTGCTGTTCGTATTCCGTCTTGAGTATTGATTTTGGATTTAGGTTATCCGAAATCGCGCGAAGAAGACTGTATCGCTGATTCTACCGGTTTCCAACCCAGCAAAGCAACCCCTAACAGGATAAAGGATATCGAATGTAAGGAGATATGCTTTTCAGAGCACCCTCGATATGATCAACCTACCGCGATCTATGAGGTTCGAGGAAGATGGACAGTCGTTAAACATCGCGTCGCTGTCCTCCTATTTCTCCTTTACACGTCATCATTGTTTTCATTACTATTAGTAGCAGTAGTTGTATATCTTTATCATTATTAGTAGCAACTTGATTAATCTCATCATCATTATCATCATTATCAACATAATCCTCGTGTGAACCGTTATCACTTCACTCATTTTACTCTTCCTAACCAGCGAAGCCATCATTTTATACAACGTTTGCAAAAGTTGTTCAGTGTGAACTACTCTTATTGTTACAGATGTGGGTGAAGTTCTTAATCACACTGGATCCAGCTCTGATCAGCTTATGACAGGCTATTTGAGGGGCACTTGATTCAACAGTGAAAATAGAGATACAAGTCAATAGACTGACTCTGCTCTACCAAGGATTAATGTGAAATAATTAATCCTTCTGTTCAAATTGATGATTCTCGTTAGTTATGTCTAATCTATTTTGACCAGATTGGTAGTATTTCAGTGAATGAAACGAGTGGTAGGTATTTCCCATGGACCTCCAATATTCATTTCGAAACAGACTTGCCCCTCACTCATGCAACACTAAAGGTTATTTTCTTAGGAATCTATTAACTAACCTCTTGATTACTTTCCACAGGTAGGACTTGTCAATTTATACAATCATTCCGACAATTATAAATTATACTCTCAATCGAGCAAAGGCTGAAAAGTTTGGGAAAATTCGAATTTAGCTACTTGTTTGTATGGTTTCTTGTGCTATAGATGAACGTCAATGAAGGTGGCTAATGGTAAAATGAAAATACCCAGAAGGATCTCAACTAGTAGTCAGTGCTCGATAAATGTTTTTGTCTCTCCTTCAAAAGTAGATGACATTTCTGGACTAAAACTGCGAATGGTTTCTACCTAATTTCATTGAAATCTGTCACTCAATGCAATCTCGAACATAAACACCTTTTGAGGAGAAAATGACAAAGAATCCGAAATGACCCTTTTCACACAATTTCTCGAAAAAATATTTCAAATGATCCGATCTGTTACCATTCGGTTACTCAGAATCAGTTATTTTCAGTGGTATTACACTCAATGTTACGAAGTGAAGCGTAGGTGAGAACAACTACTCCCGAAACATTGGAGAAGTTTTGGCCATTTCCACTGGAAAATTCAAGCAACCACGCAGACCCAAATACATCCCCCACGATTCACGGATTCGATCGAGCTAAAAAACAGAAACAAGCGTATAAGAAAAATGCCGAATCAGCCAAATAAATTTGACATTAAATCCTCCACGCCTCCGCGACAAATTACTTCTAGACTTTTCACCCCTCTCTCCTAGGATAAACGACGAAGCAAAAAACGCTAATATAGCAAAAGCGAATCTATTTCGGGTTGTGTTGACGACGCATTGCGCCCTGTAATGTTAGTTGAAGGTTTTGACATGAGAACAACGTAATCCGAATTGTTTATAATATGTATACCTTTCGTTTAGTTTGGATAATGTTTGAAAAAAAATGCAAATTTGAATTGTCAGCTTGCCTTGGAAAAGGTTACGCACGATAATGGAAATGTCGACTTATTAAAAATATCCCTCACCGCACTGAATGTCATGTTTCGATAAATTCAAGCAAGCATGGATGTGTTTCAACCGCGGGTGAAGATGCACTTTTACTGTAGATGAATGATTTTTGTAAAAAATGTTAATAGAAATCAATGGCTTTTCATAATTCTGATGAGTTGAATATGCTCCCGGTTATGTCTCTCCTATAAGTACACAGGGTCTTGACAATTGTCGTATTTCGATATTTTTAAATATAAGTAATGAGATCATCTGGTCGTTTTATCCATGCAAATTTTCCTCTTGTTTTACACCACAAGTGTGATAAACATTCACCTGGAATAGAGCTACCCAAGACCGCGAGTGCACCCGAGGGACGATATGTGGCGATGCATGAATTTCTTCCGCTATCAAACGTGTATCTGCTGCTTCCTCACAATGTCACAACAATTCCGCGTAATCTGTACAACAAACGGTTTCAGATCCAAGAACCTAACCATAAACTTCAAATTTGTAAATTACTGTCCAACAAACTGAACGACGAAGTTCATATCTTCGCTCTGCGAATTCGATTGCTGTTGGCAAACTTTTCCGAATGTGGCTTAAGGTCCCAAATGAACATAACATGACAGCTGAACTATGTTCTCAACAGTATTCGGTCATGAAGCTATTACGTTTAGCCATATCAACGACATTAATAATTACTAAGGTTTTATGTGCTTCGGATAAAAATAATACTGCAACTTTTAAAGGCATTTGAATCAATTTTCGTCTTGCGCTAATTTACCTGTTTCGAACCCCTTCAGACTTGTGGCTGAATGCGGCCTAGAAATCCTCAGGGCTCTGTTCGCCTACTGATAGCTCTGCCCCGGAATTCATTGGTAGAATCACTGGAAGTTCGTTACAGTTCGCCTGATTTTTGTTGGGGTATGCACATAAATTATCGGAACATCTTCAGACTAAGAAGGAAGGGAGATAGAGGCCAAATGAGAGGGTGGCATAGACAGATGATCAGTCATGAGGTGAATCAATGTCAGTCACAATATGGATTATGTAACAACCGGGCTTAAAATATTTGGGTGAAGTAACAAAGTCACCTATACATTCTGCACCTTTCGCCATTTCACAAGTAGATCCAGATGTGTGTGGGCCTGAATTCGGATTTTGAATGAGCCTAGAATGGGTCACGAATCACGCAGGTTTACAGATGTTCGCATGATTTTGTGGTTGCCAGGGTGATTTGATCGAACTTCGATATCGCCTGTCAAATCCCCTCGGTTAACTCGTATACAGAATAGATTTCATTCACCAGGCAGCAACTAACATTATCTACTGTTCGGGATTTTTACGTGCTGAATTGGACGAAAAGGCGATTACCCTCTAAGCTCCAGTTGGGTGACCTTGAAATTGAGACAGCCAACGTTTTCCCTCAGTGGTCAAGTCAATGGTGATATAAAAACCTAGGTAAGGTTAATAACCCCCTGATATATGATGGATCAGGTTTCCGATGTCATTCTTCCAACTACTATTAGTGATAGTGCTTTGGAGATGGGTCAGTGCTAGCTTCAGCTCATGCTGTTTTTATGTCTCCGTTCTTTTTCAGATCTGTCAGGCAACCCCTATCACTACTACTACTACTAGCAATAGCCGTGATAGTTTAGAATTATTCTTTAACTATCGCTTCGCTAACAGAAATCAAACGTCCCAAACCGACTGATTTTGAGTATGCGCTTCTCATGCAGATATACTTTTCAGTGAATGGAACAGTTACGCGTGAATAAGTCCGCTGATACACTGACCAGCTCTACGAACATTTCCTACTAGTTATGTTTCACTCATCCTCTTAAACCTTAAAATTTTCGGTTCTCTGCACGGCCTTGTTTGATCTTGACCATATCCGGCCATGCTTCGGTCTAATACTTAAATTCAAGAAGCGCAGCTCATTCAGTTTGAATTAGATATCCTGGGAAGCAGAACAGTTTCGGTTGGTAAAGCATTTACCGGTTCGTGACGGTGTCACTAATGACGAACGGTGATTGTACTGACGATGATACGGGCGAGGATGACAACCATCAGCTCGCCCCACCACACACAAACACAAATTTCCTTCTCTAAAAATGCAGTACATAACAGTAGAATACAAAGCATTATGCATCGAATGGTCATGCATAACTTCATTAGAATTATCCGCACGTTTGATGTGTCCTCACACGTGGAAGTTTGTGTGTTGTACTAAGTGCACAAACATTGCAAACCCAGTGAGAATTGGTGATTGTTAGGATTTACGAAAAAATCCTAGGAAATCTGAAAACCAGAGACACACACAGACAGATGGATGAGTGGACTGTGGGCCGATGGGTGCATAGATGGATGGATGAACCGATGTAGACATAGTTAGACAGATAGAACGGGTTTGAGTTTAGACGGAGGGGAAGGTTGCGCAAATTGACACGTTAATATCAGAGCGATGAGGGACTGAATGTGCATCGTATTGGTTGAAAACAACTGTTTCCGTCCTGTTCGCCTTAGGGATCCGCAAAAAATACACCAAGAGTAAAGACGAGCTGGAACGAGAATAAACCGGCCTCCATCACAAGTACGTATCTTGAACCCATTTTGTATTTATGTCACGAAAATGAAATGTACTATGGAGTTACAAAGTGTGATTCTGTTAGACAATTGAGACACGTCAATCACCGTTGTATCCAGTTTCCTCCAAAAACGGATCCCATGTATAAAAGCGACTTGATGACTTGGAGAAACAAAAGACCCAGTTTTATGGCAATTTGTTAAGGACATGGGAACTTAATGCTCAGGTATTTAATTTTGTGGACATTTAAACAGACGTTGTTTAATCTAGCACACAGTGGTTATAGTAATATTGCAAAACGGCAAATGATGGTTGGCTCATTCAGAAAAGAGTTGATATGAAATGGCCCTACAAGAATGGAAGAATTAGACCAGCAGACACTGAAAGATGTGGTACGAAGAAACTGTACATGTCCGGAAATTACCGCTTCAACTCTGCCAAATCACCGGATCATGAAATTGCATTGGTCTCGTTTCTCCTGGGCCGCCACGACTTCCCCTGATAGATTTAAAGTAACTAATTTACACCGTACATATTTTTTCCCAGTAATTAGACCACAAGTAACTATTTTAAATTAACCGAGAATACATCGAATACAAGATTGTTTATACATGAGGCGGCTTTAGCCATCCTTATTATTGAATGGTAACACTATCCGAAGCATGATTAAACCTTCAGTTTGGCCTTCCTTCTAGAAGTGAAAGTACCCATTCCTATTTCTCCACCTTGATTCGTTTTCGCAATGCGATTCATCACCCTCTGCAATCTTGTCTTAGCTCATACCGGTTATTTTTAGTGGCCAAAGTAACCGAGGCGAGAAATTCCTTGCTTTTTCCGAATTCCGTTTCATAACGGAAAATAAATGATTGATTAACATGTGGCTGATAACTCGAGCAGTTCGCCAATGAACTGTTGGATTTTCCGTGCAATAATAAATTTAATTGGACGTTTATGTACCACCCGCGGGCTGCACAGTCACGAGGAGTTTAAACAGCCGAACTCGGTGTATCTTGCTCTACGAATGGTCTAATGGCTATGTGGTAATTTACATGATTTTCCTGGTTTCCCCGCCGCATTCGTTAATTGTGTGGCATTATCTCCTAAGCTGATTTGCGTGCATCTGCTATCCCGATTAGGGTGATGATTTGAAAGTTTAACCGCAGACGGCAAGGGAACCCACGACAAAAACGCAATGTTTCATCTCATCCACGCATTCGCCTGGAGTAATTTATGTGCCAACTGTCAACATTTCGTTCACTTTCAGTGAAACTGCACTCTGTTTTTTCTCAACCTATTGATCCTTACGGGAGTGAAAATTCAAAACTATGGCAATCCCAAGGACTAGGTTTTCCGGAACAGCGATCATAGAAGCCGGTGTTACGGAACGAAGATGGCTGAGTGGTGTCGGAATAAACTGGGCCTGTTAGTTAAACGTTGCGGGGAGACTACTAATCCACAGACAGGGATAACGACTCCACAACGAGACTGTTATCTCTACTACAACAACCTCTAAATTTTATCGAATCCTCCCTTCCAGAATCTAGGCAAAGGTTACTGGATAACCGACAGTGCATGCATGGAGCCAATAGGCGAGCTCAGTGATAAAGCCAGTCACTTAGCAGAGAGTCGAATAATCAACCATCAAGTGCTGTCATTCCCGTAACCTAGCAAAGTAATATAACCTGGGCGACGGCTATCTGTAGTCAGCTGGGGTACCGTTTAGAGTCATTTGTAAGTTCACTGTGTGAACTAATTTCGACTCGAGAAGTTTTTATGCTACCGGTTGAAATACCATCTAAATCGGATTCTCTGGTCGATTTTCTAAGTGATCCCGCCAGCGTTTTTATGAATAGCTAATAACGAACGTGAAATATCGTCCAGAACTCTCTTTATCCCCTAAGTGGAAGGGATTTCGTGTCACGGGCAATAAAATGTTTTCCGCATTAAGTGGTGAATTTATTTGGTATTCGTTGGAGTTATAACAGATGAATAAGAATTTGACATTTGTGGTTTTCGGTTCCATTTTTCGCTATCACAGTTTTTCTTGTCGTCATTCAGTGTATACAGAGCTGAGTGTTTCGTCTTTCACAGCCACGCAGTACATGACGGCACTACGAGCTTGTAGTTCATACGGTCAGCATCACTGGGGAATCACATCATTTTTTCGATCTGTTTTCTATCTACTTTTCCTTTTTGGTGACATGCCAAATTGCGTTCGTTCCAAGCCGGGATTTGAGGCAAACCGTCTAGTGCCCAACTGGTAAGCAAACGGTGGCGGAAGGAATCGAATCCACCAGTGGCGCGTTAAAAATCAACGGTATTGACTTCGGGACTCACATCGATTATTTAATGATTTTCCAGCAAACAAATCACTTCAAATGTGACCAGTTTAAAACCAATCACCAGGCAAGACCGTTCTGATTACCTTTGAAATGGAATTCCGCTAGGGTGTTTGAAGTTTAGCTTTAGGGAATGGCTAATGAAATATAAGTATGCAACATTTCAAACAAAATCTACACCTCAATAGTCCCTAAAAACCCCGTTGCCCACCGATCGATTCAGACTTGGTCGTCGCACTCGGGAATTCTGGTATAAGTTTTACCCAGGAAAACGACAGTATCCCTCTCGGAAGTCCGATGGTGAGGAAGACTTATTGGATCTCATTGTGCAAACTGGCATACCAGCTAGCATTGGAGTCGTCTGCCGCAGTTGCATCCGGTTCACCGAGCAGATTTGTTACATCAGATGCTGGTAAGATGTACGAACAGTCTGATGCTTAGGTGTTCACCGGCGTGAAGTCTGCTACTTTCCGCGAATATCGATCTACAATCATGGTAGACAGACAGAACGTTTGTAGTATCCGTGAGTAGGGAAAATTCGGTAAATGAATGAAAATCAGCAAGAAGGCTGCAGCACAGCAGGTTCCGGAAGGTATTCGAATCCGCTATATGCAAACCGGCGTATTCCCTTTAACTGTAAACCCTGTGCAGGCATCATTCACACAACAGCAATTAAAGTAATCAAATATTACACCAACTGTCGGTTACCAATGATTCGTGGAGAATACAAGTTGATCGAGGATCATTTCAGTGGCGAATCCATAGCTGATCGCCCTTACACGACCAAATTACGACACAGCATGAAGTATGCACAAAGTCAAATGGCAACTGGAAACATGGCTGATTGTTGTACATTTTGCGAATGCTTTCAAAAAAAAATTTGAAATTAACAACCTGAGCTTAGCTGAAATACAAATTCAATCTCAGGGTTGACTAAATTTCCCTGAAAATGAGTATTTAGGCCTTGCCACTTTAAATTATTGTCACTAGGTGTGAAGTTGTACAGTACACCAGCGACGGAGACCGAGTGAAATGATCTTAGTAAATGGCGTTGCATCCCCTCAGATTTCACTTATTTCCTCAACAACAAAAAACGAGCCTGGATAAATCACAGTCGTTATTTGTCATCGGTCCATTCCTTGGAAAAGACTATTCTGAATCAAATAGCTAGGAAAAGAGAATGGAAATACGTAAATTTCAAAAAATAATAATAACACCGGGAATGTTCTGTGTCAATTTATGCGTTAGTCGGGTTTCTATGATCACCAACATTTTATAGATTTCCTTCAAATCTCACAAAATCTTCCAAAGGGTTTCTGGCCGTGATCAAATATTGGCATTTGTCGCAAACATCGAAACAGATCTTTATTTGTTCAGAATCAAAAATATCTCCCACAGTCAATCTATTGTAGATAAAATGCCCGTTATACGACTGACAGCTAATGCAACTATCCTACTGGGACTTACGACTTTGTCACGCTACTATTTATGTCATACCTGCGGTGTCGAAAACCAGTTTGCCTGGCCTGATAACATGCAATAAAATAATTTTGCTATGTCATGCGGTCTATGAACTACCATCGAATATTTCCAGGCCTCTAAACACTTCCGGTTATCATAGGCACGGGTAGATTCTCACCGAAACTGATAACCCAATTTGCTTTTCCCTTAAATAAAAAATATCAAGAGGAAATATCCGGTTAGCCTGGTGGCTATTCTCACAATCGTCTGCCACTGAGCCGTTCCCCAGGATATTCTTACTCCATTAGTGCTTGGTGTATTTCAGAACCGTCCTGTTGAAATCAGCTTCTTCATTGCCCTTCGCAAGAATCAAAACAATACCCACTCTAGATGAATTGAATTGCATCTCATAAATTTTTGCGTATAAAAATGTCGGGTTTTCGTGAAAAAAAGTTACAATCATCAACTTTAAAAAAACGAAATAAAACTTATCGAGGAATGCTCGTAGCAAATTATGACAGGTTGCTCAGGAAATCGGTTGAAACTAGGTCACGGTTTGTCAAAATGCTTGCTGAATATAGGACAATGGGGTACCCGTAGATATTGATTCTAGAGTGTATAGAACGAAAGCGGATCGCGTTGAAATATGAGAGCGGCACTTTGAAAGATCGTTGTGCAGAGGGTGCGTGGGATCTGAAAGAATTGTGTTAGCATTTTCCTCATCTGCTAATAAGTTCCGATCACATACTTTGAAGGGCAATCCTCTTAGTGGTATAAAAGACACAAGGCTAATAACTGATAGTCTCCGGCGGACAATTTTAAAGTTTTCGAAGTTAACCTGGAAGAATAACAGCAGAACAACAAAGAGGGATTGGAAAAAACACACCGGTAAACAAATCGGGAAATGGTGCTTCGTTTCATCTGGTAGTAACAAAGCTTTCTGATTCGAAAGGACAGTCCTCGGAGATTCTTTACACAGGTGGAAATTTGAGAAGTCCACTTCATATTTTTATCAACAGTAACGCCTAGATATTTCACAGAATCAACCCCTGAATTAATGAAAAGCGTTTCGGATCGATAAGCTGACCGAGAAACAGAGAACAGACATTCGGAATATTTAGATGTGTTGAGCTTTGGACCAGCCTGTGCAGAGGAATCGGAGATAGAAGGTAGGTTGTTGGAAAATCTTTGAAAATCATCGTTGTTCGAAACGGCTTGAGAGAAGGCAACATTATCAGCATACTTAAACAGATGACAAAAGGAGCTGGTTGATAAGTTGCTGATGTAAGTAGAGAAGAGAAACGGTGAAAGAACAGCACGCTGTAGCACTCCTGAATTGTTAATCAACGGTTTCGAAACTTTGCCGTCCATTCGTGTGCACTGGGCTCGGTTAGTAAAGTAATCAGCCAGCCGTGCTAATAAAGAACTGGGCCAACCAAATGTTTGCAGTTTGTGGAGTAGAAGAGACCGTGGGACTGAGTCAAATGCCGACGAATAGTCCAGAAAGGCGCAACGCACAGATTTCATCGGTGTGTTCAAGGACATACAAATGCAATGAATGAGGGAGGTGACAGCCTCCAAAGTGGACCTATTAGATTTAAAGGCAAACTGAGAAGGGTCGTCAGGAGGATACGTAGAAAATGCAGGCATTTAAGTATAGCACGCTTGGTCAGTTTAGGACCAGAAGACGTGAAGGCGATGGGGCGAAAGCGCTTTGCTAAAGCAGTAGAACTGCTAGATTTTGGGATGGAAATAACAGTGAAAGGTCTCCAGCAGTCAAGGATGACGAACTTAATGATGAGTTAATCAGAGAAGTGAATGCATCGGTCAGAGCCACAGCACCATGCCTTGAAAGAGCTGAGGACTGACTGTCAGGACCAATCGTTGTGTTAATTCCAGTGGTGTGCAGATGATTGAGCATCTCTTCCGTAGAAAAATTTGTAACTGTTATATGATCACCCTATCTAAATATGTCTGGGATATAAGTGGAAGGTTGGATGAAAGCATGATTTAAGCTGTCGACATCCGCAGAATATTTCGCTTCTTTGTTCTTCCTACACAACAGGCGAATGTCTTGCCACAGGACTCGATTAGTGTTGCCACCCGGGAGTTGGCTGAAGAATATAGTGTTGTTGTTTTTGAGTTCAGTTATTATCAGGTCGGAAATATGCCACAGGCTTGAGTTATTACGGGGTTTGCAGAAGTGCTGCTTGCACACTCTTAGACATTTCGTTATCTAGGAGGAGATACAGCCATTTGAGACAAATAGTGTTTCTAAGGGGTACCAGATATCGAAAATAACGTTGGCCGTCTCTGTGAAATGTTTGACATTGTTACTGAACTGGAGTTCAAAAAAGAAACAAGTAGATGCGAGTGGTAGGGATTTCTGAAGAGGAATAGTGCTGTTTTGTGAAAAATTAAGGGGCAAACTGAGATTTGATTTGTTTGCTTGAAGGAGTGGAAGGCTGACCGAGAGTATATTTTGGGTCCTACCAAATGTTTCAGGATAGAGAAATCAGAGTGGTTGGTAATAACCCCATCTAAAATGGAGCTGCTTCTAGTGGGAGACATGCAGGGGTCATTCGCATCAAAAGCAGCCAGTGATAGGGTTGATGCATGATTGAAATTACCTTCAAAATGATGTGCAGACAGTCGTCAAGAAGAAGAACAATAAATGCTAGAAAAGAGTCGAAAAAGATGTGACATTGTGTTGTGAGCTTAAAAGGCAATGTACAAGTTCGTTATGATTGTACTGATATGGCAATGTGTTGCGAGACAATCAATTCCACTTAGTAAGCACGTATAAATAAATTTGGACTTGCCAGACCAGAAGGAGATTATGTATGTTGCCACACTATCTCCAGTTTTCTTCTTGTTCGATACTCTGTCCTGCTGGTGGAGTCTGAAGCTGTCTATCGACTCGAGTGAATCAGCACCATCCGGGTTTAGCTAAGATTCGCGTAAGCAAATGACATAAGAATGAACATGGATCGATGATTGAAGTGTGAGGGATAGATCCGAAATTTTCGTAAACAGAAAACAGATTTTGGTACTCAGCAATGGCGGGATGAATATCTTCGCCGGTAGGGTGCATTTAAGTTTTGCCTGCCAGTTAGCACGAGGCCTCTTCTAGATGGGTTCTAAATTTTTTGAGGTACAACATTGCCTATTTCCAGCCACTGTTGAAAATCAATAAGTTTTTTAATGACAGTAATTCCCATCGATTGTAGCTGCGAACGGAGGGCATAATAGAATAAAAATCCCGCAAGAATTGTGGCGCAGCCAGTCACGGGGCTCTCGTCCTACATGATCATGAAGCCTTAGAACAACCCTCCAGAATTTTTCGTTAAAGGCTTGCATTACTTACCTCCTACTGACATGTGAAAGAAAAACCGTTCAAGGAGATCGTCAGCACAGAATCCTGGTGCACATTTCATCGGGAAACGGGTCGACTCCAGGTGCTTGCACGACTGGCCACCACGCTCATCAGAAATCAACTCGTGTCCGATGTTGCTCACACATGTACTCGGGCATCCACGGCCCTGTCCACCGTGTTCGAACGATTCTGATCTCCACCGGACCATATTTCGATCATCCACGTCGTTCTCTAGAAATATGGTCTACACAACATCCTGGCACGACTACATGTGAACATGAAACGCATATGTGATTTGTCAAGCTGATGAACAAAATTCAGCTTATGGGGCCTTGCGTGTCGGGTGGCTAACCGACAAGAATCGATAAACTGAGCGATTTAGTGAGCACAGCGTGTGTGTATGTTTATGCAGGAGTGGGTGGGTGGGTTGCACTGTATGAGTTATACGTGTTTTCTCACGAAATTTGGTCAATGTGACCTAATATCGCCCATCCAAAATTCCCCTCTCAAGAACAAATCCTCAGACTAGCGGGAATGCGCACAGGGTGGTCTTTTTCAAGAATAGAGAACGGGAGTAGGGAGAAGTCGGTGGAGGACGTGAACGACTGCAGTATTCTGTATATGGAGACCTTCCTCGATCTTCCGCACGTAATTGATAGGAATGGGGGTGTGTGATCAGAGGAAGTTCAACACAGAGTACGAAACGGAAGAAATTTATTTCCATTTTAATGTTACAAATTGTTTTTCTGTATATATCTGGACGTGTGTTTGTCTGATCGAGAATTCGTTCCAAGCTGCTTACGGTTGAGACAGGTATAGAATGAAATATTCGGTACGAACCGCACTCAGCCACGATCCACCCGTAATGATTCGCATGCGGAGTGTGGGGAACCTGCAAATACACGATAACACTCCGGAATTACAGTATAGTTCATGACAGTTTGCGTGTTCCTGCTTATGGTGTGCCGTCCATCACCGTCGAACTGGAGAAACCAATAAGGATTGGCGGTTTTACTCCTGCTCCTGACACCAGTGTTACTGCTCCTGTTGCAGTCGGTTGTGGTGGTGGTTCTGACTTCACAGTGCAGATTTAATTAATTTAAATGACAATCAACTGATTCCAAGATTTCGAGGCGACGTTGGGTTTTTCGGTCTAACACGCAACTGCATACAAGCGCTTTGGTTTGCGTTCGAGTAGAGCATATTACGGTAGGAATGCATATATACACACATTATGCTCAAATAAATGACAGATGAGCCGACATAAAAACTTATTTGTTGGTAAGCTTACATATTTTCACACAACACCTGCAACGTTTGCAAGATGAGTAATAATGCGCTACACAGCCGGAGACTAATCCACAGGGGTTTTTATTTCTAACTTTCGATGCCAGCATGATGCACGTACCACAATGGTAGCTTCGTTCACAATAAAATTTTCTGATGATCTATTATAACGGGTACTGCCGTGAATGAACAGTCACCGGGCTGAACAGTACTGCGGTTTTGGTTGTTCTGTGCAGATGCATGAAACAAAAACGAAACGGCGAAATTGTTGTGAAATTGGTCTGCTACAAACAAGTCGAATAGAATTTTTCAGAAGTTTGTAACAGGTTTGTCGGGGGGAAAGAAAATTTGCAAAGGTTTTGATCAACCTGGGTAACTTTTCTAGGCAAGCAAAAAATGCACCGTATCTTCTCCTTTGGAAGGATTTGTACGCACCGGTATGACTGATTTCAAATGATCTCTTTACCCAGGACCACATAAACAAGCGATCTTTTCCATGAATATTTGTGGGGTCTGGTGACCGCTGTAAGTTCCACGAATCGGGAATTTGACCCTGTGTGTAGCAAATGGATAGTACGGTGCAAATCTAACGGCTACACACGAAGTTTCCAACGAAGTGTACTGTGATATTAATAAGTTTCTGGGCCAGATTTTGTGTATAGTTTTTATTTGGCTCCCAATCTAGCACTTGTTACCACGGTTTTCAATGGACCAAGTAGCTGAATTTTTGTGAGGAAATATACACCTCACATGACAGTCACCACCAATCAGCATAAAAACTAACATCTGATAGATTCATCACTGCACTCCCAGTCTATGGATTCAATCAGTTTACAGTCACCTATTCAGGCAAACGAAATCTCTCCCAAATGCCTTCCAGCTCTCGGATTAAGTAACAGGAAAGACAAATGAACAAATGACAATCTAAAGTGGATAAAATTATCGATCAGTGATAATGCTTTGACGTCTTCTCCGGGGCACATACGTACGATGGTCATCGTGAGTGTCAGACTGCTTGCTAAACTACTCGATGATCCCCGCGCCTAGACCCGACGATTTGAATGAGCTTGGATTGGCAACAATCTCAGTGGTCTAAAATGATACTGGTGTTCATGGCCCTGTGCCAGGACCGGAACCGTAATATAGTAAACATAAGTAATCCGACTAATGCATATGAACGTAACGCATTGCGCCTCTGGCTGCACTGTGAGCCGTCTCTCCACCACCGGTTTGTCTCATTTACGCAGGCGCACGTGAAGAGGAATGATACAAAGGATAATCTGTAAAACGGCCCTGATAAAAGAAAGTATGCGAGTTTAGGTACGTTTTCAAGTGCGCTTGTTTGTTTGAACTCAGCAAGTGGTGGAGAATATGTTGTGAGTGATAAGGTACCGTGAGAGACAGAAATCGGAATGCAGAAGAATCGAGCCATTATAACTGCCCCCGAATTGCCTCTTCCTCATATATAGAATCTGGGAATGCTGGAAACTACAGAATAGTTAACGGCCACTGCAATAAAAATGTTCTCATTAGATTATTAAATTTGGGTTCTGACGAGCGCACGCGCACACATACAGACACATACGAAGTACAGTATTTAGACGGGTATATTCACGGACTTGGGGAGAGAAATCAGAAAAGGGTAATGGTTAGAAAAACAACTAGCATATTTGTTTGGGCGTCGTTCTGCGTCTTTTATTCGTAGATGATCTCTGTCCCCTCCCACCGCATCCACAGGCTGAAGATAGGCACAAGTGCATCGCTTTCCGGAAACACCAATAGATATGTCAGTGCACTTTTCGGAATATGAGGCTGAAGTCCGTTAGTATATATATATATATATATATATATATATATAACATGTATAGCGTTGTGGCTCGCCATTTCTGTCTAGGTCCGTCCTCTATCGCCATCAAATTGAAGCTCAGACAGACATGCATATGCCGTCAAATGCATCAAACCAGTTTACTTTTATTATCAAAATGCATGAGATACCACTTTGCCAATGGCTACTTTTTGTGACGACCGAGACATCACCCATCACCCATCAAATTAGTTGCCACTTGTCGAGGTAAGCCACCACAGTCAGTGTTTTTCGTTCTCACACTCGGACTCTGGGTCCTAAAGCTTCTCGATTTTGTCACACTCTAAACTTTTGAATGAATGTTCGATATCGTGGTTCCCAAAAACTTTGATAATTTGGAGGACTACGCCCAAAATGGATGAAGACCAACAGAACCCGAAATAAATCGCAAAAGTAACGCTAACTGATTTGGTCAAAAGCCAGTTAGAACACTTTCTACCTTTTCCTAATAAGAATTTATTTATTATCAAGTGCAATGAATTGTTTAATAGTTAGTTTAATCATACCCGTTGATTGGGATTGACACTCACACCACGATCGGTCCCGAATGCGACAAGTACCTATCCGGGGTCTGAGATGATTATTCTAATTTTACAATCCAGTTCATCGTTTCGCATTAATCTTCAGTTGGATAAGGAAATGAACGAGAGTTGTTGTGTTGGATGCTGTGAAACCGTTTGACGACTGGAAGTAGTCTGTTGCTATTTTCAACGAACCACCTTGTGAACTGATGTTCGGAATCAGAATACGTGCTTATTAGTTTAACTGCAAGTCTACTACAAATGACTCGTTCAAATAAGACAAAAATAATAGCAAAGCGTTAGGCAACCGATTGCCAGTTAACTACCTGTTGATTAATGCCTAACCATCAAAGGAAAAATTGTCTGGTCACCGAACCAGTAAAACCGTCTTGTGACATTTACCGTGAGACTGAATTGCGTTCGCCGGATGATGCTACCTCGAATCGAGCACTCAGGTTGGCAGAATCATGTAATCCGGTGGGGTTCACCTTATGATATAAAACTGATAAGATTTTATTGGATCTGATTGGTTGGGTGTAATGTGTAGTGCAGCCCTCCGGTCGGACGGATGACTGGTGCCAATTTTTATGAAAGTTCAACAAAAGTATCGCTATCATTCGGTCTGTTTTCCCTTTATGCCCAAGTCTTGCACAGTACGGTCTCTGGAACGCCTACCACGACATCTGCGATAAGTAAGTTCATCCACAGCGAACAATGTACGGAATTATTCAAAAAGCCGACAAACTGTATGTTGTGTTCAAAATGAATAGAACCACTGGCAGCGTAATATTCCCAAAAATTAAGCGTATAGATTACAAACCAGTCACGTCAATTAAAGGTGTGCAGACTGAACGACGGCACTTCCGTTTTGCCAAAATGTATTTCCCACTCTTTTCTTCTCTGGACCAAACAGTCGAGTGCGTTCATTTCTACCATCTGAATTCGGTTAAGCTTGTTTCATCTGTCTTCCCCGGGCCACCTGGGAGAATGACACTTGCTGACCCGCACGCGCGGACGCTTCTAATCTACCTGAGTTCACCATCACCTGCTGGATTAAATGTTCCCCGCATCCCTCGCCGTTTTCTTTTAGTGAGCAGCAAATCTTTCCTCTTTAACCAGCTCTTTATCGCAGGACCATCACCGCCAACTCATCCGTCAGTCATCCTCGAAGTTCGCAGTAACGTTAACAAATTAGAGTATCAGCCATCTGGATTTCCCGTTCAGTTTTGATCTCAAACCTACAAATCACCTCCGCCATAAACACAACCACAACCATAACCACCACCACCCCCCACGAAGAGTGATAGCAGCAGTGGCGGCAACAGCAAAGTTAGGGGGAAGTCAGGCTAATGTCTATTGACCTAGTGCCCGATGGAACCCGCGGAGGACAAACTTCATGGGACGCAGTGGGTGGGGTAGAAGTGCGTATATTGAATGGATGTGTCGAAGTTCCCAATTCTAAGTGAGTAGCACTCAACCGTGTGCACACCTTCTGTGCAAGCAGACGAAGACGAATGTAATTAAAATGGACAGGCCTGATCGCACACACTGGGGTCGGCGGATTATCAGCAGTAAAGCTCAAGCACAAACACGTACACGCACACATACACACACGCACACTATTATCTACGGTAAGTGGGACTGTATTAGCTCGTGAATGAGTGAATTCCGGATAGGATGAAATGGGGAAGAACCGAAACAACATCTCGACCTATTGAACTCGACAGGCAAACGTGAGTGGAATTTTTGTTTGTTTGCATACTGGGACACTTCGTTGGGATAAATGAAGTCTGGACGGTGGCGAAAAAGTTTGTCAGAAAATCCATCAAAAAATGAAAAAAGCAAACAGTGATAACGGATAGCAATTAAGGCACTGTGCTCAAATGTTAGCATTAAATAAATATTACGACAGTGGCATATTCCACTACTACTACTACTACTACCACTACCACTACTACTACTACTACTGTCACTACTACTACTACTACTGTCACTACTACTACTACTACTACTACTACTACTACTACTACTACTACTACTACTACTACTACCTCTGCCGCATGCAGCAGTTATTCGTTTGTGATATTGTGTATCACGGACGTGTTCTACTGATGCGATGCGAATTTTTGTGAATATTTACTTTGGCCTAATGATCGCATATTATATTCCCAATTCAGTCCTGCTCAGGCCGTAGTATCGTAATATTTCCAGATCAGTACATGTGTACTACAACGAATGGTTACAAACACGGACTCAACAGCTCGACATTTGAGCAAGTCTAGTTACTGATGGGGAATTTAGACATTTTGAAAGTATCCGTGCCAGTCAGCGAGTGATTCAATAAAAAACAAAATCATTGGAATTCAATAAAAGCCTTATCACTTGATAATTTTCTGGAAGCTGAAATGTCACCCTTTGCAAAAGGAATCGCTGATGCTGACCGAACACCAAACAGTGTAATAATCAGTACATTTTTAGGACTGTTTCATCGACCTACTTTAAGTAACAACAAGGTAATTATCATATGCGTTGTCTGTATGTGTTATAGTACTGGTTACTCGTTTATCGTACGTTTGTGTAAGACGCCTGTCTGCAAGATTAACTATAAACAGCATAAGTCAAATAAATTAGCAATGATTCGTAGCTGAAATAAGACACCGTCGATGAATCTCACATAACCAATCACTCTTTCTGTCCACTACGAGATGGTTACAAAAACTGATTTTATTGATCCGTAAGAGTTTCACTTTTGATTTTGAAACAAGTTCGCATTATTATAGTTTGAACATTCCAGTCCAGTATATTGTATTCTTTCTCACTGGGTTTACTCGGACGAGATTTTTCCTCCCAGCAACAGCTGCTTGAGACACATTGAATGGGATTTCGATTTTGTAGAAATTTCATCGGATTGTCCAAGCGAGACTGTCCCATATAAGCTCGGCTGTGTATTGAATAGCCCTGCTGTCCCTGTCTAATTATGGAATGCGAAATGCGGCCACGTGGTCAGTTACACATTATCAACATGAAGCCAACCAACTGTTGAAATGAAATGCTTCTGCTACAAACTTTCATGCATTACTGACGCAAAGCTGTAATAAGCAAGCAAGAAACTACATTGTGAAAACTAAGCTGCCAAGTTATTTCGAATAAGAATTTCGGATTAGAAAAGACAAGTGAAGTAATCAGGAAAGAGTTTGCACGAGAATGATAGTGTTTGTGATTATCGACCACTCGATTGTTTGTGACAAGGACTTATTTAAACTATTCGTGTACGAACAAGCTCTGCGTATGAACATCAAAGCGAAAGAATTCAAGCAATACTATCACTGGAGTTAACTACGCGGAACTTTGACTCAACGATATGGTGAATTCCGCATAATTGCCCAATTTGGTCATTCTACAGAAGAACTCGGGAAGTTTAATTTGAATTAAACGATTGTTGATGTGTTAAATACTTTTTCGTGGGCAATATCTTCAAATCGGTCTATTTACTTTCGTTACAGGCCACTTTATCCCTTTATCACAGAATTCCTAGAGCGACGAGTTGAAGAGAATGGGCAATTACACGCTGCCTTGGTGAATATTAACGGGGCAAACCAACAAATTGGAAGTCACCTCATTGCGAAGTTTTTAAAAAGAACAGATTAGACATCATTCCCACCGCCTCGCGTTCCCTGTGGCACACTTTATCCACCTCCAATATTCGAATTGCCGGACGAATTGCTGAAGCAATGCACTTTGGGGAGCTTGAAATTATGAAAGCAAAGCTTCTGGCAATCGGGGCGGGCAACCACAAGATGACCATGCTGGCAACGAAAAATGAACAGTTTGGTGATCGAGTAAGCATGCTGCAAGGTTCAAATTACTTGCAATTATACTTGGTCCATTTCTTGTCGAAAAGCAGAGTCCGATTTTTAAATGGATTCAACTGATCTTTCTTACTTCTAAGAAGTCAAGTATTAGAAATGACGATGGAAGAGCGTCTCACTAAATTCGTAGATTTTTTTTTTAAAAAAAGAAATGGTACTCAGACAGAAACTCTCAGATACTCGACGAATTCTTCATCAATAATCAAACTTTCCCCTATGCTAAAAGATTTCTAAATGTAGATGACATGAGGGCCCCAGTGCCACTTACTGAAACGATGGTACAAGCATCATGCGAAAAGCACCAAAGAAATATGAAGACGTAATCTGATAGACACTAAATAAAAATCGACTGTTGGAAAACCCAACCAGAGAAGACTGGGTTGGAAACAGGGATTCAGATCTCCGTTCGACAACTTCGCTTTCTGACAGACTAAACGCAAAAATTCCTTTGTGAACCTCACTCCACCATCCGGGGGAAGGGTGAGACCGGTATCCAAATAAGGTATTTACAACCAGGGGGGCTGCCTATACGATTGCGATAACTAATAAGGAACAAAATCTCCCTGCAAAAGAAACTTGGACATCTCACCTGTGGAGGATATGAAATGAATCCTGGACTGACTGAGTCACTAACTGTCCGCCTGAATGACGTTCTTGTTGAATGTTTATGTATGCGGTTTTGTTTGTGTGCTTAAATGAACTAGTGAATGGCCGAAATGATATGATCTACAGGACTTCCTAACTATTTCTGGTCCCTTGGAAACGGTCATCTCGCCAGTTGCGTTCTTTTGCCGACTGACACTCAATCATCGCCTATCTATCATTTTCGCCATCTTTCCCATGTAATCTGGTTTCCGAAACAACTGAAATCCAACGACTGAACTTTTGTAACAGTTTTTTCTGAATCTCAACACGTTCGCGATGGTGGCTTGGAATTGAACAGGGAGGATAAGAAGTGCTCACAAACACCAAACTTTTTTCATCTAGTTGAATGCACGTTTAAACCTGACATCTAAATTGCTTTTTAATAGCTCATGGCTGAGTGACGAAATCGACTGAGAAATCCGACCCCGACTGTTTTTACTCTTGGTTAGTCAATACAAGCATCTTCCGGTGGTCGTTCAAAGTCTTTACCTCACTAGTAAAGCCACCCAACCGCGATTGAAAGGGTTTCCATTCTGATTTGAGCTGGATGGGATGTGTACGCTCACGAGACCCTAAGACTTGCGTATGTGTTCGTGCGCATACGTAAGCATAGATGTAGGTGAGGAATTCCAGGTTTGCTTGAACCATTGTGTATGCCTTCCTACCTAAAACGGACGGAGACATTAAATTCGATTTCCGGCTTCTCCTCGCTAGGTTTTCACCCGAAATAGACATACGGTCCATCGGAGAAAAATGTATAAATGTGTATGCACGTACATTCTCTGCATCCCAAAGTGAGCATATGCTAATAAGCAAACCTAATCGATACAAGATTTATATATATTTATATATATATACATATGAAACTGAAAAAGAGCTTGTTCACTCCGTCGTGTTTTTTCATTGTGTCCTGTGGTATTTTTCAAACAAGCTAATTTACCAGTTAGTCATTCAGTAAATTACGTTCAATGAGATCATGGTACTACTATTAAAGAATATTGAAATTCCTGATCTATCCGTCGGGTAATGAACAGGAAAATTTGGTGAAGGTAGAAATTCTGTCTCCCTCTTTTCCAAAAATCCTGGAAACTTTAGGTAACATATATATGTATGTGTGAATGAGAGCGAAACTTCGGAGGTCACGTTTTTCGTGCCTGTTGTATGTGCTAAAGACGAACCTGGGCAGTTATAATTTACCTTCGTTTGTTTAATACGAATCACGAAGCAATTCGGTCCATTTGGGTGTTCGTTGTTTTGTGTGACCTAGTTCCCAGTTTTTCGGGGACAATGAGCCAGAGTCAGCAAACGGATAGCGTTGCTTCCATTAGTTCTCGATTGTGACATAAATGTCGAGTGACTTGAAATCAGTAAGCCCAGAATGGGAGTGTAGCAGAAGGGGTTACGTGGAAACCAAGCTTAGCGCGCGTAGACTTCCCGGGTGAAAATATCCATAAAATTTACGTTGTTTAGGACCCCTTTATTATTATTTCATGTGACCATCCGGGCGGTCTTTGGGGCTTGTTTACAATCTCCGGATATAAAGCCGTGCTCGTATGGGTCACTGGGGTACGTTCTGCTGAGAATAGGCAAACTTCTCAATATTTGCTACTGCCATTTGAAGTGCAGTTCCGCTGGAGTCTCCCAAGATGAATAATAAATGAACCGGACCAGTCGTGAAATCACTCCCTGCTGATATGAATTAATGGGAGTTATGTTGAAATTTCACACATCAGAACATGCAAAGTATCAAGGCTGACGACAGTCACTATCCGAATAGGCATATTCTTGGGACCAATAAGTGTAAAATCTCATCAGTTTGTTAGCTGGGGTATACTGAATGACCCATGAAATATTTATTTGGAAACAACGATTGCTACGAATGTGACATTTAATCTAATCAGATTCGCAGCAGTTGAAATGCACAGACTACAAAGATTAAGGGGACTCGATTGTTTTCGAATTCTTAGTGGTTCATAAGTCAGCCACCAAATCGTTGAATAATGCACGACGGAGAGCAAAAGTAGGCAAATGAAACGGCTGTATCGTCGCTCCATAGTTTCATAATGATCAACTTGATACTGATGCTGCACATTGAGTCTTTTGAATATCTGTATAAATGGATTATCCGGAATGAGATCAGCGTCGGCATTGAGACCGTATACACTAGGGTTTTGAAGGAAGAATTAATGGTCATTGTAATATTTAATCTTTTGATGATTTAACTTCTAGCCTGAGGCGTGCAAAGAGAATTTCTGGTAGGAAATCTATTTTAAAAAGAAGGCTAATGATTGGATTCTTTAACCCCACTGTCATGACCGTAGTTTTATTTCCTCGGTCGATTTGTCCCGGTGTTCATTAATTCTGGGAACATCGCCGATCAGGTGAAGTTCATTTTTTGACAAAGCCCTTGAACGAATCTAGCTTTCCGGACAAGGTAATTCTTTAGACGTATCTTGCGTATTATTGGAACAAGGCAAAATAAATGTGCAAATTGACCGATAGTGGTTGTATGGAAATGAACAAGTTGACGTTTTTGCCTTGTCCCCGTTTTTCTTGCCGGATTGGTGGCAGTCTTTTCGAGCACTGACTACATTCCTCGATTTCACTGCACAGCTGATAGTAGGCAGCTCTACCGTCGTCCGCCTCACTACTACTCCCAAACCTATTGATGCATTACGGGGTATTCCACTTCAAGTCCCGGAGTTTGGACCGCCTGTTCTCCCCCGCTAAATCTGAACTTTACAAACCAAAAGAATAACTGTTCTCGTTCACTTTAATATGCTCGCTCTCAGAATGTGCATGAAGTTCTCGTTGATTGACTCGCATTCGTGGTTTGAATCGAAATGCTGACTCTGTACACCAGAATCATTACTTGCCATCTCATTTTGCAACATTTTCGACAGGAAAACAAACTCCACGACGTCGGACACATGTCACCTCCAATTTCCGATCTATTTCATTGGTGCGTCTTCCCTAAAATTAGTCTATGGGCTTTTGTCTATCGACCCACTGCCTCCTCTCGACTTTCACATCTTGGCTTCTCCGATTGAGAATATCAATTAATGTTTGAAAATTCGTTCATTGCTTTCAAGCACTATTTGTGCACCGTTTTCCGCTCCTTTAGTAACGGGTACCATCCGATTGTTGACTAATTATCTTCAAACTTTGAGACATTGACTTCAACAGATCGCATCTGCTAAACTATCCATCTTGGAGATTTCAAAGGCCACAACAAAGATTGACTGTTGCACGAACACGGAACATGCAATCGAGGCTTTCATCATAAGCAACAATCTCTGTTAACTGATTGCCGTCCTTGTATGCCCCTTCTATCGTATTGACAACCGCAAAGAAACTTTTGACCTAATTCTCAAATCCATTCCTTCATAATTCTTTAATATCACTTCCCTGTATCTTTTAGGCTGATGGGACCATTGTCTCATATCACTCTTTTTCTCGCCCAGTACCAATGCCCAACTTTAGATACCTTTTGGTGAAACACGTCTGCCGATTAGGAAGGTGTTCATTGTTTTCAAGCTTGTCATTCTCGGAACGAATGTTGCTTTTTTTCTGATTATTCTGTCTGTTTCTAATTTGACTGAGACCCCTTTTTCAGGGTATGCATCTTTACATCCACAATTCTCCGAGCCTGGCGAACCACAATCCCCTGAGTGGTTTATTCACGCTTGTAAGCGTGAGGTTATTTTGAAAAAACTACACTGCCGGTGTCGCCGTTCACCCAATGAAACACCTGGTAATTGCATTGTGCAAACCAGGACCAAATGATCGTTTGCCACACAGAAGGCTGAAGGTTGCTGGGTGCTCCAAAAATCTGCACAACTAGCCTCATCCGCCACCCTCCTTTGCAAAGGTGACCTCCTGTTCTTCTAACTTTTCTACCATCCGCAATTCTCTTGGCTGTCTGGTATGTGACTTGCTTCACAATCCCCGAGATTTTGCCTTCCGGTTTGTCTCAGACCTCACTCTCTCCGTCAAACCTCCTCCTCCGTCGCCCTGTCTAGCTCCCAGTCTTCTTCCAGGTCATGGATATCAGGAAGATCTGCTAAGTTCTGTTCCCTCTGAATGTATTTAAACCTACCAGTCTGGGCGGCATTCCACGCGTCATCCTAAAACGAGTTAGCCAGAGTTAGCCTCTATATCGGTCCGTCTTTTTGTTTCCTGTCTTCAGTTACTTGCTGATACCGGGGCATCTGCTTTACTGTCTCTTTCCTACCATTATTATCTTGGTTTCTGCTCTTTTGGACTCTTTGACATTTTCTATTCCCATTATTTTCTCTCGCTCTTCTGTTATTCAGGCCATCAGTCACCTTTACGAAGTACTTATCTCTAGAAGTAGAGCCTGATTTTCTTAGTCTTTCATTTCCCGAACTTGAAAGCTCTGGGGCTCTGTCAGAATTCGCAACAATCCGCAGTTTATGCTTTTAAATGCATAACCAGCAAAATGAAACTTGCATGAGCATTTCCCACACGCCTCGCATGTTGAAGTTTATCTTTTGATTACCGATCTTTTCCTTTTACTGAAGATCACTATACATAACAAAACGCCTACTGATTTATCATTCTTGTCTTACCGATCAGCTTGATGTCAACACCTAATTTTTGTATCAACGATGCACCGTGCCGTGTGCGTTGAACTCTAACTTGCGGTGGCAATAGTCATTATTCATGCAGCTCCCTTTCAATATAACTGATTTCTGATCATAGCCACTTTTTTTCCTCTCCGCTTAGTCCAGATGTCAATGAAATACAGTTGAACATTTAAGAAGTAACTACTCATATTCATTAAAAGATTCTGAACACTCCATCCTCTTCCCGGACGGTTGATATTGCTGAGTACGGTCGCACTATCCACTTTTGCCTAATTCATTATATTCTGCCCTTTTCGCCCTCCTTTTGGAACGCATGAGTCAGGTTGGTGTGTACGTGTTGACAAAGTACTTATTATCTAGCACAGCCCGAGCACATTTCGGACCGAGTGCATGTTCGCGTGGAATCCATCTCCCAGTCTGTCTGTTGCAACGCCTGGCAGACATTTCGTCCCAACCCTTTTATTTGCTGCCTTGTTCGGCTGCTGTTGAGAAGTGTACTTTTATTTTTACCGCATCGCTGTATACAGTGGTAGTAACACTTGTTCTGAATTTTTCTCTTGGTTCTGACGAGGTCCGGCTTAGTTTGTGCGTCAGTCCTATATTTCCAATGGGAGTAAAAACACTCAACAAGGAACAAACACGCCTAAACACGCCTATTCAAAAAATATGGTATAACATCTGGAGCCAAGCGATGATGGACGCAGGATAAATCAGAAAAGAAGGGAAGTCACCCATTATGTTTCTTTTGCTGCATACTCACATAGGTCTAGATACTAATAGCAGTTGGTGTAGACCTTCTAAAATGGTTATTCTTGAGCTCAGCACAAATCATCTGAGGGAGGCTGAGGAATGCATGGGAATTGATCGCCTTCAAAGGATCGAACATGAATCGGAATCGACCGTCTCATCTAGATTATCAGATGCGAGCTTGTGAATCTTTGCCTGGGAAATCGAGGGAAGGATATCTATTCCCAGATTTGTTGGATGCGTTGGGTGTTGTCAGATCGAGATGCGATGGTGACGGCGTGGGCACGAACCTCGGACCGACAGCTCTGTACGACATGAGGTTACGAATGCATCAATACCGCCGTCTGGGTGGCGTTCAGCTTAGCATAGTTTAAAGCTCCACAGGCGGAACAAAAATGAGTCCGGCTAACTGAAATGGTGAATTACACAATGAATGCGACCCTGGGTAACTGTGAGCGCATCTCTACTGCCCAAGGATTGCAGTCGGTGATGAAGAAAATGGAAATTTCTAGTACTGGGCTTAAGCTTTTGACGAATTTTTTAGTCCATGTAATTGATTCATCAAATATTTCAAGTCTTCTGTTAAATAAATCAGGTGTTGATGGCTGGTTGTTGCTCAGCTTGATGCGTTACTGCAGAGGAATTGCGCCAAAAATCATAGCAAAGTAGATTATGTTAATCTCAGATGATAAATAAGACTAAGCGCGTATAACTTCCGCTGATTTCTTTGGAGAGCCTCACAAAAGCTATAAACTGCTCGACAATGTGAACTTTCTGTATATCCCAGAAGAACTAAATAATTTTTCTGCAAACATGGAAAGTTGTGAAAAATATTTAACCACATGAAATACGACACCGAGTCTAACCCCATGTTGACACCCGGAAAGCTCGTCAGAAAACGGCCGAACCCTTTACAACATATATGGGTAGAAACCGTCGATTGAAAACTTCTGAAGAAAAGGATTTGAGCTTTTAGGAACTACCCAGGTTTGTCTTCTCGGCTGCCAGGATTTCCGTAGTTGGCCCATGAGTTAGCGCGAGGGAAGCAACAGCTTACAGGAGCAAGTCATTTGCCGTGCTCAGTTTTTGATAAAATGGAAATAAATAACGGACCCAATCATGCTGCAATAAAGCAGGGTTAGGAACAGGCAAAATTTGAGAGCGCCGACGGTCCACTTTGCGAGAGACCTCATGACACGTAACATTGCAAGATGGATCTTCGCGAAGCGACAAAATCTGTGCTTTTACATTCGAAACTTAAACACAAGTCAAAAGATTGTCACTCCGAGACCCGATGCAATCAGGAATACTGTAAGATTCGACTGCCGTTGATTAAGAGGTCAAGGTTGCAGTGTCTCAACCTGAAGGTCCAGATTTCGAATCACCCTTCTCCTAGCCAATTTCTCCACTAGGAGGCCCTCATTTGGCTACCACTCACTTCCCTAAAATGCCGTGCGCCGTAGCACGGCATTTCCCATCGGTCGCAACAAAAATGGTAGATCCGGAGTAGCTTGATGACAACAAGTCTGCCTGAAAACCCTGTCACTGTTTGCAGTCGGCAAATGTGGATATCATTGAGCGTTGTTCCTATAATCACAAAGGAGGGGTGGGAAACTGAAGACTATGGACTTCTAGACATGTGGTCGAGTATCACTCTGAAATGCACTAGAGCATTGACTTAACCTGGAATAGTAGCACATTCCTTTCTCAGTGAATAAAGGTGATAAGCTGGTCCTGTGCCTCAAAGGCTGCAGCTACAAGTTTTAGAATTCTGGTCGGATAATTCGGAAACATTAGGAGCATGGGCTGTTTCGGGTATCAGGTCATCGTTTCAGGTAGACCCTATAAGTGCCATTACCAAACGTTGATCGAATATGCAGCAAATACTGATTGATTTTAATTGTCTTAAGCCTAATACACACTAAGTCCACGGATTATAGGTATCAATCAAAGATTTACTACACAAACTGCCCTCCTCTAAGCCGCTTTTCGGTGCACTTGGGTCAAGGTTCTTCGAAAAGACAACCAGAACTCTTGCACGGAAATTATAAATCAATGAGGCAGTAATAGCTTCATCCGAGCATGTGCCAGAGGGAATTCTAACGGAATGGCAAGAGAACAGGAAATCCCGTATGAACGGTGTGAAGTGAGGAGACTTTACTTATTAGAGGGGCAGATTGGGTGTCAGGGTTTGTAAGGGAACAGAGTTGTAAGTCCTGTACATTCCCACTGGTAGGGTGCAGATCAGGTGTACTGTTATAAACTATCCATGTCCTGGTATTTCTGGCGCGGAATTTGATTGGGCGAACGCGCCACTGAGGATCAAATGGTTTGGCTTCCCATATTAGATACGGAGTGATTTTGGTAGACCATGTCATGTCCATCGGTGGTGTACATGTGAAAATTCACCCGTAGACGTTATTGGTCCCCCCTTTTGTCCGATTCTTTCTCAGTGTTCGTTTAGTTCCTGCTTCTCATTATTGCTGATCCTCAATTTGTTTTAGTACATAATCGTGGCCTAAAAAACCATGAAGGTATGACCCGGTCCCGTCGCTTGTCCATGTTCCTGGAATTTTTGGGTAGGTACTACATATAAAATCTCCTACTATTACAATACTTTCATCTTATTGCACGAGTTTACAGTAACAACACCGTATTTTGTTCTGAATTCGTCTCCTAGTTCTGACGGCATCTGGTTTGCACGTTACTGTAGTAACCAGAAGAGAGTCGCACAAGCGGCCTGCTTTTTTGTCATACATGTAACATATATGGTGTTTTTGAACGCATACGTCACCCATGTCCACCGTTAGCTTAATTCAAAAGACTAAATTTACGTCGACGATAACCGGCTCACTAGGGCTTGTTTACTATACTTGGTCCGAACTACGAAAATCAGAACGGCTTTACCAGTGAACAAGAGGGTATAGATGAGTCGAAAATCTTCGAACTACATCATCCAAGCGTGGCAGCCTACATTTAATCTGTCCACGGGTCAATACTTTGGTGACACTAACCAATGCTCTCATATTGAACACAGAAATGCAGTCTCGACGCATGTGTCCATGTGCACGTCGTATTAGTGCGTGCCACTTTCACATTCAATATTACTGTACTGTCGGCCTTTCACAGAGGCCCTCCAATCAATTAGCCGTCGGCTGGATGCTATACGATTCAGCGAATCACATTTGTCCATTACCGAGGGCGATTAATCACAGCAGTGCGTGACCAAGGTTTCCTATTGCGCTAATTGAGATGTTGATTTCTGCCTAAACTTGAGTAGAATTTCCTTAGCTGTTCGCAGTTAAGTATTTACTGGGGATTGGACGATCGACAGGCCACTAATTCGGAATAATCCAAGCGGTTTGACACTTGCACAATGGAAACTGTCGTCTTCTGGGAGCATTAGTGCACATAAGAAGGGAATTGTAAAACATTGCGAGCAACAGTAAACTTTTAGAAGGCGACCTGAATGCGACCGTCGAAAGTGCCGTTTATCAGATTCTGATCAGCAAATCGATTAATTCCGGTCACCCGACTGGATAGTGAAGATCCGAGTCGAAGACCAGGTGTGACGAGTGTATTGTATGCACCGTGGCACCCAAATAACACTAACAAAATAATGGGGGAATGGCACATTGCAGGGCCTAGCACGGTCTTCAGTTCACGTTACCTTTCTTGATCTGTTAGTAAGTAACTTTCGTGCTATCAAATTAACATCATCTAGAATAAAATATACTAGGAAGCATCGAAAGTCTTATTAAAAGAAGAAATTCACCTGACTGCTTGGGTTTGTTCTGAAATATGATGCGAAACAAACAGCAAAATTTCAAAACATCTAGAAGCTATCCGAGAAAGCCCAGTGTGGTCTCGTAGGCTGCGTTACGAACAAAGACCCATTCATAACTCGTGTCATTTCGCGAACATCTACAACAATGCACAGTTCTTAGTGAGTAACTTTTTGGTGTTATCAGACCTTACTGGATTTCTTGCATATTCTCAGTCAAGTGAAGTAATTTTTTTAATGGAAATTCAGCAACTCGATGTACTTCGACAATTCATTAGATATTGGGCAGATGAATCTGTTACACAACGGAAACGAGGGTGGGCGATGTCTTCACGTACATCAGAAACCAACGAACTGTTTTCATACACTTACTTAACTTTTGGGTGGTGAATGTAAGCTGAAACTTGTCAGTAATTTTCTTCCATTTGGGATAGTCAACGTTCACATTCCACGCAAATGTTCTACGGATGGCACCCTTGAATTCTATCATTCAATCTTACAAAATATGGCTAGCCGAATCGATACTTGTTTATACATACTCGCTGATGACTTTCGTTCGCACTGGACCCTTCAGTGTGGGTAATATTCAAACTATGGAACGTGTGCCTTTCCAATAGTCAGTATATCTCCCCCGTTTCACTTGACCGTTCTACAGTGAGGAACTAATCTACAGTTTGCAGCCACGTCGACCACCGAAATTTTGTCCAATCCGCTACCTAAAATTTCGCAAAGACCTGTTTTTTAAACCGAACATCTTGTTAAATGAAATGCTTAGCCAGACATCGGTTTCTGTTTTGAGACCACCTGACGAGTTACCCAAACTTCTGCCCTAATCCTGTCGATGCTTTTTACATTCACCCTCATCCTCGGGGATCTTATCTACTCCCCTGGACTTCGCCTAAAAGAACAAGCTTTTAGATGCGGAGATTCGAGAACGAATAAAGACTAGACAAAATTCATCAAGATGAACATAGAGACTCGTGGAACACAAGACCTATCAACAAATCTTGAAGTTATTGAAAGACCTGTGGACAGGTCTATTCACACGTAGGTAGTTACCCGTGTGATATAGAAGCTCTATATTTTGAGCTAAGTAAACTTATCAACTTCTCTATTCCCATTGTTGTTGATGGAGATTCATCAAGTGTGGTCCCATATTGTACTTAAACCCCGGATGTTCATTGTAAACCACTTATTAGTTCAGCAGAAAACTTTGAACCAGAGTCTCTTTCCCGGTGTGCGCAGCCATACTCCCAGTTATCTTTTGTTATTTATTGAACGTCATAAAGGTGATAAAGTCCTGGCTGCAGGAGGGCAGCAACCATTACTCATGTTCCGTCCGGTTACCTGCATTTCACTCATTGTTCTGCAACGTATATGTATATTTTATTGCCGATATTTGCCAATTTTCTTCTCCGTCCTTAAAGTTCACCTTTTTGCGTGTCCTTGTCACCCTGACAATTGCATTCTTCCGTCACTCGATCAAAAAAGCGAAACAGTCAGGATTTCCTTCTTTGACTACAATGATGGTTCTAACTTTGTCGACACCCTTCTCACCCATTCGGATGTTCAGTCTCTTCTTATTTCCCAGTTAACTGATTTCTTCCAAAATCGTAAACAGTACACTGGCTACAATCGCACCGGCTTTCATTTGTTACCTCTAATCCTGAAATTCCTCAATCTGCCGTTGTGTCACTCGGCCGATTTTCGGCCTGACCAACTCCCAAGGAATTACCATGATTTTCTTGTGCCTCCTCGCTTTCGAAGTTTGAAAATGGCACCACAGAGCTTTCGGAATTTCTTAGTTACACACTAATTGCCTGCTAGGCCACAGAAATGTGGCGGCATTGCACTCACTCTTGTGAAGAGCACCAAAAACTTTGATTACAATGGCATTTGTACTAGTGGTGATTTACGAAGATTCAATAAGGTATCTCGGCATGGCATTAGATCAAAGTCATACCCGTTCCGGGCAGATTTTGATATACTGTTTATTATGTATCGCGCTTAAGACCCCACTCCTCACACACTCATAATGAAAGTTTGATTTTTATGCCTGGTTCATCACCGTTCTACCTCCTTTAGGCTTCTGCAAAATCTCGACAGCTGTTTTCGAAAGACAAATTATATTTGTGCTGGTACACCTACGCATTAGTACATTGTATTTCTCATCCTCCAACAAGGCAAGGTTTATGACAAAATTTCAATGATGATTCTTACTGATTCTACACAAGCCGTGGACGAAAATCGAATTAAATGTATTTTGTTTTCCGTCATACGTTCCAAATACTTTCATGGACACGCTGGTCTATGACTGTTCACCATTTTGTATCCATTACGGCATACAAACTAGCAACACTACATAATGTCGCATGTTAACGCAAGAATGCACTAGAAAATCATAACTGTTTACTAATCTTATGCACTGTTCCCATCGTTTTTCTTTCTTTGGTGTGCCTAATTCAGTCAATTGAGAGTTGAGTATTTGCATCCAAGGGACGCATTAAGCATTTACTTGACTTGACTCAAAAGCGAATGTTCTCGAAAATACTGGGGAAAGCAGAACTGTAAGTTCATCATGTCTGGCGGGACAAATGGAAGCAAAATTATGTTAAAAAACAAAATCAAAAGTAAAGGTAGATTATAACGAAGGTAGCTTTGGAAAAACTGAATTTGCCCAGATTATTGAGGCTACTCACAACTGTTGTACAATTTGAACTCTTCCCCAAGCATATCATTGGACAGAAAACGGGGAATAGAATTCGAAGTCAGTGACCGTCTCTTTCGTTTTTCTTGTTCCAGTCTTCGGGGCGGAGAAATAAGCCAACATCGGGTCCAAAGAGTACCCCGTAGCTGCACAAATTTTCTTTTCTAGTATCTACTGATGGTTCTAAAGACGACGAGGAGGAGATGAGACACAATAAATTTACGTTTAAAATTTGACTTATTCAGCTTCGCAATAATCATTCCACGGTTGCGGTTGTTGCTAGACTAATGCTGGTTAACCAAGTATCTGGTCTGAGGAATCGCACGTTGATGATGAAAGCAGTGGTTTCAAGTAAGAAAATCACTGTATTTCGTCAAGTGTACGTCTTTCGCGAGACTAGCGACGAGAGACGTATATTTTATACTGGTAATGCGAACTTGTTTTCGCAACACTTCCCAAAGGTATGCTGCGTTGACATAAGCGCACATTTTCAATCAACACAAGCTGCAACCGTTCTTATCACGCGCAAGTTATACGGCACAGGAACGTGGATTCCGTAAAGCAGTGCGATTTTCGTTCGTAAAGGCAATTTCAAACAAGTTCCTCGCTGTGAATATCAGGACCAAATGATGTAAGAAGTGTATCCAAAAAATCGATGCCCCATGTATTGGTTTTAATTGTGAATGATATAATGTTAATGACACATCGTTGTTAGTAGATGTAGTGCGCCAACGTTTCGACTACCGTGGTTATTAACATTGTATCATTCGGAATTAAGCTCCTCGCTGCTGCATCAGCACAAAGTTAATTAAGTGTGACCACAACAAGTAACCGATGGTCAGGGGCTTCAAAATGAAAGCCATAGTTTTATTAAAAGATGGCCAAAGCCTATTAAACAACAGAAAACCCTGTAGCTACCTAACTGAGTTGGTAGGTTAATGTCCGGCAATTAGGTCACCGAAATTACAGCCCCAGAGACATGAAGTTCGACAACAACGCAGAGCCACGTGATGTAGTTGCATGCGAACCTGATTACTTACTCCAAGTTCACATTGAATTAATAAGTGAGAAAGCCAGTGAGAGATCTAAGAGAGAACTATGAAAAATGAAACTTAAAATGAAAATTAAACAAAGGTTAGAATCGCTCGTTTTTGTCAACGTTTGTGATCAATTCGGATGTACAGCACTCAATGTATTCCATACGGATAAATGGACCACTTGTGTAATGCCTACATTCAGGTGCATCGTCTGAATCAGCGGCACAACGCGCCATCGCAACGACGTTATCCATTATTTCCATGTTCAGTTACTCCCATTCAGCTGGTGAATTAGCCTCACTTACGTCGACGACTACAAGACTTCCTTCGTCCCTGTAATCTCAACCGGATCATAAGACCCCGGCATTTCTTGTCTTGTCCGAATTACATATGTGAGTAGGTCAGTTCCTAACCGCCATTTTTCAATTCAATTTCCTACATGTTAGCAAGATCGGATGCTTATTATGACCACCTTGCCATGTCTTTTGTGTTCGATGTCTGGACGTAAACTGATGTGGAAACGGTTGAGGATATGCTACTAAAGCCGTCAGGCAAGGTTGAACGAAATGTTTTGCCAAGTTTGTCGAATCAGACAATTACTGATGCAAATGTGCAACGACTTTCACATGCCGATTAAAGAGTGCATTGGACGGGAGCAACCACATATGTGCCATCCGGGAGTTGCTCCACTGTCGTGATTACACAATAACCTCGTGTAATTTGGGTTTAATGAAAAACGTTTTGCTCAATGAACAGAAACTTAGGAATTTTGATGATTCGAAGTGGAACAGACGTGACATCGTCCGTGTATTGATTAGCCTTTCAACAGTGATTAAAGTCGGGAGAGTAAGGGCAAGTCACAATTTGAAGAAAATAACTGATAAAACTTTGCCTGCAGTCATCGTAACACTTAGATTCGGAGATAAAATTGCACTATGTCACGGTTGCTTTAGGCAAAGCGCAACCTAGTGAAATGCGACCACTCAGTTGAAACTCTAGAATAACAAAGATTTTCACCACAATGGGACACTGAACTGGTTATTTTCAACAGTAAATCCTCCTTCCACTGTGAAATCCAGATGTAATCTGCTCGTGTAAGTATTCAAGCAGGAGAACATGGGTTGATTCTTGAAAAGAAAAGATTTCTGTCACAACTCACTCATTCCAATGTACTGCTTATTAATCGTCCGCATCTAACCACACAGTCAAGGCGAAAATTAAGTGTTTATCATATTATTGTTTATCGAAGTCCCACGGTACTTTATTTTATCATGGATTCTGGTCAAAAAGGAATATTTCTCTGGCTGAAATGCCATATATCCTGTTTTTATGTAATCTTTGAATATGGTTTCCCAGCCTTTGCAAACGGCTCCTAGATTTACACAGTATGATACCCGAAAATACCAGATTAAGACGGAAAAATGTACGTTAGCAAACAAGCTTGGTCTCGATGTTACATGAGCGCCTAAATGCAGCGCGTTTTGCGGGTATTAACCGTCACAGAGGCACTGCACCTTGAAGTGGTGTGACGACTGCATCCCTCCATGATCCAACGAGCTACACAAAATGGCTTACCTCTAGCCGATGACCGAATCATGCCTGGAAGGTCATTGGG
>LUCM01007135.1:38028-170871 GCA_008360955.1 Fasciolopsis buskii | reverse complement strand
TCGTGGCCATTGCGGGCCCAGGTTGCCAAAGCTACAGTCAACTTGGTGCAATAAAGCAAAAGCAAGATTTGTCCTACAGAACGGAATTAGCAATGAGTGGACGGTAAATAGAAGAAAAAAGGAAAGGTAATTGGTCGTTCCAGACTTGACTTTGGTACTCATTAGAGAATGAGTTGCTGCGAGAGTGCTCGTGTTTGTGTTGGTTCGTGTGTGTGTTTGTGTGTGTGTATGTGTGGATAAGCGCATGTATGTGTAGATCGTGTATCCGTGTGTGTCTGTTCTTCTATCTCTGTGCCTTTCTCTATCTCTGTCCGTTTTAAACTCTCGCAATCTCTCTCTCTCTCGCTCACCCACACAAGCGCACACCCACCCACAGAGGGACACGCACAAGATCTCTCGTTCTCTGTTTTTCTTTCTTTCTCTCTCCCCCTCTCGTCCTGCTGGTTTGGCAGCCGTACTAGAATTTGCGCAAAATCAAATCATCGTGTACATGGAGTTGGTTAGTTTAGTCAACTTGGAGCATTGTATGGAGGCCAAAGCGTCCACTGCTTGTGCGGGATCTCCGATATGGTCACAAACTTCCATCAGGGCAAAGAATCTGGGGGGATAAAATGCAGATATGCGATAGATATGCAGTTTGCAAAACAAAAGTATAGCATTATGGAGAAGGAACTTAACAGCGGGAGGAGTGTATGAAAGAAAAACGTTTTGCCGAACCCCCAAAAATACGTGTTTCCAGATTCGCCCACCTTGCTGATGGTTGAACGAAACGTATGCCAGAACCAGAGGAAGCGATTAGTCACTTTGGCTGAAAAGACGGTGGAGAGAACAGCCAGTTTGAGGGCGCATTATTCGTGCAGCCGTTGTTGCTGGTTAGGTGACGGCTTGTCAGCTGACACAGTCAGAGTTTTGCCAATGTTTTTTTCTAGGGACCGTATTGATTCTAAAAAAAGAGCGAAGTCTTGGGTGAGGAGTAATTTGCAAGTATTTTGCGCCAAAAGTTATCCCTGAACTACTCAAACCGAAGGAGAATGCGGAATATAAACTAATAGCATTTGCGTTCCATATTAGCACACGGGTAGTGGACATTCAAAGTGTTGAAAGGATGCAGATCGATAGTAAGCACTAAAATGAATCCAACCGAAAGCGCCCAAATGATTTTAAAGTAAATATTACAGAAGAAGACTGTGTTTGCAACTCCCGGGGTAATAAAGAAAGTTGGAATTTATTCCTCCTAATCAACTTCGTGCAACTTTCGATTTCCAGGTGTGCTGCTCAGCATTTTCCCCATAGGTTGCCGGCCCGTGCAGGAAAGTGAGAGGTTACACTGAATTACATTACGCGGATCTCGCTCAAACTCACCACAAATATCTCCTTACGTCCCCGCTACAGGCTTCGTTTAATTTTACTCCCTCTTATTCGCCATGGGAATTTGTTGTTTTTTAGAGTAACGGGGCGGCTTCACAGCAGGTTGCTTCTAGTGACAGTTACCATTACACTCATTTTTATAGCTGTGCTGCAAGCAAATGCACGCATATGTCAACAAATGCATGCACGCATTCCAAATATTTATATCTGGAAGCCTATCGGTCACAGGACTCTGAAATTTTCGCCGCACACCCGGACAACTCTCTTTTAAGTGCACTTTTCGAGCACGCGGTGATCACGGGCGGAACATTCGACGTGATTTATCTGCGAAAACAATAGTTTCTTCTCTATGCTTTTGCCGGATACAAGTACGAAGAGGCGACTTCATTTTGAATCTGTTTCTTTTTATACATAAGCCAAACATCGGTCTAAAATTGAGATAGGATGCCAATATGGGTCGGCTGCATTAAATTTCGTGGAGATCCTCTTAAAAGTGGGTCAACTTTGTCCCGGCAAAATGCATCTAATTTTAGCACCACATATTAGGTTTTCGTTCTGCTTAATTTTAAATGCTGTGTTCAACCATGGGAGCTGCACTCCTGAAAGATGCGGGAGCCTTGTAAAAGCCGCGAGAACTGGTTGGCGTTTGTTTGGTGATAAAGGACAACAGCTGCTAGATTTGAGTTTTTCCAAGCGGGTACGAATATCTCGCCGGTAAGTAATAGATAATTTCAAGGCAATGATATTAATTAGTGGCCTTGTTTTACAAGTAAACCACATCAGGAGCTAGAAGAAAATAAACGAAAAGTTGGCCTTATCGTTTCTAACCGTGGAACTGGTGCCACTGGGAGTTTTAACAATGCTCGTTTGATCACTCGACTACCGTCTCGATGTGCCAAATAAGCCGAACACAGACCCAGTGTGAACGAACTTCTTAACGTCGAACCTGCGCAACAACTGAAGGTCGGAACTCACTGTAGTCATAGAAACGTGAACACCTTCGAATTCAAGGTCACCTAACAATACATTATGCAGATTATTGACCACCCTTTTAACCTTACAATGCATGCTTTGGCGTTGACCAGCGTTTTTATGCGGATTACGATGGTGACGCTTTCTCGCCTTATATGGTTGTCCGTTTTTTTCAAGACAAAGCTATTTCAATGCTGTCAACCGTATTTCCGGAATCAAAACCTTCTTGTTTTATAAATTAAAATTTCGCTTAAAAGCGTCTTGAGGCAGCTTCATAGAACAGCGCTTCACATCTCTTACAAGCAAACGCAAGATTTGGAATCTGGAAGGCAATATCAGCAAATCTCGCCACCTGAGACTGACTCAGTCAACACAAACGCTCTCAGAACGCTTCTAAACATTCCCAGAACATACCCAAAAACGACCCCAAATGTACCTTTTGGGAACAGAAGTTGTATCGTTTGGGGTCGTTTTTTATTTCGCCTGAAATCAGGCACTGCTAATTTTGAATTTCCTCATCGTATTATGCAAATAACGTGTTCGCCTGCGCGAAAGTTCCAGAACGATTTTAAATTCCGTGACTTAATACACTCTGCAACGGTCAGACGTGCACGTTTACCTTTCTGGGCGCATAGGTGGAACAGTTAACATTAACAAATTTGGGAAGCAAAACGTACAATGAACGGGGGTTTCCTTGATTTTAGCTTCTTGTGTCGGTCTGTTGTTATTGATAAATTTTCCTTCAAGGACTCGCCAGAACTTGGAGGCCTAAATTACTCTTTCTTCGCGTATCGTATAAACTTTATGAACTTGAACGAAAATCATTAACTGTGGCGGATTCACGCAGTTATTTATCCGCATTTCATGAAAATATCAACTGCCTTGCTCAAGAATTGAAATCATTAAGTTAGTTTTTATTTAAGCCTTCGGAGTAAAACAGAAACTAGAAATATTCATTTAAGGACCTAAACAACAAATTTGCCAGAAACCTCTATGATATAATGCCAACGGACCGTTTTGGAGATTTTCAGCCCCCCATTTTGCTGACTGGGGAGTTCCAGCCGCCCTAACTTACCAGTTAGTGCACTAACTGAGTTCCTGATTACCAACTGGCTATTTCGATGAGATCGGCTTTATTGAATATGCATATATTTGCATATTCTTCCATGACGTGACTCAAGCGTGCATGGGATCAACCCAAAAACCTGTGGAGGGAATTATACAAAAATTGGATAAGGGGCGGTAATTCTAATAGAAAAACAAATATGTACGGAACTACGGACGTCCGATGATATTTATTGCTTTTGGGGTTTGCTCAAAGGTGTTGAGATCTACAAATAGCTCTTAGAGATTTCAACATATTGATTTCGGATCTTACTCATACGGATAAAACCCAAGAGACATAAAGATCTAAGAATCTATCTCTTGGGCCCCAAACAAGAAGGCGAAAAGCGACAACCGAAGCCAAAACGGAAGCTAACTTCATGCCGCTACACAAATTCATAGCCTTGTCCAGCAAATGCGAAATGAACACGAAGAGGCAGACGATGGTCAGAGTGAAGCAACACGTGTCCAAGCCACGGAGTAGAGTGTATACCGCAGTCAAAGAACAATGGTCTGCACTGTTATGCTCGGTGACCATTCCAGGGTTTTCGGTGCCGCAGATTTTAGTTCTGCTATTCATTTTTCAAAAGAACCTGTTCTCTTCTCAATATTTCAAAATTGACATTATTTTAAACATTGCGTGATTGAATATTTTCATATGTCCGCGAAAAGATTCATGGAAGCTCGGTCTGTGATTAGCTGGTCCACACATCGATCAAGGCCACCCAAAAGAACTATATAAACGATAGAGCTCACTTGAATTCTGACTTGTGTTGGTGGGTCACCAATAAACGCGCGGCAGTACTCTGTGTTTGTCTCCTCTCTTCCGCTAGCGGACTGGGGTAGCTGTTCGTATTTTGCGCCGCTTACTCTTTCTTGTGGCTGCTCATTCAGGGGAGTAGCAGTTCTGTCCCATTCATTGTGCGACTACGGACTTCAGGTCTTGAGCCCGAAATTTTGGGTCCGCAACCTCTGTGTGTGTTCGCGTCTTACCAGACCACAGGCTGTGTGCTCCTATGCAATCGTGCGCCGCTAGTATTTGCGTATTTTACCTCAACGTTTACATAGATGAACCAAACTCGACAACATAATTTGCATCCAGCACACGACCACGCACTTCCTCATTGGTCACCTAATGTTTCCACCAGAGATATTGGTAGTCAAACAGATTTTGTCGGGCTTGAACAACACGTAGAGGACAGGTCTCGAAAACGTGAAGCACAACACTAGAAACTGTGACGTTGCACATCCTTCAGCTAAGGGAAATTTGGATGTCATGACGAAGCCACAGGTGTCACAAGTTCGCGAAACCTGCTCTGGCTTTCACAGCTCAAAATACCTTCTTCTGACAGGTGTGATCGGGCTCCCGAGTTACTTGAAGCTATTGGCTATTTCCAACCGATCATACAATGGGTAGGTGCAGACAGGTTCCTGCCCGTCTTGAAGAAACACCTTGCATTTTGAGCGCGCAAAGCACATACCACATCGGGATATCTCAATCGCCAGATGATCCCATGCGCATTTGACTGCCTATCCACCGTCACTCAGCGAGGCAATATCGTCGGTTGAAAAGATGTTTTCTGGGTGGAGTTCAAGGCTGCCGTCTAAAAGATCAGATAAAGCGTTCTGTAGAAATTCCTCTGTAGAAAGTTGAATAGAAATGGGCATATATGGCAGTCTTATCTCAATCCATAGATGAAAACAGGAAATGGCAAATGCTTTTATTAAGCCTTAGCCCGATTCTGCTCATGGAAGCCAATCTTTCACACAAGAGCTGTAATACAGTCAGCAAAAAGGCTAACAATATTGTCGATATGGTAAATGTTGAAACCAGAATTCTCTTTTTAGCCAGATAACTTAAACTATGCCCATGTTCTTAAGAAACTTCAAAACTTAAAGTCCAGCGAAGTATGCCCAAAATTATGTGGACAGTGGCATCCGTATTACGAGCATAACGGCAGTTCTACGCATCATTTTTAAGCTGGAGCTCCTGTTTTTGCGATATCTGTCTACCTTCTTCCTGTCAGCCGTCCTGGTCCTTTGTTCGTAATTAACCAGCATAAGCTGGATGCCAGGGGTTGAAGTACTTTATCGTTCCCACTTTCTATCCCTTTGGCGGTGGTATCGCCAACTTTGCATTTGATTAGTTATCTCTGAGTCGCCTATCCACCTGAAAATTATGGTCGCTGCAAATCCACTTACAGGCTTTGTCTTTTGTATGTCTGCTTGCAAGTGTACGAACTCCATTCCTCCTTGTCACGCACTTGTGCATGTTTACCTTGCCAGAGACCCGATGAAAATTAGTTGAAGATCATCATACGACATAAAGTTTGACGGTGAGACTCAATTGGAGGAGTTTCTCAGGACTTTAGTAATCAGCTGCCACTTTATACTCACTAACAAGCAATGCTTGTAACATGGTATGTCCATCATCGTTGTAGGTAAACAGGCCTGCTGGTTATAGAGGCCGGCACAAATAACTACGTATTTTATCAAGTTCCCCTTGCGTGCAACTAAGTGAAAAATAGGGATAGGCTGTAATGAACCAAGTACATTCGCTTTCCGAAGTGTCATTCCGTCACGGGTGTGAAAATATACTCCAATCTATCAGCCGCCTCTAAGTGGAGGCCATTTGTGGCTATGAACTCCTTATTCGTTGTTACCCAGTAAGCTTGTTAACGGTTTCATGCAAGTGACTTAAACCACTGGTCTAGTTAAACGCCACTTCTTGCTTATTCTGGCCGATAAAACTGAACCCAAGAAGGCTAACAAATAATTAATCGGATATAGCACAGATTTATTCTTTATCAAATCTTTTAGAGTAAATGGAGATTGCGAAAATTAAATATTATCATAAGACACAGGTTTCCATGCTGGGGTTCCAAGAGACAGCCAACGGTCAGTTATACAAATTTCCAACGAATAATGGTAGAGAAATATGTATCTGCGAGAATAGCAGGAACATTGAGTTCTTGGCTGGTTTGCGTACCTCGTTTGCTAACCAGGCAGGAAGATTTCACCGATCTGATCGTCTCACTGAGTTTTTGAAATATTTTTATTATAAGGTTATTTCTGGTACGCTGTAGTAAATGAAGTATTTTCATTAAAACACCAAGTGATGCAATATCGGATAAAATTTTGCAGCATTTCTTGTGAATAATGGTAAGCATTTACAGTGATTTTAGTTCATGAAAAATAAATTTATCCGCATATGAATAATTTTTTTATGTATTTTTAATATAAAAAGTTCAATTGTTTCAGTCGCATCTGCTTTGCGCTGCAGTTAACATAAGGTACAGCATGTTATATAGTGATTTAATAAAGGAGTAAAATTGTTAACTTAAATACTCTCAATTTTTGCCATTTAAAAAACATTCCCAATTATGAAAGCATTAACAGAAAGATAGCATGCGAGACAACCTATTAATTAGTGCTTGTAAGATCCTAATAAATGCTTTTCAAATTGTTTATGCAAAGAAAATTCACAGACAATTTTAAAATATAAATCTGCGTAAAAAACAAAACCGGCCATTGGTAGTTAATACAGGCACTAAATGGTTTGCTATTTAATAATGCTTCGCAGACAAGGTTAGGAATTAATATTGTTTATGCATGTTTTTACAGACTTAAAATAATGACTGGTTAACAAAGGGAAAGTGAAAAGACATTTTTCGTATATATTTAAATATTTCATTGCACTCTATTTTTATCAATGGCCCAAACTGCTAGGCAACTTTAAAGAGTCAAATGGCGACCTTTGTTGTTTTGCCTGGGTAATGAATGCCCCTTGGTTAAAGTAGCCACTGCAGTGCCATATGCAACAAAGCAAAACCCTATAAGCCACCTAAAATAGGTTATCAACTAAAACTTGATTCAAGTTTCTAAACTTAATAAAGAATTCTAGAGGACCCATTTGGAGACTTTTTTACATGACGTACTATTATTGCCTTTTTGCATTCAACCCTAAAAGCCGTCATGTATACCTCAGTTGTTAATAAATAAACCAGTTTTACTTAACCGTACAAATATTATTATTCAGAAAATACGTTTTCTTCTTATATTCAGCAATAGTAATTTGAAAATTTCTAAGGGAAAATATCGGAAGCCGTCCCAAAATGGCCCTCACAGAACGGTTTGCAAGCTATTTCTCTAGTGTTGCTAACAAGCGATGAAAAATTAAGGTATTTCGACTTTCATCTTTGTGATTGACTGACAGGATCCGCTCCCCATATAAGCCTTAAAAAGATTCAACATAAAAATGGTAGATTGCAAATCCCGAATTTTAGCCAGTTTGAGCGCAATCACGTAAAGGAAAATTGTTTTCAGCCTACGTTGCATATAGTCTTCAGAACTCTTCCACGTAGAAATTAAATCTTGCAGGGCATCTGGTATCTAGTAATATGCAGTTTTAACCAAACGCAGTAGGCCTTCATAACTGATCCCAAGAAGTACGCCTATGAATCTAGTGTCTTTTTTCTGGCTGCACACATTCCAAGTTTGCCAGTTCGGTAGCCGTAGAGAAAAAATGTTTCACGCATGCCAAATTCCATTCCAGGAAAAGAGTGAAGAGCATATGGCTCATTAAAGGTTGCAACAACCAACCTACCAAAATGATAGTGCATAGCTTCCAGTAAGCCTACGGAATCAACACAAAATTCGACAGTTTTGGACGACCGTTTCATCAAAAAGATTATCATGACCCTGAGACCCCTTTCAACTTTCCCCGACCAGAGATAATTCTCAACAAAAGTTTAACGCGTGGTTTTGATCCATTACTTGATCCCCATTCGTTAAACTTGAAGAAATAAACAATCATTTCCAATTATTTGCTTATTATTTGAGCTTCTTTAGGTACTACTGAGGAATTCTGGCATATACGAAACCCCAGATGACATGTCACTGCTTCAAATCTTTCAGATACATCAAGCAAAGGGACTAGTATAATAATAGCAAATCGTTTATACAAACAAGAAGGAGTAAAGATCCAGGGAGCCGACAATGCTGGAAGCCGCTTGTGCCTGAGTAAAACGGGAAGATTCACTGAGAAACCCTTATTACTGAAATTCTGCCAGTTGGGAATCTTCGATTCCAGTGGGGAAACAGGCTACCAACAACATTTGTCTTGGGATTCTGCGAAAGACTACAACCAAGGAGCTTATGGAATGTTTTAGTGAAGTAAGCGGAAAGTGTCCGTGGGATGGCATGCTTTCGCCAGCGGATGTCCAAATTAGTAGCAAACATTTAACACGGTATCTTTTCAGGAGGAATCCACAGTTCTTGGGACATACTATCTGGTTGGCAAGCAAGTGATTCCTTGAAGGTTCAAAAATCAATCGCTCAATGTTTCTGTCACCTATACGGATTAAGCTACCTAGGCAAGCGGCACGGTGACCTCGAAAACCATCTCATGAACAGAGGACAAATGACTACAGCTTGGCTTTCAGTGGGTATTTTATCCGTTGCTAACTATTGATTGAGTAGCCTACTAAGACCTGGAGTGGTGATCGGAGCCCGTTACTTCAAAACAATTAAGTGAAATAAGTCAGGACCCGGAGTTTGGTGTGATCTCCGAACTCTGGAAGTTTTACGGACAGTAAATAGCTCACAAAACAGAGACGGCACGTGACCAGACAATTACAGGCATATAGAGGACTGTTGCTGTCCGTGGGTCCACGTTTCATGACCTTATCATACGGCGAGCAATAAAATTTGTTCAAACTCCTTGGCCTCTTGATTAATCAACCAGTGAGTTAATGCATATCTGCCGAAGATGTTAATCGCTCTCTGTCGTCCAAGACTGACTAGTGATGCTTCGCCGGATAGTCATGCCAAGGGTACTGCGGCCGAGACTCCTGCAGCAGTTCAATACGGGTCATCCAGGTGTAAACAGGATGAAGGCCATCGCCTGCAGCTATGTCTACTGACCGGGGATGGATGAGAACATCAGGTAAACGCTGCACAACCGCTTCTCAAATTCATTAGGAATTTAAACTTAAAAGTCTATGAGCGTTTAATGCGATTTACTACTCCATTACCATACATAAAATTCTTCAGGCCTTCCCTATAGAAGAAAAATCTTGGCTTAACTGTCCACAGGACAATCTTGCCCATGTAAACAGTAAGAGCCTAAACTGATCGCCTCTAGATAAAATCTGAACAACTCTTGATTGCTTTAAGAACGACATTCCATAATATGCGTTGGTTTTGGTTGCCTACCATTGTTATCTGTTTTCTTTCATTTTTGACAGTCTTCCTGTAATTCACCTTTGATGTTGGTATGGTTGCACCGTGGTTGTTTTCATGCGTCTGTTTTGTGTTTTTATGGGATTCCTCAAATGGTGTACATCCATTTTGTTTCGTTTTCCGTACTCCTTAGTCTCTCATCATAAGTTTTAAGTGATTCTGTTTAGACTGTAGTGATCTGATTTTAGTTGGTCCCTAGCAGCACCAAATATTATCGTGTGAATGGCTGAAAGGTTGCGAGAACTGTAGAGAAATTGGTACCTTCCGTACGGGAAAACCTTGCTATAGGTACTTTCGGGGCATCGGCCGTTCAAGCTCTAACAGAGATTCTAACTCTGGCACGCGGTTTGTGCCTGGGATGGACACCACTGGTAGCATTTGTTTGAAATTTTTGTTTAAATTTTATAATCCCATTGGCTTTGGAGTTTTCCACTCACATTTGGCCAATGTTCTCTGTAGGCATTCTGTTTGCACAGGCCGCCATTATTTGTCCAGACACAAACTTGTTTGAAGTTCTGATGCTGCCACAGGCTGTGCCCCTTGTCGACCGGACCTAGGTTGGCTGACGAAATTCTGCGGCTGAGCAATTTCTCTTCATGATGCAGGCACCCTTCACAGTTGAGTGCTATCCGAAGTGCACCTCGGCAGCATCGACTTCCAGGCTCGCTAGTCACGGAGTGCAGTTAGTGTACCAGTTGCCCGCTCCTTGGACCGACTTTCCAGCCTAAATACCCCTGTTTGAAAAGCATGGGCTGGCAGTGTCGTTAGACTAGGAATTTCGGTTATCTGCTGCCCTGATTTCCTATCTTATAAACTAAATACCTGAAGGACTGAATCTAAGATGCATTTGACCATCAAGTTTCGATGGTCAGCCAGCCTCTTCATTTTGGCCCTGTTTCTTGTCTCACTAGCTAATGTGGAAGTCTCTGACCCCAGGTCGGTCAGCTCAGTATTTTGGGTACTTCGTTGTTCGTTAATTCGCTTTATTCTCCCATTAAAATCTCCTCAATGTTTCGTCATTTTTGCTTGTGTTTTCAGCGTCAGAGGTTTCATTTTGTTTTACTTCCTCAAACTTTTTAAGATTCATATTGCAACTGAATTTTTCCTTGATTGATGACCCAAGGACCTTTCTTGGTTATTATATCCAGATGTTTACACAATTAGAACAAATACAGCTTGAAGCAAAGTTGTCAAAGTACAGACAAAAGGTGCGTATGTTTAATCCACTGCACAGCTGACAAAACTAGCGGTTCCCGGTGCCGCAACATTTAGGTTCCATAAGTCTCTCTAAGGAGGTTCGCTCCAGTCAGTGCTGCATAGCTGCGGAGTTGAGTCTAGTGTTGACTTGATGTGATTAGTGCCACTTGTATCTTTAGAATTTGGACGTTTAAATAAAACATAAAGTGATGAAGATAAAGACAAAGCTGGCAAGGATGGTTTCGTGACTAGTGAGTAAATATTCAACGAAAGCTAAAAAATCTCCCTGTGAAGTGTTCCACCAGTTTAATTGTTAGAATTGATAGAAAACCTGAGAATAGCCCGGCTTACTTGCTGTTGCATGGTAAATGGTTGCCAACTATTCTTTTAGCTCATCTTCATCTCGCCACAATGAGTCAGTTGGATTCGATATGTGAATGTACAACCGGGATGCTTTTGTATCCGCTTCCTTTTGTGGCTATGTTTGAGTATCCAAAGCATCATTAGAGTTTCGAGGAGTAGCCATCTCTCCTCCATCTGGACGATCCTTACAAGAAAACCGTGGCTCACGCAGGATGATAATGGTCAGACGAAGTCAAGCCCAGAAATTCTAAACAGGAAGCACTGTCTTTGTCCACAAAATAAAACAGAAGTAAATAATTATGGTTCACCAAAGTACACATTCGTCTTTATCCCAGACGCTGCAGTCCAAACTCGCGAAAACGGTATTATCTTAAGTAACCAATTTTGTGTACGGAATCAGGGAAAACTAAACTTGTAATAGCCCAAAATAAAACAAGAAACAGCTTGAAAGAAAATTCAGGAGAAATCAGCCCATAAATTATGGTGCCTTTAAAGGACGAGACCAAGGAGTAATTACAATGATACTAAGAGTAACCGCGTGTTGCTTGAGATTGCGCAAGAGGCGCGGTCTAAATCCTTAATTTTCATCCCCTAAAACGTTGACAAGTCAATTACTATTTCCACCACGGTGTTACTGAATAATTAAAGTTTACGTTAGTTCTCTTTGATATTCCATTCTTCTGCCTTGTAGTAAGCGGAGATTCTCGTCACAACCTAACTGTTTTACCGACAGCCTTTTGTTCCATTTATTATACTTGTAGTCGGGAGATGTTCTTTCTGTCAAAGTCACTTTTTATGAAATAATCTACCATGTGATATAATCGCTCAGCTGACCATTAAGAAACCATGAACGCACTGTACAGCTGTTTTATCCTTGTTAGGAATCATGACAAGCAGTGCATATCCACCGCGCCTAAACTGGGACGCGAACCCGGGACGAATGACTCTGAGTCAAACGCCTTAGCCATTACGCTACCGGGCAGGCTCTGAACGGTTTGTTGAACTTCACATCATGATGCACCTATCCGCCGCTGATTTTCACGGACACGGGCAGCTAGCGCATAAAAAGCGACCCATATTGATAGGTGACTTCTCTGCAGGTAGCCTAAGTACGACGAAGGCTTTGGATATGACCTACAGAGCCTGGCTGCAAAGTCCTTTTTTCCTCGAACTAATCTGTGAACTTAGAGATTCACTGGATTAGTTAAATCGTGCATCAACATGATGTAACGAACGTTATAAACTGCTTATTGATGGACTGGAATAGTATTCCGGAGCAATGAAGCACAATTTCAGCTAATGTCATCTACAATCGACACTCTTCTGTCATTAACTTGAACCGTTTACACTGGAACTTCAAAAAATTGATTGTTCTATTTTACTGCCTAGAAACATCGATTGGCTGAAGTAGCCCATTCAATAATTAGTGTACAAGTAATTGTTCCGAAGAATGCGGTGCCCCGTGCACTTGGTGCGTGTGTGTGTGTGTGTGTGTGTGTGCGTGTTTGTCCTTTCGTCGACGAATCCCTATCGCGTTTGCCTGATTGTTCAATCGTTGATAATGCTAGTACGCTTGTTAGGTTTTGGCTTATTTGAAATTTTTGTCTTTTCACGTTTCAGATCGGTCACGTGACCTTTTCGAATTTAAATACCCCGGTGCTTAAAACACATGTGTTACTCGGGAACCATAGAAAATCACGTCAAACAAAGTCATGGAGGAGAATCCGACATCTTAAATCATTACGTAACTTCATACAAATCTTCTTACAATCAACACTGGGATGGATTTAAACCACGGGAGGCAAAGCTGTATGGATCGGGTTTCGTGTCGAACCAAAGGCCTGTTATTCAGTATTCCTCAAAGATAGATGACATAGACAACCCAAGAATGAAGTAGACGAACATCAAACGTTAATGAATAAAATATTCTTTAGGGAATTACTGAAATCGAACTATTTGACCACTACTCGCAAAGATTTTACATATTTTTGTTTACCAGATGGCAAAGAGACCATTCCAAATCTAGCAAAAACGGTGTTACCGGATAAATACGGGGGTCAAACACTAACCGTATGTTAATAAAATGACAATTTCAATGAGTTTTCAGTCCAATTTTAGTTCAGTGAAAGAAAAAATGGACCGTGCTGTTGTAAGCCCAAAGGGTAAAAGAAGACCACAGCTTCTTAAAAACTCGTACAGAGGAGAAGCCGAGGAGGAAAATTCAGGATATGTATGTTATAATATATATACCCATTTTAAAGACATTTTTAGGGCCCTGCTTTTGGTTCAACAACATATAATGCCTCATTCGGGCCTCCGTTACCCAAAGCGTGTAAGTCCACTGTCTCAATACGATTGTTTCCTCAAATTTATATTTTCTATGAAAATTCAATTTTTTATGAAGAATTCATTTTGTAACCACCTATTCTGCGACAGTTGCCCATAAGGGGAATGCTTCAACGTTCATGTCTTTTGTGAAAGGGCCGTTCAGATCAAGAGGCTCGAGAATCAAAAGCCACAATGGTTCCCAAAAGACATCGTTAAATATAAGCATATATATATAGATACAGATATTGTAGTTACTCTGAGATCATTCAGGGGCAGGTAAGGTGCATACCCAGGGGAGTGAAAATTATATTCCACAGAACAATTGTGTTCTTTAGAATGAAGAACAGGGAAAGTGAATCGAAAGACGGGTTTTCTGAATGTTAGTTAACGGGAATTCGGTTTGGTCGAAATTCTATGACTGAACACCGTAAAGCTGATGGATCTTCGTAAAAAAACGTGTCGCTCAGTACTCGACTGCTCACTGTTTGTTATTACTTATTTTCTTCCACATTTGTGTGGTACAAATAGGAAAGCCAATGTTTAAAATTCAGGGCGATTTATCAAATCAAGCCCTGAAAATTTAACCAAATAAATTACTGTGGATTTTAAATTGTTGCCCACGAAAGCGAGGTGTATCAAATGGAATTTACTATGTGCACAATGTACCGAAGGTTTTTGAAACCAGATTCGCAATAAGTGCTACATAAAATGCTGTTACTTGGTATACCCGTTCCTTGTAGTACGCGTAACAGGTTGTTGTGTCTGTTGCACATAACCCAAGCTGATCTCCTGGAGTTCAAAGGTGAGACTAGGAACCAGAAGTAAGCAATTCATTCGCGTCCGAAAGTCGATGCCGTGGGCTGGAACCGAGCGGGACTTTCTGATTTATATAATAACAGCCTCTTTGTGTCACGCAGAAATACCTGTTTGCAAATCGCAAAATCTGTTTGGACCTTGTTCTTGTACTGTTAGCTTTCAATGGAAGGTAAACAACAAGACGAATCAAATGACTTACACATGATAAACTTATTTACCCTACTGGAATAGTGGACCATACAAAAATGGATCTTCCTCCAAGTAACGCGCATTTTAGTACCCGAAAAATAGTAGCTCAATGATAGGGCAAGTTCCCGGTTGGTGAACGGTAACCAGATAGAATGCAGGGTAGCTGATGATTAAATGCTTTTGCGATATTCTTGGGTCAGCTGTCCAAGAGGCTGTCTATGACAGCAGAGAAGAAATGGGATCAATTGCTTGTAATCCCGTCTCGGGGAAAAACTATCTACGGAGGCAACAGAATTACTGAATAAACCGATAGTCACCAAAGGGGACTTCGAAGCTCACCACGAAAAGGAGTGCTTTACTCAGTTAACACAAACCTCTAGGAACTGAAATCCATAATAAGGCTGCAGACACAGCGTAAGGAACATCAACCAAAGCGACAAAGAAATAAGCAAGTAACCAAATAGAACAAACGCCCTTTGTCGTGTGTTATTGAACCGGACAGGTTTTCCAGAAGAGGTAATATGAACCGATCATTTGGCCACCAGCTCATCTGGAGTGATTTTGCTGCACTACAGGAAGCGCTCGGTTGCGCAAAGGCTAGAGGTACATCCTCGAATAAAAAAGGTCTACTCTGGGCTGGACGACCGAGTAGTACAACAGTGAACAACGCATACAACAACGAGTGTTTGTTTGTTTCACCAATAATTTGTGTTATTCATTCTTTGCCCGCCCTATTTCTTTACATCCTTTGAGAACCGCACTGGCCCATGCTAGTGGTAGTGTCCCGTTCTCTCGCGTTCTCCCTCATACAGCATCCAAATCTCGCCGAACTAACTTCCGCCGGCTGATGGAATTTTTGTCCTCAATACCTCTTCAAATTAGTCACATTCAGTGTGCGAATACTAATGCGCGTAGGTTAACAGGGATAGTTCACTCGTACGCTAGAGACCTCAGCAATAAACATTTATTTTATCCAAGAAGCTCGCACTCACCTGGCGTCCGCTCTTTTCAAGACCCTAGTCGACCACATCCCTACTAGCCAAAAACGGCGGAGCTGTCCGCAAGATTGCACTCCTCTGGACTCTGACCACGCGTTAGTATGCACTGAGTTGTCCATTTACTTCCGTGGGCTCTCAGAAAGCATGATTCAGCGTTGGTTAAACTGCAGTAGACTATCCGATCTGACTCACTACTCAATCTTTCAAAGCGCACTGGCTGTAAAGCTAGGATTGCCTGCATCTCGAAACATCAGTGAGCACTGGTCGCTTATCAAGGTTGCCTTGCATTCCGATGGTTTAGCTAGCTGCGGCCTGATACGTCGCGTGCTAACACCTTGGATTTCTGCTGAGTCTCTGCGCCTTCTTGAGGCACTCAAGTTCATCTTGGGTGGTGGCCAGTATAATGAAGCACGGCCGGTAGTGGGATGCGAACTCAGTGCAAGCTAGAGTAGAAATCGCGAGGTCTAATGGTCTTAACGAGCTTTGGAGATGAAACGTGCTGCCGCTATGGGAAAATTCTGCAAGCTGTTTTAGCTTATCCCAGTTACCAGTAGAAGAGCATTAAGTGTGAGTAAAATGATCTATGAAGTTGGCGGTTCGGTTATCCACGACCTGAAGAGACGTCTTGTATGCACCTTCAAGCACAATTTGGCTGGCACCCAGCGTCCATGCCTCCCGCAGTTATTTCGGCAACCGTCTGATGGCCTGTTACAACAGACCCATCAACTGAGGCGGAAATCCTCAGGAAAATTCGAGCCTTAGGCCGTCATGAAGCGCCGGGTTATTTACAGATGATGGAATCGAACTGGTCAAGAATTCAAGTTTTGTTACTCTAAGGTCTGGCACACAAGGACAGTTTCTCCGCGTGGGCATTCGGTCGTTTCTTCCCCTCTTCAAAAAGTTTGGGCAGTGATTGGCTTTAAACATAGGTGTAAAAGTTTAATCCCGAAGCGTCAAGGCTAACTTCGTCCTTATTCTTCGCACACACTGCGTGAAAGGCAAACTCATAAGGAAAGTGGTCTGCATTTGCATTGGCTATGGGATGCACCGATCAAAAGTTCACTTTCGAATATGTTACCGCAACATTCTACTTTCCAAAAGTAAACGGTCATTGTGTTTTTGGACATTCATGCAGCATTGTTTGCTAAGAAATGGTGTACCTGGGAAGTATGTTTCAGTCCTCAAAGGGGTGCGTCATCATAAGTCACTTCGGGCTGAGGCTTATGGCCAGCGTTTACCACCCTTCGACGTCTCCAGTGCAGCACGACAAGACTGCTCTATATGTTCATTTCCATTCAGCTTTGTCGTAGTTGGTTTTCTGAAGGACGATTTATTTGATCTGTTAGACGGTGGCCTCGAACTCCTCCCAGGGAACACCTTAACGACTTCGAGTATGCCGATGATATCGCCTTGCTGAATGACGATGGACGATCAATCAAACACGCATTGGATCGTCGATTGAGGTACCCCGATACAGTGTGCGTTTCAGGCGCGAAATGCAAGGTGTTTCATCAAGACGGGCAGGAGCTTGTGCCTGCATTCATCCATTGTCGTAACCGGTTAGAAATAGCCAATAGCTTCAAGTAATTCGGGGGCCCGATCACACCTGGTGTGTGCGTTGGGAAGGTCACATAAACACTCTATAGCAATTTGTCAGTTTTGCATGGCAGATTCACACATTCACTTTGAGAAAACTGTGGTCAGATTTGTGGAGACCGTTTCCGTTCATCGTAAGAGCCGTTGGGTAATCCCCAGATCGGTGACAGCCGAAGTAATCGAAGCCGCCTACAGAAATTTGCCGAAGCTATTCCACAGAACTCTTGCAAGGAAGTTGGCCTAGCATTTAACTTCGGATATGCTTTCGTCCTTTTATATTTCATCAAAAAGTTGTAAGAACTTATCTTTCTCTCATTGGTTTGTTGAATCACTCAAGCCGTGACCAACTGTGTGTGAAGATACCTTTTCAGCGGAAGCCGTATTTCATATTCATAGTGGGATGAATCAGCGCATTTGTGTGACACAACCTAAACGGGGACCAACAGGTTACTTGACTTGGTTAGTAATTGTTTCTAAGGGTAAAAGAAAGTTATCACAGAACCCGGATCAGTCAGGTGTCAGCCTAGAGCTTGTGATGTTTTCCAAGATCTGTTTTTTCGAAGTTTATTAAGCGGACAACTCTATCACCAACTGAATAATCCGCTTAGATGGCCTTCATCAGTCACGAATTTGGCTCCGGATTCCACAGTCTAGTTGTGAACATGAGATGACCAATTAGGAGGTGCATCGTCGTGTGCTGGGTGCAGACGGTCGTCCTCTGACTGAGGTAATCGCTCTACGTCGCCTTCCGTAGTTTGGACGCGTACTGCTTATGTCTGCCCATCTTTTACCTTTGCGTGTCCATTTTGCACGTGCTGGACAAGGCTGAGAGAAGCCACGCGGCAGTCATTCTATGAACTGAAGTACAGGTATGAAGAAGTTAACTTCGGCTTTGTATTAGATTGGGGCTTCCCGCCCTCGTGTTTGGGTCCCAAGAGATGATGACTGTTGTCGGTTGGGAAAATGAAACTTTGTTACTTCATGTGTCACCAAACTGTCTGGATGTTGGTCGGGTCAGGTAATCGTTGGTCTGGATTTTGCGCTTAGAACCTGTCCCATTATGTTGTTGGGCGATAAAGCGCATGCAGTCCAACAGTTTTTGAAAAGCTTGATGACTCAGGTACCGAAATACGGGGTTCACTTTCGACTCTTGAACTGAAAAGTGCTTAACCAAAAACTGCAGTAACCGTAGTGTGAAGTCATATTATTTGGTAGTTGAAATAAGTAGGCGGTAAATTCAAGCACCTCGAGAGCGTCGTTTCGGTTTCTTTTTTCTCCCTGAGGCGCCAAGGTATACCTGGGAATCAAAGAACTATCAATAATCCAGCCAAAACCTTGTGTAATCTAGGTTGATATCACCTTACTCATTTTTAAACGCCCAAATATCGAAGAGACATGCGAAACAATTAACAACATATTCAAGACATAAACTTCACCATAGAATCGGAGAAAGATAGAGCGCTGACATTTCTGGACTTGGTTAAAAGCAACGCGATGGAGCTCTTAGAAGCTTGGCACTCTTCAGATTATTCAATTAGCAGACACATCGAATTGGATCTTGTGAACATTCATATGAGAGACTGATAACTCAGCTAACTAAGGGACCCGGAATTCAAGTAACACACCCATAATTAGAAATTTTCCTACAGGATTAAATCACAAAATACTCACATACTGGAAATAAAAACAGCGGCACAGCTAAACAGATCAAACTTCTGAGGCGGAATGTCAGTTTTCCGAGGTCACAGGTCAAATCAACAGAGATCAATTTGAAAGCAAACGCATGCTCCCCAGGTCAAGTTCATCGAAGAAGTTCAAGGTCAAAGCCAATAGGAGCCTTATAAATAGAGAAACCTAACAAATGTTCACTTGCACCGACGATGTCACCTCGACCGTTGATGAAACGTTTGCAATCTAAAGGTCAAGTTCATATATCAGAACCCCATGAATGCCAACAACCTGAGTGAGCCATGACCAACAAGCTTTTAAATGCACTGAAATCCGTTTCAATTCAATTCACTTTGCCCAACAATAGTCATGCACTTGCAGTTTCAAGCTAAAGTGAAAGAAAAATCACAGGAAGTACTATAGAGAAGCAAAAACACTTTGAATGTGAGATCATCACTACCTGCAGCACTTAACACGTTTATAACAGGAAGCGGTTTTGGAAAGGGATCAACCCATGAATAGCGAAGACCGCAGCAGATTTTGTTAACCTGCGATACAGTCATCACATTGATCTTCAACACAAATGAAAGGTGGGTTTTGCCAATTTTATTGAAATTTTATTCCAGTTTTACCAGAATATGCTCGTCTTTTCAGGCGGTAGTCGATGGCATTTTGTATTCAGTTGTCGAGCCTAACAGAAATGTCAGATGAAAGGTGGTGAGGTAGATAGTCGGGTTCTGTTAGCAACTAATTTCTCGCTGACTGAGTTAATCGCCATACACCGCATTTGGTGGCTCTTACATGTTTTGGACATGCGTGCGCGTCGTTGAAATAGTTGAGCATACTCAGTACGGTTGGACAAACCGATGCGTCCAAAAAGTCATCACATTATAAAGGAAGTAGAACTGTGAAAACACAAATAGCACCCTGTGTTCACCATTAAAAGCACGAACAGATTAACTTCTGGTGGCAAAATGTTCTTCACAATTAGCAGTAGCCAAAGTGGTGTCTTAGAACCAGACGAAAATTTCATTTAGACTAGAAAAAATGTTTCTTCTTATTTGTAAACAATGCATTTTTTGTTTTATCACTTCACTGTACGAGCACTCGGATTCAGTTATAAGTTCGCCTCAACGATTCCGCGACGAATAGAGAAACTAAAGAGAATTTAGGTGGTCCTATCAGGTGGAGATCTATTTGCTCACTTGTACCCGGATAAGAAAAACGGTCTGCGTCGTAGAGCACAGAGACAAACAACGAGGTCTATAGAATCTGTTCAACGTAACTCCTGTAGTGCATGCAAAACAACTGCACAATTCTAAACATGCCTATTTAATACCACGGTTTTTCTACCGGAGAATGCTAACTCAAGCATAAAAATTGTTAGTTCAACGCGGTACTAAGTGCACCGACGAAGTAAGCCGTAATAATTTAATACGCCAGTCCATTTGACACGGTATCCGATATGACTTTGCTGAAACGTAATCGTTCACCGGGCTATAATATAAATACGTAGACATACGTACATATAAATATTTATGCATACGTATATATATGGAATCAGCAGTGCGCAGATAATTAGTAAATCCAAAGCGAGTTCTGTCCTCGGCATATGAAAACCCATGGAATAATGTGTAGACACCATAATTACATATATATATATATATTCATATATATGTATAAATATATATATTTACACTCGCCCGAAGCAAGCATCGCGTCAACGCAATAACATAGAAATGGATCTTCACAGAAGGTGGGCAAATAAGGAGCGGGAATAATAAATAAGAAGGAACACATTGATTTGTATTTTCACCGTAAACATAATGTGAATTTTTGGTTGTTGACGGACCAGTTTTAAAGGGGATGAATTCTACAGGCAAGCCATACATCATTCGCGACATTGAATTTGGTTCCAAGCCATATCATTCAGAGCTTCCAAACAACAACAGTCCTCATCTCTTGGGCCCCAACTAGGAAGGCAGAAAACACCAACGGAAATCGAATATTCACGCCTCTAAGTCAATTCATAACCTGACCGCCGCGTCGTTTCCTAGAGCCTTGTCCAACACGTGGGAAGAAGCATGAAAAGCCTGTGATGTGAAAAGCATGAAAAATGAAATAAATAATCTTAGTCAGTCGTAGCTCGTCGCTACATGCTAGTTCATCCATTGAATAAAAAATTGACAGTCAGTAGTGAAGTATGCCTGCAACTGTTTCAGGAGGACTATCAGATTACGATGGACTGTCCAACTATGCTACTCATTAGGAAGTAAACATTACATTTAGTTGAAAATAATAATTGTGAGACGATATTTTATCCTTGTCATTTATTCCTATTATATCATTCGGTGAAGACGAACTTCTGCGAACAAATCTGGGGAAGAAGGAAGAAACTGGGAACACCAGGAACACTAAGCCCGAGAACACGATCACGGGCCGCCCTGACAACCCGCATTTACCTGGCGAACCGGGTTGGAAGACAGATCGCCTCACGGGGACAACCGAGTATAACGAGAAGTATAAGCCGTTTTGTGTTCCGGATGGAACGGAAAGTTTTCCTCGCTGGACGAAGCCTCCCAGATTTTCTTATACAGGAAGTTTTGCCAAAGAGGGACGCGTTTTACCAGACTATGTGCCTGTTCATTCTGAAAATGTAAGTCGCAGAAACATGGCCATAGAACTATAACTGCGGTGATATTTACAAACAATGTCAAAATGCCTTTAAATGATTGGAAAACTGTACAAAATGGTGGGCTGGAAATGTTTGAAATAAAAATTGATACAACACATTTGATCGATGGCAGGTCAATGCAAACATAGCAGCCTTACAACCTTTAAGTACATCACAAACGAAAGAATGGCAAGGCTCACGAAAAAAGCCTTCGTTTCTGCTTAACATTTTTTCTCTTTTTATAATATGCGGTCAGTCAAAGTCAGTCAAAAAGACTTATCCAAGTTGCATGGATAACCCAAATCCTGGCAAGTGCTTGAGTTAGATCAATTAGAGTTTTGAGAACATGTTAGACACACAAGAATGGCATAGAATGATTACAATTTTGCACTACACAGAATGCCACAAATCGGACTGTGAAATGCCGGCGAAGAACCAGATAGCATCTGCAGTCCACATTCTGGATGACCTCAAAAAATATGAACAAAAGCAAGTAATTTTGTCGTTTCTTTGTGTGACTTTTGCTGTTGCAGACGATTGCCAGCATGCAAAAAGAATTCTCGGCTGAAGGGGAAAGGGCACTGGATTAACGAAATTGGATGAATGTTTGTGTTTTCAGCCTAGTTAGATACTTCTTTTCCAAGAACTGCTGAGTGTGTAATTGTACGAAAAATAAGGAATAAAAAAATCGTCAATCCAATCAACCTCCAAGACGGATACGCAGATGCGCTTGTGTTAACATGCACGCCTTTCATACTGATCAGGATGAGACCATGCTACGCCATTTCGGCGTTAGTACCGACGGGTTTTGACAGAGTTCTTAATAGTATCTTAAGGGCGGATATTATCGATCTTTGGATGACATTCAGTCTCCATAAATGACGAAATCCCCTGATGACTTTTGGTACAAGAGATTTATTCTCAACATTCGACAGAAGCTCTCCCATGTCCTTTTCGATCAACTGAATCGCCTCCAATTCAGAAGGAAAGCGCTGCTTACTGTTTTTAGGGTTTCAGATCCCATACTGATTTAAGGAACTGACCGGCTTGTATTTAAATGGAAATTTGGATAGTATGGGAGGTCTTTAAGTTTATTTGTTTGCGACTGTGGACATCCATAGTGGATTTCTGAATCGCATGCTCTGCAATTCGAGGTAAGAAAAATCTGTGACCCATCTGAACCTGGAGGTTCGTGCGAGTGTTGGAAGTGACCGCTATTTTGTCGATGAAACCCTGAAAGGAGCCCTGTCTATCCGGCAATAACTCACCCGTTTTATTGCTGTCTACGTAGGAAACTTGAGAAATATTTTTGTACGTAAATTCACCTGTTCCAGCTCCTAGCGATCGCTTGCATTTCGTGAAGCTTCAGTCACCCCAATTACGATATTCTATGCAGTGCATGACCATGAATGTCTACTTGGGTTCCTGTACATGTGAGGCATCCTTCTCGGTAGTTGGTGATTTGTTTCCCACGGAGCACAATTACCATTTTTTCTGTTTTTGTGATATTTCAGCAGAAACAGTAGGATAAATATTAGCTGTGAATGAATCTAACGCGCTCATTTTGCCTTTATGTTTTCATGGGAGAATTTGGCAGCGCATTATCGATATCCAAATTGTTTGTGACTAATTCTGTGGATACAGAATTTACCAATGATCCGGCGAATGTGTATTAGGAAGAATTGCACGAAGGCAGACGAGTGTAAACGACATGCACCGTTTGAATTCATTTATCGTCAGTATCTACCACAATGAACTGACTGGCGTCTGTGCAAGCAGTTGCATATGATCTTGCAGCTCATTAAATACGGCACCAAGCCCACTTTTGTTTGTCGGTTAGGATCAGTCCCGTGCATGTGACAATGGCGCATTGTAACAATATCAACGGTTAAGTACTTTTGTGAAATAACACGGACAACCTAAATGACAAAAGTTAACATAATTAAGGAATGGGAGCAAATATCTCTGGTAAAGGACTTATCTGGTATGAAGGTTATCATATTAATTGAATTATGCGATATACCCAGTGTATGGAAATATGCCTTTAGGAATTGTCACTGCTGAGATGTATTACAGTGGTTTTAGTGTTTCAAATGCCAGCAATTTATTTCTGCCAGATTTTTCCTTATTCGCTAAATGCGTCATATCTCGAACATCAAGCTTCCTTATGTTACTTGAAGTCATACATTTACCTGTTTATCTGAACATGTAGACTTACGGTCGACCTGAGAATTTCTCTGAGGAACGAATGGAAGAACTGAGAAAGAAAAATCCGACAGAATATCAAAATCGCATCTACCAGTTTAAAGAACCCACGTAAGTACAGAAAGAACATTTTCCATTCATCCAATACTAGCTTTTTCACGTGGTTCGTTGAACATGGAACAATGAACCAACAAAATGCACACCGTTTTGCGACTTATTTTTACATTTAGGCACCGGTCTTTTACTTTATGGGAACTAGGCCCGGCAGATATTGCGGTTCACGGGTGACAGTTCGTGGTGTTTCAATAAATATTCCTTTTTGATCATCATCCAGTTTTGAATTTAGTAAAAAGGACTGCCGACCGAAAGCAAACCTAGGACTTTCAAGTCCATTCGAATAATTTAGGTGTCCACCAAATAGCCAGTAGTACCACTCTGGACAGGGAAAAAGGGGATTTCTCATATTTTTTTAAACCTATGGAATCGTGGTTTAAAATGGCCACCTTTTTTTTGTTTCGAAGCTATGGATTACCATAATCGGCCAGGTATGACAGAGATATCGGCCAAGTGAGCATAGCCTAGTTCATATCTCTTCTTATAACCGAAGATCCAGTAAAGTTACAAGTCTACTTGAACCAATTCAGCAATCGTATGGTAAGACGTTTTCCTATGTTTTAACTTCCAATTATGAAATACCACTACGTGGAAGTAAATATGTTTCATCGAGAGGAGTTTTTCACTTTTTTAGCAGTTGCGTTTCATCAGGTGGTGCAGTGAAACGCTATGAGTTTTGAACGGGTCGAGGTTCTCATTTCCAATGTGAGGTGCTCGTCGCAACTGTGATGTTTGTTTTTCCATCAAAGCAGCGGTTAGATAGGCACTGCCGTCCAAGTGCGGACTATGCTGGTGGTGGACGGATGATACGTGAGAACTGTGTGTGTTTTCGTTGTATTGTTCCAGCGTGTAGGCACGTCTTCTAAACAACAACCTAATTAGGGAAAATGATGACGTTGAGCAAGCCACATTGGTTGGCACTTGCTGCTCGCGTCTTCAGACAGGTGTCCTTCCCAATGCTTTGTTCTTCCCAGCCGATAGTGGTTAAAATACGGAGTGACGGGGAAAACCTCTGAAATAGTACGGAAATACATTCCTTTTGATTTAATAAGGCAGAATATTAAGTGCTATTGATGAACTTTCCTGAAATTCATTAATGACGGATATCGAGACTTACAACCCGCACCCCAACATGATGTATCCTTCCCGAACATGTGCAGGTCGAATGAGGTATTTGCATGCTCTGCAAAAGTCAGAAGACATTCAATTCTGGGAGGGGCTTATTTTTTCACACATAAATGCAGTATGCTTGCAGACAGATACAGATAAATGAATCAGTGTTACTCAGGAAGAGGTAGTTACGCAAGGATTATTCTGCCGACCATAACCCAGAAGGGAACATTTTCATTTATCTCTAACCATGAGAGATGTAAATTGGCTTTGCTTTATTCCAAAGTGGGCGTTAACAGTTTAACAGAATACAATTACATCAAGAACACAGTTACAGTGTTATTGTCTTGCCATGACTTTTGCACGACTGTCTCCTGCTGTGATATGAATCGGCTGTGTAAGCCGCGGACCATCGTCGACCGTAAATCGTGGTTGTAGGCCAAGTCCCCACTGATCGTGATTCAGTTTTGCTTCCAGTACCAAAGACAGCACATCGATTGTAGATGCGGGAATTCCAATTCTTTGTTGGAGGCGCCGATTCATATTCCCAGACAAAAAGGAGTTCAGGAAAGATGGTTCCGTATCGAGTATCCGTAGTGGGTGTCCAAACAATTACAGTCGGGGTGGCGATTGTTTACCTTTTCAGCTCTGCTACCCTAATCCGTAGTTAAATATCTTTTTTTTCCCAAGCGTTTGTAATGGCTGAGCTTGGCGCTAATATCCCAAAGGTGTCAATGCTATCCGAAGTAACACCATCAGTGATTTCTCTGTTCAGTTGCATCTATACTGCAGTTGCATTAGACTGCTTGACACTCTTCAACAAATTCGATCAGTAGTCACATGGAAGTGCAGAAATCAAATGGATATTTTATTGTCATGTTTTCGAAATTTGGAGCAGGGGAATCTTTTCAAGATCACAGCATTTGGCAACATTCTCAGTTACAGGGCAAATCAGAGCCACGATGCTAAAACTAGTAGCATCGCTAAAATTGGTAAAGTTACTAAGTTTGGTAACAATACCAATACGGAGTCATAACCCCGGTAGCTTTCTGGGACGGAAAAGTTCGTGACGTTCGGCGTGAGGGTCATGGTCAACTTCCCCACTTGGCAGCCTTTTGTTGGCAGCGGCCCTCTTTCTGAAGAATGTTGTACACTTGCATTTCACTAACAAAAGAAGTAAAAGAGAAAATTAAAGAAAATTAAAGGTCGACATTGCAGCGTGCACTGGGACCTGGAAATAACAGAAACCGACAGACTGGCGTGAGCCGTAGACCAGTAAGTTTTTCAGCTGTGTTTCCCATATACCGTAAATAGCCATATCGGTTTCGCTTCCTAAGTGTTGATGTTGGGTGATGCGTCTGTTGAGCGTCGGATCATGTTACCTTCCCTGTTTCCGTAATTAGCGGATCGATCATGCAACCCCTTCGAACAAAGTTGGTAACTGACTGATAGGTCAAGGTCAAGTCCAGGGCAACAATACTATAGATATAACTGAGCATATGGCTCATTGCCTACTCACTGATAATGTCATCTCGGCTGACTGTGAAACGTTTGCTATATGGACGTCAAGCTCAGCTCTGAAAGTCGTTAATGCGGGCAAAGAGACACCAGTATCCAACATTGTTCAACAAAGTATCTCTTCCTAGCTTTTCCGGTTAATTCACCGGATGATGATGAAAGCCTTCTAACTTTGTGACATCTGCGGCTCTCAATAAATCAGGCTTTTCTTCCGCAACTGAGTAAACGGCTGGCATCGAAGTTGAAAATTAAGGATCTTTAAAAGACCAACTTTACTATGCATATAGGGCAAATGTAATAGGGCCCTTATTGTTTCCAATCACTACTGTGACAGTATTTTGCGTTTGATCATTCTGTAACAGGGTCGATCTAATATATCTGAAGAACGGAAGCCTTTCCATTTGTTATCTTTGATAAATAGCTTTTATCAACCATTTTCAGGAAATCAGAGGAAACCTTAGTTTTGTCAGTGTTTACTTTAGAACGGACTGTGATCGCTTAGAACTTGACTCCATCATGAATATTCTGAATGGTGGCTTTGGAGTCAATGTGCAGAAAATGCCCTCATCTAACCACAAATTCCAGAAGTAAATAATCGATCTAAGATATTTAGCCTGGTAGCCTGTAACCATATTTCTTTTGGAGCAATGGGTGGGTGCAACCGAGGAGAGTGGACGACAACCTTATCAGTCGGAATGAATTCCGCCGATCCTTCGTCATTCATTCGCATTAGTGCATTAGTGCACGAATAATCGTTCGCAGTATATTTGTGAAATTAGCAGGCACGCTTTCGGTTTACAGTGACTCCCAAACCGATTCGCGAATAATGGAATCAAAAGTAACAGTCAGTGAGGTAAGCTACGGCTAGTTGCTGAGAGTTCAAATGCTCCAGACCAAAACATTTGCCAGTGCAGCTTCTGCCAATTCAAAATGTCCTTTGATTCGGTTGATTGCGCGGTCTCAGACCGATGGGTGCGGTTGAGACTCAATTGACAGAAACATTTTGCAGCGACTTCAGTCAGACTGATACATTGGTGGTTCTCGCGAAAATTTTGTCCCCTTCCCCTAGAACACGTTGCTTATTGGATGTACCCCGATGGTGTTGCTGCTTAAAGTAGTAGAAGCAGAATATCTCGTGAGAACTGAAACTCACTAATACCTGAAGCTTTCGCGTGCTAATACCAAACGGTTAAAGCTTTGTTTCGTTGTTCTTTGAGAAAACAGCCTTCGGCTTTTATTGGCTTGCTAGATTTCATCGAAATATCCCAAAGAAATGCAAAAATTGGTATATTTGAGGGCATGCAGAGTTAAATTGGCATGAACTGTCTCAGCGTCGAATCGCACAGTCAGCTCATATTGATGACCATTAAAGGAGGCTGGTTTCAGCTCAGATCTTCATCAACCAGAAGTCAGAGCAGGCTTATGTGATACTGTCGGTTTTGTTTAATTTTTTGAACTTGATGTTTTGCACAACAGTAGTCCATGTTGGGTACCGCTAAATTTTCATGCTAGCTGTACTTTTCACTTGCAGGTTTTTGCTACTCATGAGTAACCACGTTTGTCAAAATTCAAATGATTGGTCTTGACCCTCACGCTGGCTTTGCTGGACTGTCGACTAACGACGAAAGTCGCTGAAGATACGATAACTAATCACGACTAGATCATTATCGTCGGCCAAAATTGCGAACACATGGCAATAATGGCGCTTTTGAAATATTAATGGGCAGTTATTAAAAACTTGAGGTAGGGTGACACTGATTAGATTTTCCTAGTCTGCGCAAAAAGGTGACCGCTGTCACTGAAGTGCATCGTAACTTCCGCGTCCTCTGACTAGAATGTGATAATTTCACTGGTTCTGACTCAAGAACATGTCAATGAACTGGAAAATAAGTAGTTTGGTATGATAGTGATAGCTGACTAATGAGGGTAACATAAGGTTCAACAGCTTTTTGCGCCTTCAAAATCGATGTCTGTATTCGAGATCGACTTTCCGGATCGATCATCTAGCCCACTGGCTGAATGACAATTCAGTGCAATAACAAAGCATGATAAGAGTCTGAATAAATAGCGGGATCTGTTTATTAACTTTATCTTTAGACCAGTTATAGTTAAGGGTTTTTGGGCTAGAGTTATTTTGATACACCTCGAATTTGTAGGCTCGTTTTAAGTAATCCTTCAAATCCAAAGACCCTGAAGGAAGATTTCCAGACTTGAACCACAACTTCAAAGTCCTACATTCGGCTGTACGTTTGGTTTACGCCACCAAGACTAAAACGGCCATCCTGTATTCATAACATCAAATCATCGACTTTTAGTTATCTTTCACTGTATGCGATAATCTACACTCGCAACGCTTCCGATAAATCAGGATTGAATAGAAAACTAAGGCATCTCTTAAAAGCTTTTTTTCACCGTGATGATACAAAGCACCTGTAAAGTGCTATTATACGGACACCTTCGAATCACCAAGTAATTATTGCATATTATTTGGGTCACTTGTCTGAGTCACAATATTTTATGTACTTTGAGATCTAAACAGAGTAGCTGAAGAGAACTGTACCACAGATTGAGGGCACCGAGACACGTTTTAAGAGCCAAAAGCCATTAGCCTCTAATTGCGCTGACTTCTAAACTACGGTCCAGTGATCACTTGTTTTGAATCAGTGTTCCTTACTCAAGGATTTTTTTCTTAAACGAAAGAAGATACAACAGTTTGTCAAAATCCATGTGCACTTCGTCTCATTTCAAGTCTCACACTAATGTTTTATGGTTCAGAAATGCTAACTCACAACACTGTAATACTGAAATAAAAATCCCAACGTCACGAGTCAGAAGAAATATAAGGCTGTGAACATTAAAATATCAGAACTCATTCAGCCATATTGCTCAAGGTCTCCAACCATCGCACTGAGGTTTATCATGAACCCCAACCGGTTAATCTACCTCCACGTAGCCGGGACGTTCCTTTGATTAGCGCTTTTTTTGAGTAGCCACCTCACATACTAACCATCATGGCCTATTCTCCAATCACCGTCCATCTTCAATGCCTCATCTACTTGTAAAGAGTTTTATTCAATCACTTTATGCTTTAAGTCGATTACTTAACCAGTGCGATGGCGCTTATTATTTTTGGTGAGTAGGACGTGTGGCCATCAACCCTAAGAAAGATATCAAGTTTCGGCCATAACAGTACTAATGACAATAATAATAGTAATAACAATGGCACAATGATGCATTCACACAAATCTTCATGAAACAACATTTAACTTCTGAATGTCACGGTAGTGCACTAAAGAACATCCAGCGTGCCTACTCAAAGTACATCATTTGCTTCTGTGGGTATGGATTGAAAGAAGAATGAGTTATATACATTGCGTCAATTTTTCGCTATAGATGATGGTATTCCGCCATTGGGGAGAAGTCTGTATTCAAAATGCATTTTTTCTAAAACCTTTGCTTTCTCCGAATCCTTTTGGTTGGATTGAAAACCCCACATTTTCTAGGATATGGTTTTGTCTAACAGTTAGAGTTTTGCTTGTCAAAAAATAAACGTTAACTACCATAAGCACAATCATTTGGGACGAAAAAAATCGATTTTCAAAAGGAGGTATCTTCTATCAGAATGTGTTTCGTATCACGGAGGCCTAATAACTACTGTCCATTAATTTTAGATTGTTTTTATAAATCCATTTCATAGTGTTTCAAAAGGATTCTATCAAGGACTGCAGCGTGAGCCACCCAGTCTGGCGGAGCGGGTTGGACGCCGAAAAACTGGGCCTCCGACCAGAAGTGGTTTCACATTCAATCAAAAGGGTCACGTGGACGAGCCAGATACCCCATGCGATCGGTTTGTCACTCACTACATGACACGAGTGAGTCTCTTACCGTGAACTTTATTGCGTGCATCATATCACAATTTTGGTCTCGGTATTACATGCGCTTACGTACATCTACATCGCTAATAAATGATCCTCAGCGTTGTATTCTGTTCTCAATCTGAATAGAACACAAACAGCTGTCAATATTCTGCTAGAATTTCAATCTTATAATATTGAATAAGATAGGTTTGTTTATTTAGTTTCTGATCACATGAATTAAAGATGAGTTATCAGAAGAAAAACAAGATTAGGGTTACTTATGATGCATATGGACATCAAAACTTATTGAAATATTTTGCAGAAAACACTAGGAGAACTGATTTATTTCAAATCATCCAAATTAAGGAAATAAATTTGGTGGTCAAAATGAAATACGCGTTCAATTAGGCATCAACTGATCTTCCCGGATTGATTTTTAGGCCCAAAGTGTTTAACAAATACGTTTTCGCAGGGAATTTTACATGTATAAATATCCGCGCTTCTGAATTACTAACGAAATTCTCCCAGAGGATTCTACCAGTACTACGACGACAATGGCGTTCAAACACCGAAATGCTTCTTCTGCTCTCAGCAGCAGTATTTCGAGGCCGTAGGGCAGTATCGATCTCGTTGCCGTCATGTATACTCGATGTTTGACCGATAACCGGACGTCGCGCTGATGTCACAGATACCACAAATAAGAAAAAATCAATCGAGTCTTCTATATGCATGAAGAGGCTTCATCTGATATACGATCGCCAGGCAAGATAGACTACTGGCAGAGATCATTGTGGCACGGTCTCGGTGGGCCTGCTTCCTTGCTAAATGAGGGAAAGTGGGGTCACTACATATATTGACTCCAGAGAGTACGCCAATGGCAGTTCGAAAGTTTGGCAACATCGGAGCGGCATTTTGCTGGATTATTGTGCGGAGGAATAGCGGAATCTAAAAATACAACGTGCACAAACATTTTACATGCAGTCCAAACTAGATCACACAGTTTGATGGCTGATTTATTCTTTGATATAAAGGATGCACGGCTGAGCATTGACAGTCCGCTGCTGAGGTTTTTGTAATTCTTCCGTAGCAGAATTGTGGAATCGACAAAGAAGCTGTTTGGAAAAGCGAAAAGAATGCAATAGTAAGCAAACTGGATGATTGTGCAATTCTGCTTTGAAGTATCACTACATTCTCAGGTGGAAAGATTTCCCTTGAAGTATCTTTCTTCACACGTAAATGTCGGATGACCATCTCACAGCTGATGAGATCCATAATGGATCTACTAGATTCATAAGAAAACAAACCAGAGTATATTTACGGGAGTAGGCCAAAAGCGTTTGGTTAAAACCGTGCGATTACCAGCTTTCTGAATGGAAGATGTAGCGGCGCTTCTCGAATGATCGTGAGTAGACGATATGTTACTACGCGAAGTGTTGGCATTGATGAGGCATAAAACATCATGCTTTAGAGGAACCTGAATGCCAAAACTTATTTTCACGGTTGATTTAGTTGAATGAAGAATCTCATTCATTTCTTCTTCTTCTTCTTCGGTAAAGATGACCGCTTGCGCCTGACCATACCTCTCAAATGAAACTGGGATGAAGGAGTGTGCCACCGGTACTGTGGATTTCCACAGCACATTCTTCAGGTTTCTGGTTCTTTTCGCACAAGAATCCCATACTCGCCATAGGAACTTGTTGTTGTCACCGCTCAGGGATTTGCCGGTGAATATCGCATCAATGCGCTTAATTTCTCCATTCTTTCGGACGGACACATATCTACCCCATAGATTACCGTGTAGCCTGCAGGTGCCCTTTTTCCCTTGCTTGAGAATTTCAGCAATTTGGAACAGGTAATTCCATTGCAGGACAGAGTTTCGGAGGGAAACCAAATATCGGTAGTTGTACTGAAGGCCTTCATTAAAATTCTAATGCTGGCATTTAGTGGCAGTTCAAAAGACAAACGAGAAGGCACCTTAAAATTGTCTTTTGGAAATGGATCATGGTGTCTTATTAACAATTACCGAGATGGACTTTAATTTGTTTGCGGGAAATTATTCATCATGATATTTAATTGGTTGGATGAGTGATAATCTGGCCCAGACTGCATCTCAGCTCCTAAGATAAGTAGACAATCCTAAAAGTAATAGCATAAACAGCATTGGTGATAATAATAAGGTCTGTCATTTAAATTACTTCCAGACGTTTATTCTCTGTGCAATTAACGTAACCTCAACGTTACATCGCCTCCGGTCTCTGCAAAATGTGAAGTTACTCCTCTAGTGCTCATGAGCAGCCATTTCCTGTGTGGAGCTCAGATTTCACTCATTCGTAGCCTAGTGGGATTTCTTTGATCCCTTGGTTGAAATCACGCTATTAGAAACCTTAAGATACACAATTGACAAAGAGTGGAAAACTTTGAAAAATTGATAAGAGATTCCGATTGCACGACCACCGATATTAAAAAATTTAACAATAAACTGGTAGTTTCATTACACCTTATTTGCCATTTTTCATCCGGTCAAGAGTCATCAAGTGGCTTCTCTGATAGACAAAGAAACTAGTAGTGCAAAAAGGAGTGTGATCTGTGGGGTCCGAAATAACACGCCTCTAAATGTAGCAGATACAAAGACTTACGATAATGAACTTGGTCACTTTGGAATGCACGTTTGCAGATATTCATATTGTTTACTATTAAATGATAACCGTCACAATACAAATTTTCGTCTTCTGAATGTAGAAGGCACAGTTTGTCGACTTACATAGTTGTCCTTTCTTTAGATCGATCATGGATACCTTATAAAGTGGTTCGAATTATCTTAACCCTGTACGAGTTTGCGCTGAAAGCAGCTGTCTTTGATGCATCTGGTTACCAATAGCGTCAATTCCATCGTTACCAGCAAAGAAGTTGACAAAGTGCTCCGCAAAATGTGCATGGATTTTCATTCCTAAGAAAGGTCTCAAACTTATTATTTGTATCTCTACGATTTTCACAACTCCTCGTCTTGTCCTAATCCTTTTAGAATTGGGTAACATTGACGCTGTCACTATTCATGTTCATACAGCTGCCCAGCATTTGAAGAAATACTACATTGTACTCAGTTTCCATTTATCGTACGTATTCAGCACTGTTTTCAGCACCAAAATGGTGAAATGGTCCTTATGACCAGGCAGTCATTTCGCAGCCCCCTAATTTTATCAGAGAACTTTTAATAGGCAACCCGCTGTCTACGGGTTAGCTCTCATATCCATAGGATATGAAGTGACTGGGCATATTCATGGAACAAAGAGTGGATTGATCATTTTTTGGTACGATCATGTGAGTGAGTCTCATCAGGATACTCTCAAGAGCTTCGATTTAACTGGTCCAATGATTAAACTGAGTTCCTCTAATTATTGTTGAGTGCGGACGTAAATTTGCTGGATTCTAACCGCACTACAGCCGAAGATATAAAGAATTTTGACCTTTCAGTTCAGTTTAGCTTTTGCAACCGTTAAACTTACGCCAAACGTCTTAGGTGTCCTTGGCTATCGCATAACACTACTTGAAACAGCGGAACAGGAGGAGAAGTAGTGAAAGACCAACGGCAAGGTAGCAAACTGAAAAACTGCATAGAATGCAAAGCACCATTGACTAAAATATCGAGCTATATAATCTAACATTTGCTGCCACCGGTCGGGGAGATCCCGTCAGTTCCAAGCCGTTAGTCCAGCTGGACCTGGATGAGCCAGTCTACTGAATAGCGTTTTCATATTCCTCCGTCTGATCACCTAAGCCCATCTACCCACTATCTGTTTCGAAAGAGGGTACAGAAAGAAATAGTCATTCTGTAAATATGCGTAAAAGATTTTCCAGCCACATTAATCTAATTAAGTTAAGCATCTATCCTATTGGCTGGACCCTAGGGCTCAGTACCTTACGTCTAAAATCTGTACTATTGTGAAGGTTCCGTAATAATCTTCAGCCTTACTGCGAAGACGATGGTGTTCAAACACCGACTGTGTTTCTGAATCGTATAGTGTGGCCAACACTATTGTTGTTGTGTAAACCTGATATTCGGCCTGTAAGCGGATTTTACGCTGACGACACGGAAACTTTAGATTGATGAGTGATGATGGGGCCCTTTTTATGTGATAAAATGTTTCTCTGACATGCAACCATCGGATGGGATACAACTACCCAAGTAATAAAACTTATCTACCTCATCAAAATCTTCCGTTCCAAGAAAGCGGTCCGTCTTCACATGACTTAATGTCTACTAATCAAGAGTAATTTCACTAGCGGGAAAACAGGCATTTGCCCAAGGGTTGCAACATGAACAAATCAGCTCGAATGATACCACCAAGCAAATCGATCTTTTTGTCTAATATTTTATTTCACCTGGTGTCAGAAGAAAAACACGGAGGAAAAGAGCTTCAGTACGGAACATCGTCGCGATTTCTTTCTCAAAACGTTAGTGGACATTCACAAAACATTTACGATGAACTGGATGCCGACGATAAAGGAATTCAGCTCCTATACTTCCAATCATGCATACTCTGACCTTGTTCGTACTTTTGACCTTATGTGAGTTGTACTAATGGTTGTGTTGCTCGCAAATACATCAGTCTATTATCCTACACGAAGTCAAACATACAGGGCACATGTAAAGTTAAATTGACCTCTAGAAGTCTAGGAATTTCTCCCTTTTGACATTTGTCAAAATTAGTCACAGCAGAAAGAAGACGTGTCATGGGATGCAAACATTCCGTTTGCACTTCTCGATCGTGAACGTAAGACATTGCAATTTGTAAACGGTAGATTGTGAAGAACACAGCGAATTGAACCAGGTAGGAAGTTCCCGCCAGCGCTTTGCGCACAGAACCGGTTAACCCTGAGTATTAGTCTACATTGGGATTAACCCGCATGACCCTGTCCGCCTGTCTCTTCACTTTATCGATAACTGTATATATGGAACTTCCCATCTAGTTCAATTCGCTGCTCTTTACAGTCTACTGTGTACAAATTGCGATGTTTTACTTTCACGATCCGGTTAACCCTCTGACCGACTGCTCTTGTATCAGTCACTTCAACCTTCCATATGGATCGATAATTCTGATCAAGTTTCTTGGATGAAGTGAGGTATCAGGCACTGCCTACACTGGTTGCTAGTTTTACGGTCGAACCGTTCGCGATTTACTTCAGTCCTCGAAATGGGAGTACAAATGTATGGAAGATGACATACCAAATGAGAAACCATGATTCCAAAAGAAGAGGGATATTTTTAAGACAAAGAATCCTCATAAACGGGAGCTCATCAGCTCCTTAAATTTTGTCGAATACTTTGTCGAAAAATTATCCGAACTAATCGAGAGACTGGTATGAAGAATGAGGATTATTGTTATTATCAACAGCGAAAGTAAGAGGTTCCTAATTCTAAACAATTGACTTTCTTACAATGCATTGTTTATCGGATTTCCGTTCACCTGAATTCCCGTAAGCGTTACGCGAATCCGTAAGATCACAGTGAACACAAGAATCGGCCACTTCATGGCAAAATGCTCTTTTGGGGTTGAACGGAGTTCAACATTTTGTGCTTATTGATCTCTTGCAATCTTCTGTTAAACTCCATTCAACAGACTTGGGTGATGATATTTGCTTACTTTAATTTGGTTGTGGACAGTTTGGTTCAGGATGGACAGATAAGGGGGCTATTTTTATTAACCTATTCGCTAATGAACGCAGCAAAGTTTATGTGAGAATCATTGTAAATTAAGGATCTCTTATTCACGACAAGACTACCTAGAGGTTATCACTGCATGTGGCTGTGCAAAGACGTGCGGGAAACTTTCCAAATGAAGTTGGCCGACTGGAAGTTGCTAAGCTTCCTAGTAAGAATCCATGAAACTTGTCTTAGTCCATTCCAACATCCAGTAGTGTTGGATTTGCGTACTCCCGTCTTGCCTGTTTTGTGAAAGCACCGAGTATTTAATAAAACAGAAATAGAAGGCTTGAGGGTTCACACAACCGGAAAGAGATCTTGAATGCAGGTAAACCACTGGTTGGGGCATGTAACATATCACGTGGTGCATCCAGTAGTCCAGTGGAGCTCTTCCTGAACCCAAAACCGAATGTATGAATTATTCAATTTCATCGTACCCTGTAATATTTCTTATAGCACTGTCTTTTCTCGTAATTAATCTTTCACCTCGGTTAATTCTCCCATCGCGTGCACCAAATGAGTCCGTTTGCATTCATGAGCCACTCGTTCAATTAGGAAAAAAAACAACACCATGTTTCATATTAAGGCGGGAGTCGTCACCGCATTTTGCTGGACAAGCCTTTTCGATCGAAGCTGGACAACTGGCAGCCGAAGGCTAATACCATGGGTCTCACGACTGCACCAAAAAACACTGAGTTTTTATGAGACAGACACTATGATGCTCCTTCACAGGTCCGTCGATCGATTCTCGGTGCTTGGTTAACCCCACATCCCCCTGCTTTGGGACGTTGGACAAAAGATACAAGTTCGTGCTCTCAAAGATAGGTCACTTCTGCCACTTAAGTAGATGCATAGTACCACAACCGAAACGCCTGCTGCATCATTCTGCAAAAACTTATACTTATCTCCCAACCATGTTTGCTGATACATTTCAGTCGGTAACCAGACATGATGCCGACCTGATAGATGCCAACAATTGATAAAAACAAACTGGTCCCCCTTTTTATCTGCACAACTGAAGTTAGTTAATCACCTGCGTGGTAAAACATTTTCACTTCGAACAAGACTTTTTAGGTGAAACATGGTTTGTTATGAATGAATCCAATATTGCAACAAAAATTTTCAAATGAAAATGCGAAATACATGACTGGATAAAGATGAAACATATTCTGCAAACCAAACTACATCCTTTTTTTTTCTTTGTATATGAGTATTTCTTGCCTTCCTTTGTACAGTTCTATCACCCGCCACCGGGGTCAGATGTTCACGATCGTGAAGGCCATGTCCACTTCAATACTCAGCCTTCTAAATTATCAGCACTGTCAAATGAGGTCGAGTGCAAACATATTGAGCCTCAAATGCCTGCAACAGACATCCTACCCACACTTCCACCATATCAGGCCAGGTGAGGATTAAACTTCAAATATAATGAGTAATTTTCATTTGAGTTTTTCACCCACGGTTTCTTGGATTCTTATCCTTGAAAGGTAGCTCGTTAAATCACTACCGACAAAGAAGACTGGATTAGTCTGTTGTAAAAGACAATCGGCTTGAAGGTAGTTGAAAGCACGTTTTTTCAAAGGCTATTATAGTCAAAGTGAAATGTTAACACGAAACTAGTGTAAAAAATCACCAAGAATTCTTTTTAACTATTTTGAGGCAGTTGTCAGACACTGCAGACAACGACAGTCGGTCACGCTGTAGTTAGTTTTTGGCAAACATCGATCTCATTGATCAGCATGCGACTGATCGATTCACTTGGCTAGCCAAATGGGACGCTGTTCTTGAACACTTCAAAGAAGCAAAGGAAGAATTAAGTGAGTCAACAGATTGAGGATAATTTATATGCTATGTACGATAGATAAGTAAACATTTTCGCCATGCAGGCGTAAACCATCATGCGTGTGACGTCTTTGTCTATTTTGGTGGGTTCGCGCTCTTGCGATTTTCGGAAGAAACTGTATTGGCGGATGTGGGGACAAAACTGTTGAATTTGGTGTTCCAGCCAACTTATATCCGCTTGCTGTAAAGGCTTGGCTAGTGCTCTTTATTAGATGTGGGAATCAGTCAACACGTGAGAGATGATCGGTCCCCGTTCTGATTTAAATTGCTTTCATGAGCTGTATTCAAAGGATTTCCTTATCAATTTTTGTAGGTTTTTGAAAAGAATGAGCCAAAATCTATGAAAGTACTCTACTGAATGGTTATTTCCGTTTTTTCTCACCTATTATAGAGATGCCTGAAAGCAGAAAATTTAGGCGAGATCCTACTTCCGCTATGCTCCTGTCAATCTATATTGCTGATGAATTGAAATTGTACATTTTGAATACGTAATTTGGAAACTTTTAGATTTCTTTTATTATTTTGGTGTGGATTGCCCCTGTTTATATTAATTTAAAAGTTACATCGGCGAACCGTGAAGAGATTAGGCCTAGCTGCATTTTCTGGGATTCATTGTCAACACCCCCAATAACGTGGGTGAACTGAAACAGTTATAAGAATTTAATCCTGTTTGGTTTTAGAATCTATTAGAATCAGCGAGCTATGTTATGGTTTGTTGATACCCAGTATAAATCGTATGGGTCCACGAGTTTCCGGGATTTTCGCTGAAACCTAGAGTCTTCGATCTGACGATCCAAATGGTTTCGTCCCCTTGAATTTGGTTGTATCGATCATGTTTTCAGTCCTTGATCCAAAATGCTTTGGTCTTGTCTTTCTTAATGGTTTTGCAAATTTAGTTGGATCGATTATCATTTCTGTCATTCTCTAATGGCAATTACTTTTGTGCATGTGAACGATCACTGATTTCTTGCATGAGCTTTTTATGGAAAACGGCTGACTCTTCACAAATTTCGCTTTTCGCTTTCAAGTAATTTGGAGACCAGATATTTTGTCTGATATTGAAGAGTTTATATATTGATAATTATAACTGACAAGAGGTAATTTTATTTAATCGTTTGCATTTGTTTAAACTGTATCAGTCAACCAGCTATTTTATCATGCTGCGACTGGCCGATCCTCCGTTTTGGGTAATAAAATTTTGGGATTTTCATACTCCTTTTCAGATAAGGTAACATATTCGTTCTATTTTACCGCCTCATCGTCATCGGTAAGGGATATTAAAAACGCAGAGTCATTTAGGAATTTTGCATGCACGCAACAAGAATGTATACGTGCACGTAGACCTGGGTGATAGGTGATGTGAGAATGAAACCGATATTCTGTGATGTACTTTCCACAGGTCAGGTAGCGCCCGGTATGTCGGTAACGTGAAACTGACTCTGTGGGTATGACAAATTATAGGTCATACCGACAACTGATTGTTTGATCTGGATCGCGAACTCTCCTGGAGACACGGTCCAGAATACTGGTTAGTGTGTGGTCGAATCATATCTTCGATGGCACGCAGACTAATTTTGTTCCCGAGGTCACTGGGTGATGGTTACTCATTCTTCCTACTCCAATCATTATTTGTTGACGGTCAACGAAATCCAGTGGTAGATCAAAGACAATTTTGTCGCATTGATCGTGTCTAGTCAGTCCAGGGTAGTTTTTGTAAGATTTAAGAAGCAAACACTACACTTGCCTTAACATACAACAGTCATTCGGTTCGGTTGTTGACTGATAAGCAAAAACAGATTAGTCTCATGTTGGACTACCCATATGCATGCCACAGTGGGGCGAGGACAAATCATGTTTTGCCATTCAGGTTCAGGTGAAATGAGGTCGTGTATTATTTTGAAATGATTTCAGCGGCACTTAGTTTGATGGAACCAAGTAAACTCTGAACTACATTTTGAAAAGAAACCAAAAACCACTGTCCGTGGTCCGATGGTGATTGTTGTGAAAGGAGCTTGCATTTGTCGAGTTTTATGTTATCTTGGATAATTTCCAAAAATTCGACTACCTGACCAAACTCAACGCCACCGGCATGGTGACATCAACGAAGAATTCTGGATCCGAAGCAGCGCAAGGGAAAATCCATCCATCTAATATTAGTCCTCGACTATGTATAGTTTACTTAAACGCGATACCCGAAGAGATAAATTGAAGTGGTTGTACTTAATTGGTAGGCTTCCGTCGTGTTTATTTGAACAAAGACATTCCGATTTCGTCATTTCCTGGTACAGAAAGGCCACCGAGATGAAATCATGCACTAAATCACAGAGATATCAACCCTCCCGATTACTGTACGACCATGATCACAGATGATTGTCTGCCGCATTTTGTTCTTCAGATTTTACTTAGCTCTACCCAACATTCCAGCCTAACCGCACGTGAAAAAGTCGCATGTTGGACCTCTAATTTGGTAGCTTCCTAGCAGTTTCACGTCTTCAAATCGTCCTCATTTTACTAAATAATTTGTCACCCTATCAGCTGAACTTCTGGCCTGATCGATTAGCTGAACACATCTTGTGTCATTTGCACAATCAGATGCATGAGGTTGTTTCGAAAGGACTTGTTTTCACATCCCGTGAATACATGTGACGATTTGACGTCTGACTCAGCCTCCGCCCTTCCAGCCCAATGGCCTAGGTACACGTAAAGCTTTAGAAACCGGTGAACCTGACGTAACCGGTACAATTTGGAACATTGCAACTAACGTAAAGGTATAAATAGTGTGACCCCAATCTTCCCCAGTGCATCCCGATGTCATTTTTGATACTTTCAGTCGTCCAAGTATTCTGTCGTTCGCATTAATGTGTGGCCTCTACGTAACTGGTTCTTCTTTCAATTCAACCTGCGCGAAAAAGGAACGAAGTTCCAACTTAGAAATTTCAGACTTGCCCAACTTCTCACGCCAGAGGTGACACTGTCGGTAGTAAAAATCAATATTCCTTTCGATAAGCTAGCCGAAATAGTGTTTAGAAACTTAGAGTTGACCGTTTCGATCATTAAGTGACCCTTGTGTAAGAAAGTACGCTTGAATTACAATACGATTTCAGGGAATCGTGAGTTGCAGTATTTATGACGAGTGGTGTAACAAACTATTACTGGCATTCCTTGAAATAATCCGATCCGGCCATTTTTCCCTGTGATTTAGTGCTTCTGTCTACTGATAACAGGCTGGGTGATTAACATGGAACAGTGGGCAATTAAAATCATCCTAATTAGTAATCGGTATATTTTAAAGATTGAAGGACACTCTAGAAGTCACTGGTATGGGTATTTTATCTCATTGTCTGATCGATAAGATTGGCAATACTCTGTCGACAAACGGTGTCAGACCTTTACAGTGTTTACGACATATGTGGATCATATGAGTCTAGTGAAATTAGCATAACATTCTGCTGTTTACCAAAACCCAGTAAAGCGGCTTTCCTATGGAACGTTTTCGTGCTTTTCACTAATGCTTAGTATGGGTAAAAAAATTAACATACGGAATCTCACTGACTTTGAAAACTAATGTTAATCGCAGCTCAGTTCGGTTTTCACAAATGCTTGATCACACAGCTTCGCATTTCAGCCCGTTAGCGTCGGCATCGTTACTCCGACCGATGAGAAAATGGCGCAAACTAAAATCCAGGCTGGACAATCAAGGCTGTGTGATAAGACATTGGTCATTGGGCGCCGATATTGAACATTTAATAGTTTATCTCCACGATAGAATAGTCTTTACAAATTCAGATTGCCAACACTGCATATGGGTGCTAGTATTCATATTGGTTCATTATTTCAGTATTTTAAAATAAATTATATAAGTATATGAGACAGACTTCGATAACGTGGTTTACTATATTGTCGATGGCTGGTTAAAAAAGCGAAAACTGGAACGTACCGGCATGTGTACCGACTATTCACCATTTCAGTTTCAATTTTGGTATGGAAAACTGCCTCTGGGTTTCCAGTATTCTAGATTTCAAATGCCTCACGTTTTTGCCCTCAGAGTCTGCTTATGGCTAAAATAGATAGGTTGATTTTTTTCATCAGCTCGAATACGAGATCTAGGAAGCCAAACAGATCGCAAATGTGTGTCCATGATTCGATTTATACCACTTCTCGGGCGGAGCAATATTCAGTCGAACCACAAGGCATTTCGAGCCAGAATTTGATAGTCTCTAGGCTTGGATCTTTATCAGAACCGTATATATTTGTTGCGCCGTGGCAGGTGGCACAGTTTCATTTTACGAGGCAAGATGAAGATGATCAGCTGAGAAGGCATGACACCTCTTCAGATCGACTAATCCAAATACGAACTGTTAAATTTCGGCGGTGGATCTACGACATCTACATGCCGAAAGATCGTTAGAGAAATGCAAAGTGACTGGAATACGCTGTCCTTGGAGCAATTCCTTTCGAGCAATTTCTTCGTGTAAGTGGTTTGCACTTTCAATTCATTCTATTTCTTCCTCCTGTATTGGTGTGGTCCGCCTTTGTTTGGGTAATTTCACGGTTATGCAGCAGGATCAGAGGTACGTTTAAAATGACTGAAGTGCGACTACGCTAACTACAAGCCACGTTTATCTTCCTCAGTGTTAAACGGATAACGACACATTAGTCAATATTTTACGAGAAAAATTGTTTGACTCCAATAAGTTTACCTAATTACAGGATTCGTATTTTGCCTTTGAAACAAAAAAGCTTTCCCACAGATTAGCCTTGGCATGCATGCACGTGAATGAACAAGCACGTGGTTTCTGACGATCATATTTTGGTAAATTTTATGTCGAAAAACGGCCCGTGTTTAATCCTGTGTGTGTACTTTGCCTTGTAAAACTTCGTTTTGAAACGACATTCAATTTACATTTGTCATCCAAATAACTACTAGTACGATGTTACTTCGTTTTCAACAATATGACCGTATGATTAATGGGATTGTGTTATCAAACAGAATTAACATTGTGTTTTTGTTCTTGTTCTTCCAGGAGTATCATTGCAAGGGACACTATCCCTTCCGATCCGACAAAGAATTGTGCGTAGTTATGGAGCACTCATTTTGAACAATATATCAATAGATGTAAACTTATTCTCCACACTCTTCGACTCTAATTGTCTGTGAAACTTGAATAGATCACAATGCATATCATAATGAAGACAGGATTCTGAGTGCATGGTGTGAAGTTTCCGAGTTGATCGTCTAAAACAAATCAGACAGCTTTCGACTTCAGTTGTTTCTCAATTGTTCATCCGACCGATGTTTCTATCCTGGACAGTGTTGGAAACAGAATGTGGATAATTTTGTATGACTCCATACAGGATTGCATCCAATCAAATAAAGACGAGCGCAGTTAACGCCATATCGATCAAGAATCCGTTGTTCTATGATATAGGATCGTTAGCTTGAATTCGCAGCTTCGGCTGAAGGTGGGGCTGTAATGGGGGAGCAGTTCGAACCCAACGACTAATTCCATGATCTGACAGAGGCACATGCATGAAAGCCGGGAGAAAACAGGGAAATGCGGAGGGCGATGACGGCTGTTCTCTATCGAATTTGTCTCTTTAGTCGGTATTTGATGTAAAAATGGGTTTGGCCCTTTATTCCTGTCCGTCTTTTTCTTCATTGTCTTTGTTTTGTTTGTGAGCTGTCTTCCTGTCATTCGTCGACACCCACCGCACACTCACCCGACACCTGGCGGGTTATGAGACAGGGGTAGTTTACTGTTATTGAGCTCTATAAATGCGGTTTTATAAGTTGATATGTCATTACGGTTCCCTATGCTGCACTCATGTAAAACAACTGACGCTCAACTTCCCGCTGTGATGCATTATGTATGTTTATCAGCAAGTAAGCAGTGGGAAAATTGGATGGGATATTTAGGACAAAATAAATAGGAACCGCAGAAGTTATCCAACCTTAGTTACTTGCTTTGGTCCCTCTACTAAGAGAAAATACTCGCTGTTTGGTTAAAGTCCAACTTCCGATTTATTCTTTTAAATGCTCAGATTCACACAAACTGATACAAAGAATTTCGCAGAACATTTCATGAAAACAAATTCCAGGTAGCCGATATTGCACCGCTACTCGAAAAATCTTTTGGGTTCTAATGAGTTTGTGTCGATTATTTACAACATTTAGTCTCGCTTAGAGTTGGTGTAAAGTTTAGCAAAATAAAGGACCTACGCCGAGATGTTTAGACAAGGAACGAAGACCGTGAGTAGAATGGGCTCAATACAAATGAGCTCCTAACAAACGACGTGAACTTACGATATGAAGGGTCGTTCTTGTTTTGAGGTCTTGCTCGACCGAGCAAACCGATCCGAATACAGATCTGGCCATGCAGCTCAAATGATCAGACGCCAGTCGCATTCATCGTCTTCCCGTTTTTGCGGGCAACTCAGCGTGTCCGAACCAGGCGATCGATTGAATTTCACCCCCCATCCTCGTGACTTCCCGCTAACCATCGCACAATGAATAAATTGGCCCGGTTTTCAATAAACGTGGTTAAATTAAGGTGCATTTTCAACGGCATCATAAGCCCTCTTTCATCACAGCTTTTTTCTGAGCTAGACGTCAAGAGATGAGTTGTTTAGATCAACCGTGTACACCGGTACTCTGTCGTGCAACCAACTACTGGCTCGTGCAAGCAGGTCTCTCTGATCCAAGCTTCTGTAACCGAGTAATCCCTGATACACGCATCATCTCAAATTCGTCGTCCTGTTTGGGATTCTTAGTGTTTCGTAACAAATCAATTAATTGAGAATTAAACTTGTCTCTTCGTTATGAACACATTCTAGAGAGGTAACTTCGGCAAATAAACGTTAAGCAACAGTCATTTATAGGGTGAAATAATCAAGAGTCACAATTACCTTGTGATGGATGGATTATTGATTAGCCCAAGGTGAGTATGTATCTATTTATATTCGAGTGGACAGGCAACCAAACCATTTTTACTGGATATACTGACATGAAATTTTTCATTCACTTGGAGAGGCTGTGTATCCCAATAGACATTTTATGAATGAAGATTTGAAAGAGCGAATAACACTCTGATCTACCTATTGTAAGGCTGGTGAACGGTTCGGTATTGTGAAAAGTGGCATAAAGTTAAGTATACAGAGGCCTTGAGAAACAATCACGTAGATGACGTCGACCAGTCAAGTTTGGCGCAAGTCAACGATCACCCGAGAGTATTTGAAGAAACTGTAGCAACAAGACGAATTTTACTCCTATACCATGCAGATATAATCGATTTCGGAATCACTAAATAATTCCTTCAGATCGCAAATTAAGTCTATTATAGTTATCGGGACACAAGATGCAGGTGAAAATATCCATTGGATGAATTCATTCTCAAGCCGGTACACTTGCATTTGCATGAAAACAATTAATAGCGAGAGTTGGAAAGAAAAACTAAAAATCGTATTGCCAAATACATCTATGGGCAATTTCCAAAAAGCTGTTTCGACTCATCCCAGCGACCAATAGAAGAGCATTAAGTGTGAGTAAAATGATCTATAAAGTTGGCGGTTCGGTTATCCGCGACCTGAAGAGACGTCTTGTATGCACCTTCAAGCACAATTTGGCTGGCACCCAGCGTCCATGCCTCCGGGAGTTATTTCGGCACCCGTCTGGTAGCCTGTTACAGCAGACTCATCAACTGAGGCGGAAATCCTCAGGAAAATTCGAGCCTTAGGCCGTCATGAAGCGCCGGGTTTCGATGGGCTTTCCAAACGCCATTTACAGATGGAGGAATGGAACTGGTCAGAAAACTTCAAGTTTTGTAGTCTAAAGTCTGGTACGCCGAGGAAGTTTCCTCCGCGTGGGGGCATTCGGTCGTTGTTCCCATCTTCAAAAAGGGTTTGGGCAATGATTGTGCTAAACATAGGGGTAAAAGTCTAATCCCGAAAGCGTCAAGGCCACTTTCGTCCTTCATTCTTCGCAGCACACGTGAAAGGCAAACTCATAAGGAAGTGGCTGCATTTTGCATTGGCTATGGATGCACCGATCAAATATTCACCTTCGAATATATGTTACCGCAACATTCTACTTTCCAAAAGCCAACGGTCATTGTGTTTTTGGACATTCATGCAGCATTGTTTGCTAAGAAATGGTGTACCTGGGAAGTATGTTTCAGTCCTCAAAGGGGTGCGTCATCATACGTCACTTCGAGTTAAGGCATACGCTTATTTTCAACGCGTTGTATAGTATAGTATATAGTATAGTATAGTAAGTAGTATAGTATAGTATATAAAGAGAAATAATTCTGATCTAAAAGCAATCCAAAATCAACCAAAAATCTACAAAATTTGTACGGTGAAAGCACAAATCAGTTAGTTTGTTATGGTTTAATATTTTTTTCTCGCTACGGTCTTCCTCCGTCTGTGTTGCTACGTTGGCACTACATTTGTTCTCAAGCCAGTGCATTATATATAAACATGCATATATTTAAAAAATATTTGATAAGAACTGTGGATGAATCAGTTGTCATTGACAAAAACAACACTCTTGTGTTGACTTCATTAGACCGAAAGATTGTACCTTTATCCTAATGCAATCTTCGCAACTTATAGTACTCTGACCTTCTGCAATCTACCACACTGTTGTTTGAAACTGTCACGTGATAGAAAATGACAAATACATGATGACTAGGATCATATTAAGCATCCGATTAATTTTAGAAGGGAAAAACTTGGATATCTCTTACTTCTCTCGGAAACTCGTGAAAAGCTGTCAGTGCAAAACTGCTGGGCCTCAACTGCCACAATGGTGCCCCATGTCAGAAAACTTTCTCAAGCAAGGCGGGAGAGAATATATGAAGCAAGTGGTGCCATATCAATGCTTTTTGACAATGCGAACGATTTCAAAGGTGATTGATCAAAAATGGAGCCACGGAAAACAGTCTCTGCCTAGTAGCTGAGGATTAAAATAAATCGAACTCGTCCTTAAGGTTTTTCTGTCATAGAAAAAAAGCTTTCCTGTCTGTGATTGTGAACCGTACTGGAATAAGTGAGGACAATTAGAAGTTTCTTGGTCATTTCCTTGTAGAAAATGAGGCCGGAAACGTGGAAGGTTTTCAAGAAACGATCCCAAATTTGGTCCTTTTGATAACACCTCCAGTCGCGCAACAAGGTTCACTATTACTGCGACGAATAGCGGGAAAATGAAGAAGCATAAAAGTAACGAGATTAACAATATCACGTGGGAATGGTGGCAGCAACGTTGTCCTAAACTGATACAAACTGTCGATCCGGGTAATATTAATTTGGTTGAGGTTCTACAAACATTAACCCTAAATCAATGTTCTGTGTTCGTGAGCACCACCGCACAGATTCGTCGACTTAAAAGAGAAAAAAGCAATGATAGTTTGTAAGATCAACTGAAATATACTAATTTAAAGACCCTTAGAGAAGGAAAAATATTCCCAATGCAAACATATCATTAACTGCGCCACTGAGCCACGCGTTCCAAAGTTTACAACCAACCTTTGGATAGATCTAATCAAACCCAACCCTGCAACCTAACTGGATCTACAAGACCCAATCCATTGAATAACTTTTTCATACCCTTCTACTCTTTGATCCACCGACCACCTCGGCTCATCTCCCAACCAATATCTCCTTCGTACAATGTAAAACGAGGCAGACGTTTTATCAGCATGCTTAACCACACTCCGACCAAATTAATTTAATTATATTCATTGCCTCTTCTGATTACTGGGCCAGAGACCAAATGTATTACGCTTACCCTCTGAGTTACTCACAAAATTCTCCCGTTGTTTTCTGACAAGAGCACGGTGTTCGAACACATTTGTTCTCCTCGGCCATGTTTCGAGGCCATAGAACAATACCGACCTCACTGCTCTTGTGTATGCTCAACCTTTCAACGATAACTGTATGTCACGCCGACGCCAAAGATGTCTTAAATTAGCAAATGCTAACCGGAACTTCTGCTTGCGAGAAGACACTTCATCTGGTACTAGACTACCACCAAGTGAGATATAATTACCCCAGTAATTAAATCTCATCCCACCCAGTTGTTCTCCTGCAAGAACAGGGTTTGGTTTCGAGCTAATGCTGTCCTGCAATGGTATTTTCCACCTCGGAACTATAGCAAGCGGTTATGGAACTGGGGTGCTATTTGTGCGCCTCGGAAACGCCTCATTTACTTGAGTTCTTCGTAAACATCAGGGTCGAATGACGTAAGGAGTGTATCGATAAATCGATGCGCCATGTATTGGTCTTAATTGTGAATGATATACTGTTAATAACACAGCGTTGTTGGCAGATGCAATAAGCCAACGTTTCGACTACCATGGGTTGTCTTTTTCAAGGCAAGTTTTACAATCAAATTTGATTGCAAAACTTGTCTTAAATTCTAGCTGGAGAAGCTAATTGCCATGTTTTGTTTAGCGTCCGGACGCTGAATGCAGTGATGTGAAGTAAGTGATACATCCAAAGTATTTACCGTCCTTTCACTAATACTGTCATCCGATACGTCTGTCTAATTCTTGGTATATTGCATGGTCCCAACATCGAAAGAACGGAAGCCAGGAAGGTTTCCTTGCAGATAGGGCGTCAGTTGTATCCGGACCATCCATATTTCACAGCTGCACACAATGCAGAAGTCTTTCGGAACAGTATTCGAAACCTGCGACTAGGAAGTCGCCCGCAAGGCAATGGGACATTAACCCAGCTCTGTAACTCTGAGTAGAAAAAAATATTCATCACTTTCTTTCTTGCTCCAATCAGTGGGCAACAAGGTCCCGTTTAGCCTGTTCGACGACCGGTGATACATGGATTTATGGTGTTTTGTGGAGTGGTACTGCCGGAGAGTCAAGTCACTAACTAGGAAAACGATTACGGTTTTCATCCAAAGCCTTTGTTTCTAAAAAGCGTGTCCGCAGTTCAGCGAATAGTGGCTAAGGGAAAGACCATCTACATGATTCATTTTTCCTAAACACCTTTATTTTCGGTTGAGTTACTAGGTCAAACTAACGGTGAATCTAAAGGACCGGAAAGCCACTTCGCCTATTCATTCATCTTTCATAGATGACTGAATCTTCGGCTTGAGATAATCAGTTCTGCATAGTTCGTTTGATCGAAGAGATCCGCGGACTACCATGCAACGCTCAAATGTAGTCTCCTTGTGACGCGACATAAACAATCCATCAATGGTCAATGAACTATGAGTATGTATTCCAAGGTCCTTTAGAATAACGATTCACGTTCCTTTCCGTGTAGTGTACATCGACTCCTTGCATTCGCTTTCTTTGTTGGGACTTTTAGGGATATTTTTACGCTGTTTCATGCTAGTATTTTATGCCACTCACTTTTTCTCACCAGTGATGACCGTCCAATTTTCGGAATTCTCTTTAAACACTGAGAAGCTGACTCCAGCAGACCTCGGTTGCAAAGCTGGTATTATTGCGCATTTCAAACGCTGCAACGCCAAATAGCTATTGCATTCATCCGATTCTTCGATCATGGAACATGAACTATAGGCTTTCGCTATAATCATCCTACAAGCATCCCATCTGACTGAGCAGTCGCTCGCACACCCTGGTCATTATTACTGCATCGATTCCCTCTTCGTTCTCGAATATCGCTTCCCGGCTTACTCTAAGCTTGTCGGATTACTGTATCCCTTCACTTCCTATTTAGTATCTTCTGTTCTAACCCTCAAGTCTACATTTACCTTCCTGGCTTAGCAATTCTGATGATTGGAATGGTTTTTGTGAATTTTCGGCTTGTTCCCGTTAGAACTACTTGTACTTTGCGTGTGATGTTTTTGGGTTTGCTTCTTAAAATTCTACACCTATTTAAACGAGGAAGATCAAGGTCCTCTGATTTATTTAACCACGCTTAGAACCATGCAGGTCCGTTGGAAAATTTCAGCTTATCGCTAGTGGTACCGCTCATCCAGCGAAACATTCCGACATTGTTTTGTACAGTCCAGAAAAAATTGCTCGCTCATTATTCAGAAGACTAAAGAACGCTTCGAAACACGTAAACCTGGGCGACTGACCTCATCCACTGCAACTAGCTGATCAATCTGATCCGTTGCAAATGCTGCATCTCGTACTTTGCCTTTTAACCCAATCCTCATTGACCATTACTCTGGCTTTTTGGCATGTAACCCTCTTGAATAGTCCAAGGTTTTTTGTTTCTCTGTTCATTTCAGACCCCTTTCTAACTCCCGATTCTACCTCTTCGTCTTCTTCCAAGTTGTCGGCTGCGCTCATTTTCTGGTGATGGTCATCGTAAATATCCCTCAAGATCCGAATATTCTGAAGGTTTTCAGGTCACAAGGTTTGGACGTATTACAGCCTATCCTTTCCCAATTGTGCTTCACAGTCTGATCCTTTAGTATTTTATTCTCATCCTTCTCGTAGTCGATAAACATTCTCATTTGGAAATTAGGTAACCCTTGTGACCCCAAAAATTAGTGTTTCATCACCGTTACTTATATGCTTTTGACATATTTTGGGACAGTTATCTCTGACCGAATTCGTAAGTTTCTTGAGCATGAACATCTTCTGCTTAAACATCGATGGAAAGTCCATCTGTGTCTTTCCACCAGTGATCTACTAGCAGTCATCTCACATGTCTGGTTGCTTGCATGTGATATGTATAATGAATCTCACTTGCACATGTTAGAGGCCTTCGACCGAACTGGACACGGAGGCGTGGTTTCGAATTTGACTTCCCTCTAGTCACATCTGACGGAGACACCGTGGTTGCGGCGTATCGTCGGAACGCAAACCAATGCTATCCCAGTCCATGCTACTCTGCCTCGTCCGTTTACTGTGTTCCCTAAGGTTTCGCCGTTCCTTTTCGTCTTATTACCAACGGTCTTTTGAATTGGGTGGACATCGAACGCGACTCAGCATACTGCGGTTTAACTGTCCAATTTCGGGCTCTTTCCAACCTATCACTCGCTAAGTCACCGACAGCAGTGATCACGGTGGTTCTCCATTTAACGCTTTGCATGTTTCTGGTCTAGAACTAGTCTCTGCTTGGGGTTTTACCAACCTTGTTTATATCAATGCTCCTGAAACTCCCCTTCTTTTCAGTCCATTCATGAGTCATCTTTATTCTCCTCAAGTTATTTGTTACTCGACTTCACCGTGCGCCACAGAGTCACTATCATTAATGGTGTCATCCAGGTACTGTTCTTTTTGATGGACCGTCACGAGAAGGTTGAGTTAGATTACCGAGTTGGGGTCCTCGAGACCACCCGACACAATGGTTGAAGATCGGCTGCACAGTTCACTGCCGACGAGTGTCCGTTCCGTAACAGATGCATCAACATTCTTTGAAGTGCGAGTGCATTGACCGGACAAAATAGATCATTCATTCACTACGTTCTATCACGTTTGTGTACTGGTTTTAATTGAAAGAAGGTATCAGCACAGCTAACGTTTGTGACCTTACCTTGAATGAATGAATAAATCTAGAGTGGTGAAGACTTTTTGCAGACAAACGGTTTACTAAAACTGATAATAAGAATAAACCCGCGCGAATTCAAACCGGCTTAGCTGGTGTTCAATACGTGGAAGTGATTCTGTTTTGATCGTCAAAAGCTGGCCTTGACGGTTGCGTGGGACCGAAATCACGGGCGAGCTAATGAGTGCAAACTGCGAAGTGGCAGGTTCTTGTTTAATGGAGTCATACGGTTCAGGAATGGATTATAAGTCAAGAATGGAAAAATATCCCCTTTTCGTTCAGGTTCAGTCTAAGAAAAGTCAACGAAGATAGCAGAAACACGACCCACAATTCCGAAGTCGCAACAAGTAGCTCCGAATACATTTCCCAAAAGCCAGGGAGATTTTTCAGGAAAAAGTACAGAAGAATTTGGAGACAATAGAGTGAGACTATGACAAAGGTTTTATCTAAGGCCGTCTCAATTTGCCTATCTGTTGAGACAGACGTTGCGGCTTTCGAGTTCACAAATCACTCCACTTACCTTTTGCTTGTTACCCAGTAGATTAACGCAATGACGTAAAAACCCAAGAGGACGAGCTTCAAAATAATTTCTTTGTCTAGTTAAGCACAATCATTGCAGAAGATTCTCTTGGTCCACGACTTTCGCGTGGGTGAATTCGAATCGTTCGAAATGGCTAGGCTGACGTTATCCCATTAACCACCTTCAATTCATGTAACAAAGTACCGGAAAACAGCAGCTTATCTAAACGAGAGGTTTTATTTGCAAGACTAGCAAATTTCCAGGACATCATTTATGACTAAGATAGCATAAATCTGTTTCCCGATCCATGCACGGATTCGATCGGGTGGGGTGGATTGGGGTGTGGGGTGTAGGGGAATAGACGAAGTGGTTGGCGAATATTTGGCTGTCCCGATCTACCAAAATAACCTTGATCTCACTGAGCGGCCCAGTCGTAAGATCCATTTGAGCAAGATTATCAGTTTTGACGTCTAGCCCATTTGTGCGATCTCATTGGATGAATCTTGGAGAAAATTAGCTTTGGTGGTCGCTTCAGTCTTTTGCGCCAGTCGGAATATTACCGAAAAGTGAAACTTAAACAGAAAAAATCGATAGTCGATAAATCACATTCATCAAGTGATAGTGGAATGAAATACATGTTAACTGAATTACCCCCTGAAATGTGCTGAGTACCGGTATCCAATTATGCCCAAGATTATTTCATCGCAACTTAGCATTCATTTGACTAAACTATTTATTGTTCAGATCTGCATGTAACTCGTTTCTTCATGCACACCCTCATTGGGATCTCTCCCAGACTGGCAAATACACGAGTGTACATTTGTATGTTTAAATGATCGCTGGCTATCACTCGTCAGCAACTTCAACTAAACAGACATTTTGAGCAAGCCGCGCGAAAAATTGGCAAATCCCGTGTGAATTGTCAATTGCAGTTGCATGAATTGCGAGTCTAATTTGAATTTCATCTTTTGTTTTGTCCGTAAACGTAAGACCTGTTTATTTCAACCCAATCCACGACTGCTAATTGCCATCAAGGGATATTAAATAACAAGAAACTCTCGGGGATTTGACCTCTGAGACAGCTCGCAAATGTAGCCCTTTTGGTTTCCTCGAACAACATGTGAATCTGTACATCATTAGTTACTTGAGCATATTTTCTCGACAAGACAACGTTTCCTTGAATGCAATGCATCCAGATAAACAAGGGATCTGTAATAAAATATCAAGGTCATTAATAAACATATCGGGTGGAAGTTCTGATTTGAACATAATCAAATTGATCTAGGGCCTACTGTCCGGAGCAATAAACGGAAATTTCAATGCCATGATCAAACAAATGAGCAGTCTGGTGGGTGAATGGAAGCAACCTGAGTTGGAAACCACAAAGCTTTTTTAAACGAAAACTGAGCACGTTAGACTGAAGAATTCAATCAGACATAACTGTGGGTACCACGAATAATTAAGAATATACAGTGCCATGTAACCTTTACCGTGAATTTTCAACCCAAACTGCGGCCTGTTGTCAGACGCTAAGTATATATATATATATATCCATATATATAGATCAATCTGGGCTTCTAGCACGTTCCTTCTATTAGATGACAGAGCTTAGACATGAGCTGCCGATTCTTTCACACTGCTGTCAATAACATAATATACCATTGACAACATACATGGAAAAGGAGTGCCTGGCATGCATACCTGATAAGTGCTTACATCCAAGAACCCTATTCCAAGTGTCCAAGATTCTCCGTTTACTGAGCAGAAAGCTACTTACTAGAGCTGCATGTACATACAATTGAACGACGGTGAATTTATTTTACTTACAGAATGGGCTTCTCTTCTTCTTATGCTGAATCAAAAATGCTGTGAAGCTTGCCACTTCCAGGACATACGATCATCGCTATTTCGTCTAACCAGCTGAGACATGGTAGACAACGAGAGATGTGGATAATGACTTTTAGTTGCCAAGATATAACCATAAAATTAATCGACGGCCATATGGCATTTCTTCCGTTCATGATTACCTCGATTTAAAATAGAAGACCAGCGGTGTTGAAACCCGATTCCCGTCCTCGTTGTTTCATCGTCCGTTGCTGACTACTTTGTGAAATTTCGTAAGTTGATACACAGTAATCGGATAGGCTTATTTAAACCTTCACCTGGAGACCGATTGACCATCGAGATTTCGGTTAGTTATGCCACCGATTATTGATCAGTCCGATATTGTTCGGGTTTGGACAATATTTTAGTGAAAGCTTAGTAGTGTGAATATTTGCTTGTAAGAGTGTGTATGTGTGTGTGCGTGTGTGTGTGTGTGTGCGTGTGTGTGTGTGTGTGTGTGTGTGCGTGTGTGTGTGTGTGTGCCTGTCAGTGTGCTCATGGAGGTGAACATGAAAAATGTTCTTCGGACCTGTGACATGTCAGTCATATGCTGGAATGTTTACGGGGATTTCAGGAATCTAACGGATGGAGTTAATATTTTCCATTTCGAGGAATTTAGACAAATTAAAAGGCAAAATACGTGATAGGAATTCACTGCTCCCACGAATTTGGGAATAGGATAAAAATTCAATAAATTAGATGATTTCGATCTACGGTTTCTGATTTTGCTTTTATCCTGTCGGCACGCATGCGACAAACTCGTGTCTTCATAGTTCCTTATCTGTGTAGCCAATCGACATTCCCTGAGTGACTTTTAATCAGCGTTTGTCTGTTTATCGTGACTTGGGTGAGAGTGTGCTCCTCAGGTAATGAATGCCCCTCAAGACCAGTTTACTTGGTGTAGTCAAGTTTAATGGTTTCGGTTGACCAAAAACAATCCGTGTGCGTTGCCAACCGCCGTATTCAATAACTCCCGATTTTCATTCCCCAACCCAGTTGTCACCTGAGCCTGCAAGGTCGTTGGTGGCCAAGCGGATACGGTCGTGACGTTTGGACGTGAAGGTCGCGGGTAGCCATCTACTAGCTGGAGCCCCTTGCCTCAGGAATGATGTAAATTGTTATTTCATTAACAAACGAAGTAAGAGGTAAAAGAAAGATTCCATGTCCCTTTCAAAAACGCCGTTCTTAAATCGTATGATAAAGAATCCGAGAACGGAGGAAAGGAATTGTTTCATTATTTTGAATAGCGAATAAATTTCGGATGCTCTGAACCACTTTCGCTTAAAGTAACCTGCATTTGAGGCTTTCTTTCAGAAATCACCAGAAATGACCAACTTACAAGGCTAAAATTACTTCTGCTCTTGCAAAAAGAGTCCAAATGAAGGCGTATATGCGTTGTGCGGTTGCTCACTCATGCTTTCCCAAGTTTTCGACTGGTTCTGACTAAATCGTAAATACGACCTTCTCTTTCCTGCGATCCATCAGTGGGTGAGACGTGTGCGTTTCCTTTTGAACAAAAAAAGGTATATGAATTCAAAGGTTCGCTATCACGACACACGTTGAAAAGAATACTGTCACTTTTTCTATGCTCTGTTGAGTCCAAACCCAATTTAATTCAAGAACGGAATTCGAGTGGTGATCGCTCTTGATCTGGGAATCAAGTGCCGTTGGAACAGAAGCAATATTTCGGATATATTTTCTTACGGAAGCCTAACATCCCTGTAACGAGTCTACTTGCAAATAGCATGATACGAATTGGTTTAGGTTCGCTGTCACCGGCCTCTCAAAGCCATGACAGCTCGTAAAAGTGAATGGCAGAAATTTGGCGACCGTCATCGGCTGTTAGACAATCCGTCAGTGCTATCTGTCTTGTTAACATGCACACGAATATCTTATGGACAAACCCTGATGTTGTTTGTAGTTACCATGGTCTCCTTGATGCATACGGTTGCTTTCCGGAGTCAGTGATATCTAGAGAAGGACTGACGATTCAACCTCATGCTCCTACTTCTAGTGTTGGTGTCATTACTCTGTCCCAATTTCACATATCATCGTGCGTTGCATAACGCTCACGAAAGTAAGATCGTTGATTAGTCACCTTTGAGGTCGGCTGTCGGACGAGGTGTTCCACTTGTAAATATTCATGTCCTTTTCTGAATTTGTAAGCCTAGTCAACCGACTCACAACGTCATTTTCAATTTTAGTTCATTTTATTCTAAAATCACTTGAATTGATTCAGTTCGCTATGTAGCTTATATAAATATATATAATTATATATATATATGCATTCTTGGTCAAAAGAAGGTAACTGGTTTGCATTTTGTTGCGATCCGAATTTCCAGTGAACCAAACTACCGCTACAATGCAGTAAATAATTATCGAGGCAGAAGCAGTTGCGAATTTTGCCGTTGTCATGCGGAGAGTACAAAAGTCGTACGAAAAATCGACACAAGTGGACTTGCTTCGTCCTCTCCCAGCAACAGCTAATCCAGAAGTTTACGAGGTTACATTGTTAAACTGTAAACGATTAGGGGAGATATACTGATTAAGTTCTGTACACAGGAAGATTCTTCATGCATAGGTACAAAAGAAATGAGGGGACCCAGTGGAATTCCTCATAATATCGTAATCGGAACCAGCGTAAATTTGGATTACCCGTAACTTTTAGTTCAGTCTATTTTTATTCCTTTGGACCACCCATCTTCGTGCTACTCTTCTTTGCAGATGGCTCCTTCAGCCTTTAACGTCAATGTTAGTAAACTATGCCAATCCATCAGTTCACGTTTTTTCACTCCCGTCAAGACTAGCTGAGCAGCTTTCAGGCTAGCCCAAAAAGAGACGAGGAACACGGGTCACCTCAAAGTTGATCGGTTTATGCTGAAATGCTGAAGTGCTGATTAAAAGTGCATGCCTCGACCAATGAAACACCAAGACATGTCAGGTGGACCCAAACGGTCAAGGTCAATAACGCTGTCTGGTGCTGCTGAGATCGTCTGAAGTCTTAACAATCACCTACCCTAGATTTTGCAAAAAAAAAAACAATCGTTATGCGGACAGAGGATATTCGCACAACTATACTTGATCCCCTGTCGGAAAAAGGTCACCGTTTGAAAAAATACATCCTAATCGACTCTCGCTTTCTCGGCATAGATAAATTACGGTTTTGCGTTAGCCGGTTTATCACGATATCGCAGCTGGTTTTATTCGGTTCCCAAAGAACGCCGGTTCGATCACGGCATCCACTTTGAAATTCTGAATTCGGATGGTTGGCGGGATTTAAAGTTCTGTCGCTGGAAATGTGAGGCTTATGTGATTTACTGTGTAGGCCAGTTTGATGTTTGGACTTTATTCGCTGACCTCCATACTGAGTCACCCTTAGGTTTTCGTCGACCATGGACGTCAGTGAATCTCAATGGGTAGTCATTGTGAATGAGTGTTGTGTAAGAAGGACTTTCTTCTTCTTGGAGGGTATCGGGTGATAGCATAGTGATGAATATTTACTAAGCCGCGCCTTTCTTAATTCGTCATTTATTTTTGCACGCAGCTTGCAGCCATCCACATATAGAAGGGAATCAATAGCATTCTGAAATCCACATCACCTACAGTCATTTCACTAGCTGACTACTGTCCAATGATTTACCTCAAAAAGGAAAGTAAATTCATTCCCACCTTATATCCACGGTCCAACTCCGATTGCCCATTCCATTCTTGGACGAAAGTTGTCATTTTCAATCAGAAATGGAACCATCTGATGCTCGTTCATATTCCGTTCCGTACAATTAGTTCATTCATTTAAAACAAATTCGCTTGATGTTCTACAATTAGATGAAGAACGCTGCTGGAGAAACAAATAACTCACAAACAGGTTGACCGACTGGAAGAACATTGAATAACTGTTAAGTGTTATTACTCTGTTGATTGCCTAAAGGCAGTGAGCATATCTCATTTGGGTAATTGAACTTAGTACGCATTCCCTGGTGTAAATACACACAAACGCACACACACATACACACAAGTGTAAGCATGCAAGCGTAGACATCAGTACGTCGTGAATGTATAACCTACTAATTGTTTGTGATTGTACATTCCCGTGGACATGGTGATGAGCACGGAATCTGCCCGACAAGAAATTTGAACGGTTAATTAGACACGAATTGGATTCTGATAAATAGACCAATTCGATTAGGCTGCCGAAATCAGTCAGGTTTTGTCAGAGTTGGATTGGCGACTGTGTGCTGGTTTGTGTGGGTGTGGGTGTGGGTGTGGGTGTGGGTGTGTGCGTGTGCAACCACCCAAGCTGAACCGGGCCACCTCTCATGCTAACGGGCATGAGTAGGGCCAGGACTCCAAACGAGAAGCAAAACCCAACCAACGTAAAGTGGGCAAATGTTTATACAGTCGTCTAATTGACCGTTACACACGCGAACACCCCGTGCCAAGCAACCGGCGGTACAGCCTATCAGTGTCTGCACTTACGACCCCAATTAATGGATGGCAAGGAGTGTGGAATAAACCGATCTAGGACGAAAATGACCTAAACCTCTCAGCTGGTAAACCGTTTACGCAATCCAATTTTAGGCAGACTATTTTCCGCCAGGCAGTCTCTCTGGCACTATTCCAATACCCTCCCTAAATCATCACGCCTTCCGGGAAAGTCAGTCATGTGTAACATCATCTAACTGGTTCTTTGAACAAATTCTTCAAAAGTTGTTTAGCAGAAAAGGGAGGAGGGAGAAGAGTCAAATGAGTTAGGGAACGATGCTCGAGCAGGATTGCAACTGAAATTGGAATGCAGTCAGTGTGATAGTTCATTCAAAAGACAGTAGACCTAATGAACCGTCCCAACGGACCAGAGACTAATTTGAATCGATTAGCTCGATCAAACACCAGATGGGAAGAAACAAAGAAAATGCAACACACAGACATTTAACATCATACACGGGTATAAAGAGAAATCCGTTCAAACGGCACATCATTCGTCATCATTTTGATTGCGAAAAGTTAATGTTAGAGGGTTGAATTGAGCATTGTTTTGTGGAATTTTGGTTCTAACTTACCCTACTCGCCTTGGTATGATTGGAACAATGAGGCGACTGGTTAAGTATATATATTACCTAGGTCCCAACTTCTCGCTTGCGTCAATGATATTTAGGTATGGATGAAACCGTGCGCATGTGTGCGTTTCATAAGATTTACAAAGCTCACATCTGCTCCCAAATTGTAGAGTTATGCAGAAGCAAATACTGCACTGTCCACCATGTAGGTGTAAATGTGCTCATGCCGGATGGATCACTGTTCAGACCACAAATGAACAAGATATTAGCGAGCAAACCGTAACACACGGGGATTAAGTGGTCAGCGCCGTGGTTTTCAATCCGGAAGTCGCTTAGGAGCGGGTGAGAAGAATTCTCTTGAAGCTGGTCTTATAACAAACTCAATTTCTAACCATGAAACAAGTGATATTGGAGTGGCTGGTAGGCTCATCATACACTTCGGTTCAAACATTCTCGTTCTTGAATTGCAGTGTGGCTTGAATCAAAAATGAATCATCCGTCATTTAACCTTTAGATTTGACGTCGGAGATTAGGGGACCATATTCCAAAGGGCGAGCTTTGCCGAAACTGCAAGATATAAAAGACTTACTACCACCCTTTTCAAAATTTATCGTTATGATCGATATGTATTGTAAGAAATGCGCTGCCAAAATCAGTACGACGAAGAAAAGAGGAACTATCCCTCCATATCGTCAACTTTTTTACAAGAATTGATGGACCTCTCCCTCTCTCTCTCAATCCGCATTTCTGCACTTAACGAAAAGAACAGAGGTAAGATTGAACGCATCACGCATTCCAACCTCGAGTTTCCAGTAGCCAGTCGAAGCTGTTAAGAAAAATGAAATTCACGTAGCAACGAATCGATCTGACCCTTCCGAGACACTGAGCATTCGGGTCGATTGCGCACACTGTAACTTGAAGCCAGTGGGTATGACAAGCACAGACAAAATACCTGATCTCCAATACAATTCGGATATTGGGTCGTATGGCAGGGAGGAGCTTATCCTTCTCGTTTGCATTCGGTTCAGTGGATTTTTCCTATTCCAAACCGAATATCGCATATTACTTTCAGTTAACAATCTCATTTTGATACCATGAAATTATGCACACAATGTGCGTTCATACCACTGATATCTGGTTGCATTAGTTAAGGAAAACGGGCTTGTTCCATATCACGTCGTTTTCACTATAAAATGGGTCTATTTTAGCGAATATCAACTGAACAGGACCAGGAGTAACCAGTCACGTGTGTGGCCATTCAGACGACTAGGAACAGGAGAAGGGTGTTTGAAAATAAGATCATACGAACTACTGATACGGTTGTCAGTTCCCATCTCGGCTCTTCCTCGTGTTGTGACTCTTTGATTTCATTTGACAATCCACGGTACATGCATATATATATATATACAGCACACACAATATGTACATTTAATATATACGTTTGCATATATTTCGGTTTCAGAACAAGCAATGCGGAAAAGAATCAGAAAACGGAATGAAACTGAGATGAGCAGTTTGACAAAAACAACGAAACGCAGATCAATTTTTTTAAAATTCTTGTCTGTTTATTTGCTTACTGTTAAGGAACTGTAGTCAACAGATACGCTTCACGGTTTCGGCATTAATGACTCACATATCTCAGCGTATCTAACCAACTATAACCTTCATTTTCAGTTCCCAAATAGGAAGGAAGAAAGCATCAACTAATACCAAAGTAGACGTTGAATTCTTTCTCTTTCAACCAAAAGTCACAAGGTGACTGTCGGGCCACTTTTTCCACTCTTGTCTAACATGTGTTGAAATGAGCAAGCAAAGTTAGAGGATGAATAAATGAATGTAAAACATATCCGTTCCATAGGAGGCGGTGTAGAAAGAGCACCTCAGTTCCAGGGTAACAAGCAATATCAAACACGCCTACCTCGCCAGTGGTCCCTGAATGTTCCATCGAACATCGGTGATCGAATACGAAACACCATCAAGGTGACCAGGGCAGGTCTTACGGCTGTATAGTGCACTACAAACTAAGGTAGTGGTCATCTTTTCATTGCCGGCGGTACAAAAGTTGTTACGGGTTCACGACAGCTGTTCTGGTTGTTGTTGTCCATGGCCGGTAATCATGCTAATGAGGTACCCAAGAAAGTCGACAACCCAAACTGATCATCAGAAAGGGCGAGTGCGTGTGCAAGCTCCATCCAGTGTCGGGGAAGTACCTTGCACTTTGAAGGTTCAACTCAAATTCCGTATCTGGATAAGTCAATCGAAAAGAGATTGATAACGTATTGAGTGGACTGTGTACACATGTTAATACAACATCGGAACTCGTGACCACCAAGCCGAAATGCACTAAATTTCCCCCTCGTTATGAACAATATTATGTTCACTACCAGCAGGGATGGACTGACGTAACTGAAGAAATGACAAAGTCTCCGTAGAGGTCAGGGGCGTTGTAACACGACGGCTCATTAAGCTTGCATAATGTAGGCTATTTCTGAGGGGCGAACAAGGCTGGCTAATGTGCCCTGTTTTCTAATTTGTCAACTGGGGTATTTCGAAACATTCAGAGATAAGTCGAACTGCTCGCTGAAGCACCGGGACAGCCTAGTACGGGTCAGCACGTGGGCTGAGTAGAACGGACTTCTCCAATAAGACCGGCAATCTTGCAAACACTCACGGCCGTGTTGTGTGCAGTCCCGTCTCGCAGTACACGGTAGGTTGTCAGTTGGGATCCATTCAATTATTGTGACCTCAACTCTATTAATGAGATTCAAGCATAGGCAATAAACAGCATAATCACTGGGCTTAAGGTACCCAACAAAAGCCGAAGAAGCTTTACGGTGGGATTCTTGGAGACCGTCAGCTAAACTACAGAACTGGTATCTTGATATCTTGGATGAACTTAGTCGAATCTTCATATCTTTACTGCCTTCATTGTACGCGTAGTTTTTGACATCCGACGATCGTTGGTAAACGTGTCAAGTTGCTCCATCTATGTGTGCAAATAGTAGGTGCTTCATAATCTCGTTCGCGGTCGCTAACTCTAGCGCCCTCAGTCAATCAACTCGACTGTAGCTCAAACTCAGCCTGCCTAATCAAGCGAGGGCCTTCAAGTGGACTCTGGCTCCTCAACAGGACGGGTTTTTCTTTGTCATAACCGAAAGGTCCATATAGGTCCATACAGCTTAGTTATTCAGGCGATTGCCTTCTGTCTGAGGGCCGTAATGTCTATTCTTTGGTTGCCTTGTCCAATGTCGCCTCCTCTTTTCTTGAGCGCGTCACACATCAGACCAGTTTCATTCAGTTTGTGGTCTAGGAGGCCTGACTAACTTCATACTTGTCTTCAGTCTAGCTGTAGGCCCAACCCCAAGCCCGTGTCTTGTCCAACATGATGTCAGACAGGTTTGGCAGTCAATCCTGTTCTTCTGGGCATGACCGGGCTCCACCTGCCAAAATCATGGCACCGAAGCAAGGTGGTCTTGGACTTTTGGCATCCGTACGTAGCCTAGCTTTACAGTAGAGACTGTACTGTACAGGCCAAAGAGGCTGATTCCAAAGCATTTACCGTTAAACCTGAATCGCAGAGAACATTTAGCAATAGTAACCAAAACATTCGACAGATAAATTGGCCACCAAAGATATTACTGATGAAACCAATTGATGCAGGACTTCAAAAAAGTTAAGTCAAATCGTCATTGCACCATCAAATAGCTTACTGAAAGAATCAAGAAAACCCGAGAAATTTCAAGTATTTCTTCATGTGGCACGGATCCTGTGCTTGTATTCCCTTATTCTGTTGCTTTCGTTGATTGCATTCGCCCCAAAACCGTGCTTCAATCCTCGCAATTTTTACCTAGAATACCTAAAGTTCACGAAGACTCTCGCTTGTTTTCGCCTTTATCTTGACCTCATTCTATTATATTGTACACTCGAAAAGAAGAAGGATACGTAAGTAAACATAATCGAACCAAAATACACAGTTTATTTTGTCCTGGATGACTATCAGGTCAAATGATAAGGACGCATTTTGCGGGTCCCTCAAAAGTTTTTTTGCTTTCGATGCATGTGTGAGAAAACCAAACAGAATTCTAGAACCGGCGATTCCAAACATCAAAGGTGCCGCTGTTGTACAATGTAAAAGGCGAATAATAAACCGCAGTTCATTTTGGAGGTGTCCATCCGTCAAAACCCTATACATACACACACACATGCACACAAACTTATTCATGATAAGACCAGTAGGATGCAATTTTTGGATGCAGGATTTCAGTGATCCAGTAGATCTAGGTGTAATTTCCACCAAAATGAGTCATCCCAAGAGTTGCTCAGTCAACAGACGTTCACTTTTTTTATCTAATGTCAAATGGATCGATTTTTCTATTAGATCTCATGGAACTCGAACCGGCTGATTTTCTATTCGTCGCTGTTTCTCTATGTGGTCTCTTAAATGAGTTGATTCGTGCGTTGGTATTCCGTGTACTAACCTGACTCAACAAACCCCAACTTAGAAATATGGCTGTTACCGAGGCCTCAACATTGAAGAGAGAACACTGAATCTAAACAGTTTCGAGTGATAGAATGTGTGTTCCATACGCATCCAGATTGTCCTCCTCGGCGAACAAAATTCCTCAGCAGTAGCATTGCTTAGAAGATGAGTTGAAGTGAATAGTTCAGGCAGGGAGGGAGTGGATAGAAATATTAACCACTGACATAACTTGGTTCTTTTGAGTTAGCTTTTCAGATTGAAATCCTCCAAGTTGGCGATTGACGGTCTTCGACGACGTGATCAAGTCCGTAATCAATTGCGGTTTCGGATTTGTACCCTTTCTTCTTTTGGCACAAATACCGGTCTGTTCTGCTCCGTAAATGTCGTTAAGGGTTCGTCGATCCTGAAATTGGGTGTAGCTTTGAGCATGCACTTTTCAGTTATGACATACAAAGCAAATTCTTGCTCAATCCAAAATCTCTATTTTCTATCTCTCAAAGGTGATCGTTCCAGCATTCATTTAGTCTTGAATATAATTCTGCAGCTTCCATCGTACTTCATTTATCATTTCTATTTTTCTCCAGTAATTCTTTTGGTCCAAAATTAGCTCTCATTGTCCAATCAAGTATGTCAACGATTGCGATAAATAGGTTCAAAAGAGCAGGAGTTCACCAAATTGCAGATGGGTGTAGCTGTCAGGTTGTACGACACCTTGTTAACTTTGATTACTTTAGTTTGAAAGTGGCGCTGCGTTCATTGGGTCTTGGATCGTGTCTGTATCGTCGGCTGTTGTCCATTCGGTTGCGTGTGGACACCATCAAGGGAAAATCTTTGTAGCCTCAGGCGTGTATTTTCGAAAAATGGCTATCCAGAACTCACGCACACGTGACCGACCATATGCTTTTAGTCAAGGTCAGGTGAACATCGACCAGTAGAAGTGAAAGGTTGAGAGCAGGCATGAGTTTCAAGCTTCAGACAAAACTTAAAACTAACGAGGCCAAACAATACATAAATATCTTTACCAGATCTCCAATATTAAATCTCATTGTAACACTGTTAAAATTCAGACTGTTTCCTTCATTTACATTGCATAAAAGTACGAATATTCTCGTTTGCTTACTTCGCCATCTTTTTGTTAACCATAATCGATCAATCATTGATTTGAATTTCAGTTTCATAAATTTTCATTTGTAATAACTGCCTTGTTGCTATTTGTTACATGTGTTCATGATCTTTCTCACATCTCACCAAATCGGAAACAGTCAAACACTCACCATTTCGCCGATGCAAAGTAGCGGTTAAAGATTTAGTTTCATTTGAAATGAAGAAGAATGGTTTATTTTCGTGTGCGGCTAACTCGAAAACAGTTTCGGGGCAAAAGGATAATTTAAAAACACTACCAGGAAACTGTAGATGGAGTACTGATGGAAATTTACTTTCTCGTTAAGGTTGCAGAAGTGGAATTTAGTTTATCGATCGAGCTGCACCTCGTGTAAACGGCTTCATCAACCCTTTTCATTCAGTGCTCGAACATGCATTCTGGATAAGTACACATCTTTATAAATTTCGTTCGAGTGTCGGCGCAATGTAAATCCGACCAATATTCGAAAGATAAACGTATTTAGAGACCGCGATTGCATTATCGGTGGCCCCACGGTAACGTATTTCAAGCCGGATTGAAAAAATGGTCTTTAGTCTGTCTTTTTATGCGAATTCTCTCAACGCATGAAATCGGAATGAGATTAAACTTTTCCTGACTCGTTCATTCGTTCACAAGCTGCGTATGTTCTAACCATTTGGTTGCACTCGATTCACCTCCCCGTTACCCCCTGAGACGGTTAGATGAAAGTGAGGTCCGGGTGAGAGTGGCCATTGCATTGGAACCAATGGGAAACTGGAGGATGTAGGGAGACTGGCGTGTGATGGGAGGACGTTGGTCCAGTGGGTGACAAACCGTTTTCGACAATGGGACACGGAAACATGTCTCAAGCGACCAATAGGAAATGATCGTTCACGTGGACCGCAAAAACGGACGCACACTTGGCAATTTGGCTTTGGATGATGTGAATGAATAAACGAGCACGTTCAATCCCATCCCACTGATACCTCTCCGTAAAAGGACGAGCAGCATACATTAAGGAAAATTGTTTGAAAATTATACTTCTCGAAATGTCAAATAAATTCTCCACTCCTTTTGGAATAGCTGCACTGTTGGAACGGACTTGTGATGAACATGCCTACGCCAACTTATCACCCTACGTATTTCCGCAATGCTGTGAGTCCAGAACGAAGTTTCCAGTTACTTAATTGTATTTCTGATTACTTTTGTTTCACTGGACATTTATGATAATTCTCCAGCTGGGATGGCCTAACGGCAGCAGTTTAGAATGAGTATGAATTATTACAAGGCTACTGGGACCTCTACCTGTCCAAGTCACTCACACAGCCGATAGAAATGTTGAGGGAGCTGGCTGCGAAACTGTACAACTTTCCAAAACAGAATTTCGGCCTTTTCCCCGTTTAGACACTTCGTTTGAGTTGGGACCATGGGCAAACTGATCCGAAGATGCCTGATGTTCCGTGGTTCGATAGTTCGACTGTAACCATCACTCCAGGCTAGGGTCTGAGATGGTAAATCATCAAAACCCTACAGCATAGCATTAATGAACCTGTTTCCCATTAATTTGAAATTGCCACTTAAGGTTTAGTAATAAAATTTTATGCTGAATAAAACTAGTAGGCAAAGACGAGTGTAAATTTCACTGATCAGCAAACTAAGAAATTAGGAAGTTCCTCTTACTTTATATTCTGGACACCTTTCACAGGGTGAAAATTTTACCTGGTTGGCAGAAATTCACGTTCAACTTATTCAAATCGCGATCAGTACTAATGACATTTTAAGATACTGGTACGCTTCTCGGTCAGTAGCCTGTCTGATAAACAATTTTTATTACTTTTAATGTAAGAAAAATCCCCCATGGAAATTGTTTGCAATTTTTGTTACCCAGACCTCACACAACCTTTCATGTATTCCAGATTTATCATATCAGAGTTGAAGTTTCCACTAAGAACTTTTAGAGCAGAGGCTTCGGATCTCGTGAAACAAATGATATATATATATATATGCATATATATATATATGGAGAGAGCGACGGAGAGAGAAAGTATAGTTACTCGTTTGCAATTCACAGTAATGTTCAATTGTGACTATAATCAGTTATGATTCTGGTGTCCGGATATGATATGACCCAAAGACCGCCACGGGTCTTCCATGAGCACGCTATTCACCGCCGACGTTGAATTTTATTCCTCAGTAGAATGAAACCATTGAGGGCCAGTACCAAAGCATCGAAAGTGCCGAAAATTCTCGTATTATGCCTGGTAAAAATGGCCGGGAAGATGTTGAAGATTTGCTTAGTGACTAGTAAACCTTAGCGCTTAGCTTTTCTTTGAAAATCACAGTTTTCAAGTAGTGAAATCGGTGACATGCATTCGGTTGTAATTACAAGTATCTCATCAGAGGATGTAGCAACATCATTGTCAAAATGTGCTGCACACTTGGGATTGACCGTATTTCACAAAGGGACCACGTTGATTGCTTCAAGACATTAGCGTTCGACTGGTCAGTACAAGAACATCATCACTGATTTCATCTCGGGTATGATAGGAGATTCAACAGGTGAAGTCCACCCTTGCACTCCGCGATTTTATAAAACATGTTTTTATTCACCAAGAAGGCACCATATTCACACAGCAATTCATTGAATGATGCTGACCATTTGGGTGAAGGAATTCGATAATTTTTGTGTCTATCTAATTAATCGTGACTAAGAAAGGCTCGATGAAAAATTATCAGTATCGACTGATTGTCTGTTCCAGTCGATCTGAGTGCTCACCAATTTCAACTGGTTGATATCCTAGTCAATCGTTGGTTTAGTCAATTCCATAACTTATCTTACGATTAATGCCGTCGGTCGTCGGTCTAATGCTCTAAGACACCAATTTCTGGTGTTCACATCCTTAGACTTCTGTTGTGAACACAGTTATTTGCATATTTAACAAAATAATGACGGAATGCGCATGCTTTTTATGTTCAGTGGATCAGACGATCCTGTTGCACACAGGAAACCAAGTGAAACTACAGCATTGCAGTTAACCAAAACGGTGTGTGTGTGTGGCTTTCCCCATCCACTTTCGATGTTTTTAAAGCCAATTGTGAAGGCCCACGAAATGGGCTCAACGTCTTAGGTGCCAAACGAAAGTGACATGGACTTTCAATCAGTGAATTACACGCTCGTTTTGGATATTTGATCTTGGAAGCTTATCAAATCTCGATCGCAGTTGCCATCGTGACTTGGTACTTGGCCGGGGCATGTAAGCACAAAAGGCCGGCGGTATACAAGTTACATTTTGACTTGACTCATTTCGTGAATACATACTTGTTGTGATGAGGCAGTGATTTTAGCGCCACTACTTCGCACTGTAATTTTCAGTCTCAGTTTGTGCAACCTTAAAGCTTGCTCTGATTTCAGCTGCTATATAAATTGGACGAAGCAAAAACAATTCAAAAACAAGAACGCCACTGAGTGCTACATTTAAACATGTCACCTAAGGTATCCAATCATCGAGTTTGGAATCTCGTGGACCCCCAATGGGATATCTTCCTCGACCAATTCGAGACAGTCTATTGGTTAAGATCTTCGTAAATTTTCGCCATGTCATGGACTAACCACCTTGACCCACCTTTCAACCCTTGCCTGCTTCGTGGAACAGCCCATATCTAAGGCCCCGATCAGGAAGTTTTCAGTGCCTGTTCATAGCACTTGAATATATCCAACGTCGTTTCCCTCTCGATCGGCTGACCGGTGTGCTCCATTAAAATTTAACTGCAGAGTGCTACTGTTAGTTTCACTGAAAACGGTTTTTGGCGTTAATCGAAACGTTGGCTAGTTGCTACTTCCACAGGCGACGGTGTTTTTGAAGAATTTCATAATCCTCTTTCTAGGATTAGAGTAGGCTTCACACCCATAGCATCGTAAAGAATAAGCGGTTTGCTATTGCGAAATTTCATACAACCAGATCGTCCCACCAGCTTCTGACTATGAGGAACATAAAATTTTCCCTCCTTGTATTTCTGCATAATCTTCGTAGATAGTTTATGAAGGTCACAAATTTAGTGATCTATAAATCACATTTTCCTCTAAGCCTAGTTAATCAAATTGCATTGACAATTACTATTTGAAATCTTGCCCATCATGCTGTTCCGATCGAACGGTGGATATTACGCAGTTGTTTGTTCGTTGCGTAGTGATCAGCCGTACCTGACAAGGTTTGATCCCTTGCGCTAGCCGTTACAGTTTGCCAGGTACTAGCTTACAACTCGCTTGTTTGCTAGTTCAATCAGAAACGTTCATGTTAACCGACAGGCATGCGAATACAAGGTCTATTTACATTACTGCGTAAGCAAAATTTGAGTTTGACGGTAAGGACAATGCGACAAACTTTCGTTTTATTAGTAAAGATTTGGAAATTTAGGATCATCTATTTTCTAGCAGATGGCACTGTTTTATTCTGGCATTTTGTTTGCCTTAGGTCATTGCAATTCTTTCCTCGGTATTTTCTTCCTATGTGACTGCAATACATTTTCATTTCCTTTATTGATGTTTGGTTTTGCTGGTATGGTCAGTCAGTAGAGATGAACCAAGTGAACGCATCACAGAAATATTTCCAGGCTGGTGAAATTCGTGAATCCTGTAGTTAGCCCAACGCGCTGTGGGTTTTAACTTATATTATCCGAACTTCTTTCATGTGCTTCCGGTCAAGTTACGCTTTCGTGTGCGGGTTACATCTATTAATCCGTTGCCCGTAGCTTCTGTGATCTGTTTTTGATTTTTCATTTGGTAAGTGCCTGGATGTCAAATAAATAAAAAAACCGCGATTAGTTGCTCATTACCTTCTCTACGGTTGCCTTTTTTTATTAATCATTGGACTCTTTGGATTTAACTGATGTGCAGTGTTCCATGGGTTGTAGCTTGCGATCAGACCCAAACACACACACACACACACACATACACAGAGAACCGTTACAGCGGTCCCGTACCGGTAAGACCCACCCATAGCAGCCTTAATAGTGCTAACCCATATCTCTCGCTGAGGACCAAGGTGACATTTCCATTTTGAGTATAGTTTAAACATTAGGCTCCTCCAGGTAAGTTCTGTTTCGTGACGGTAGACGGCATGGTGGAGCCAGTGTGATGACGTCGTCGGAGAAATACCGAATACATTTTTGCATTTATGGAACACTGAGAAGTTTGACTCGATCACCGGACCATATCCCTTTTATACCTCAAGTTCTTAACCGCCAGATTCTACATCGGTAGGCAATGAACTGGGTGGAGCAGAGGAGTTCGGTAAACATGCTTCATTAAGTGAAAGTGGGACAATAACATGTTGTGGAATTTTACGAAGGCTGCTTTTACTCAATCAAAACGAAATTGAATCATTTTTCTAGTTTGCCCGGTTGACTGATTAGAAAAGCTTAAGCACCTTGAACACTGCTCCAGTTTAGCAGTTTTATAATTGACGAGAATGGTATGTGCCGGATTTCGGGGTGTGAAGAAATTCGATTTGAGGTTATCTACTTCCAGCCGGACAGTCTTGGTTTCATGTACATAAAGGTAGAGAACAAGCCTGAGATTCTCTCCTTGGGTTTTCTGTGAATTCTGATTCGTGGCCCAAGAGTCGTGACCGATTAGCACTGGTTTCGAAAATCATTGACGAGGCCCTCCATTTCTTAGTATACACCGATGATGAACAGGCCCGATGACAGTAGACAAACTCAATGGACGTCAGAGTCATGGTAAAACTCTAGAGACATTACGCCGCAGCGGCGAACGTGCATTTTCCTATCCGAACAGTATGATTCTAAAAGTTTCAAAAACGTATCCAAACTATCACCGGTAAAAGTTAGCACGGAAGTCAATAAAGAACTTTGTGGTTGATTGCTGGAACTTGTAAAGATGCTACACGATAGACCATAACGTGAAGATCTTATCAGTAGAACTTTCCCGTCGGTGAAAACCTGGGTAGATGAGATGTGTTCGCGTTTCCCGGACAGCAGAGTAGTTGCAAAAAGTCTTGTCGCCTGTGCTGGTGAAGACGATAGGTTCGTTGTTCGCGCAAAATACGGGGCGTGAATCGAGAGAAAGAAAATTGTCAGCCGGTCCCCTTTTCACCCGGTTCCAGCCTTATATGGTGGAAACCAGCAAATAAGGAGAGTTTTATCAACAGGTAGAACACATGCAAACACGAAAAAGAAATACTAATAAACCTTGAATAGAAACGAACATAATAAAAGAGACAGTGGATGTATTCAGAAATTCTGCAAACAAATTTTGAGGTCATCATTTTGGACCGTAACATCTAATGTTCAAAACAGGCAAAAGGACAGATACAGATCCGTCTTCTCGGTACTTCTTATCTGGCCAATACAATACACATGAAAAGCTTCGTGGTGTATGTAATTGCAGTACCAAGTGTGGACAGTTTCGCCAGATAAACCATCGGGCCTATTGGTTCTGCCCGTTTGTTCCACCGCTTTGGTGACCCCAGACCACGGAAGCCACAGGGTCTTGATTAACTGTTTTGTGATATAGGCCCGTGCGTTCCAAAAGTGTCCACCCTTGCCGTGCAATGAATTCCCCGTCTGACCTACCTAGAGGGGTTGACAAAAACGACAAACGACCTTAAGTGAAAGTTCTCATTTTTGAGGCCCATCTATCTTACGCCTGTATTGGGTTGAGGAAGCTTTATTGTCCGGTCCGGAAAGTGTTCTTGAACCCGACTGAACAGAGGCTGGTCATCCTAATGATGTTTTCCACTCCGCAAAAGTAGTAGTATAAATAAACAAGGAAGAAATTTGACACATCGGACAGCTTGGTTGTAAATATGATTGGGTTATTTGAAGTTTTGTCACACCAGACGATTTGCTCGCAGCATTTGATGTTTGGCATGACCCGGCCATAGCAATTTGGTCTCTTTTGTACACCAAACATGCGACATACTCCGTATTAACATCGCGATATCTGTGTCGCCCGTTTGTATCATTATATTTTCCGACGTAGCTCTTTTAGTTAGTTGACATTACTTTCAAACGTTTCTGAAATTTGTCTGCAGAACCCATGCGGCCGTCTCCGTAGGTCAGACAACGAACCGGGTTTCTTTATTGTTCTATAGGTCCAAAACTTTCGAAGTGAGCGGACAAACTTACACATGCAGGCATTTGGTGTCTAGCATTATTCCGTGGCGAAGGCCATAAATAAAATACATTTATTCTGTTCCAATTTAAGTACTTTTGGTAAAGTTGAATTTTCCCCTTTATATCTCTTGTCACTGTCCAACATCCTCGACTTAGGTTGTTCTCCGAGGTAAATAAGGACTAGAAGATGGGTTTACGTAGCCAGCCTAAGGTGTGGCAAAAATTTACGAAAGTTTTACGCAGGAAACTGTCCTGGGTGAGTCGAAGAAGATTACTGATTACAGATACCAGAAGCGATGGTCGGTGACCTTGAGACATGACTAAGTGTACCATTCGGTGACGTTCTTGTATTTGAAATGCTTTTGCCTCCCTAAAGCGTCCTTAATTTAGGATTTTTGCTTTTTGCTTTCACCACTATCCGGTGCTGTGAGGCAGAAACGGAAATCGGAGCACGTTAGCGCTGTAAAACTGAACTGGACAAGAATGCTTAATGCAATGATCATTAGAAACAAGCAAGCGATTTCGTACAACAAAGTTCTAAAATCTGTCAACTTATACTACGATCAGAAATATGGATTTGAACTAAACCACGAAGATTTCTGCCAAAGATCTTCTTTGCACTGATCTAGATTGAGGATCAGCAATGACAGCCCATCTCATTAGCAATCGTTCTCCAGGGGTCTAAAATTGTGCATGTTCCTTGGATTATACTTTTCAATAAATATGTTCCAAAGAATAGTCCAGGAAAACAAGCAATTTCCTTCTGTCGGATATTTTAATTTATCGGAGATTTACCGCAAACTTTACTTGATTTGGCGAGGTTTCGCATTCCATTAAAAATCAAGTCAAACCCTTGATTCTGACCAGTCTGTTAGGTTACTCAAGAACGCCTTAGACAGGATAGAAACCTGTTAGGAAATACTACTCAGTGAACGAGACTCATTCAGCAACAATTCCATCTGCGAAAATATGCTCGATTTTGCACAAATCGTTAATATAGTCTGTTTGACCTAGAGCAAACCTGCACGTACGTGGTCTGTTCTTCTACAAGAAGCTTGGTGACTGGCTGCTATTAGTGACAGTGCACTTTATCTCTTTAGACGCCGAAACTTTCAAAATCGACCTTTCTTCAAAACTGAGATACCAAAGCAACGTTGCCATGACTCTTTCCGGTCGCAGGTGGAGTAAATCGTCCGGAACCACGTTCAACTTTAACAATTAACTATACCACCATCTGTGGTATACGTAGCTATCTCACTGCATTATCCACGTGATAATTATCAATTTCAGCACTGCTTCTAACAGCCAAGTGAGCAATTTTAGACAATTCACAGAGAACTCTCACTATCAAACAACTTACCCCGATCGTCACTAGCCTGTTATCTTCGATAACTTTGACAGTTCTAATATTTTACTGATTTCTTTTTGGTTAATTCACCCTTGTTCAGGTTGCTGTGGGTAACGATAATCTTCCCCTAGGTTGGTATAATCATCCCAATATCGGTCCTGTCCACAAACGATCACTATACGCTTTTTCTGTATATTAGAATTTATTGCAAAAGCAGTTCGTCCGCCTGATCTATGTTCACCATCCGATTTCTGACTGAATATGTTCGTCCCCTGAATAATTTGGACACATTGAGCAATCTCCTAGGTCTCGCTAGGTTTCATTTTGCATCCTTCTTACTTATGATTTACGCCAGCCTCCGAAAATCTGGTTGATTATCTCAAATTATGCCAGCATGTCGTTTATCTCACGGAAACACATTACGTTCGTTTTGACGTATTTTCTTTTTTTGAATCAAAATGACCAAGTGGTGCTAACGGATTGGCCTTCGAGACTCGTTAGTGGTGCATGGACAAGCTACCTGCCATAACTGCCGAAGTAGGAGAAAAACCAACTGCACTTTATACGGATGATCACTTAGATCGCAAAACCTGATGCCACTATTGAAAAGTCTTGAAGCAAATGTGCGATTCAACCCTGAAATTCGACCCTAACATCCAGCGAGTTCTAACATCAGTCTTGCCTAAGCTCTAATCGATCATCACTTTCCTGTCCATTTGGGCTAATAATGAGCTCACTCCGGGTTTCGACGCCTCAGTCCTGAGAATTGAGCCAAAAATTAAAGAAAACATCAATTTTTAATTTCCTCCTTACCATTTCAATTCTGTGTTCCCTATTTCGCGGTTTCATTATCAAAATTTTTGAATATCCCTGTTTCCTTCGGAACCGACACTAAATATCTGAAAGGGTATTATCATGATTTGTTCCCGAGAAAGGACCTGACGAACCCCGATCAATTAATAACTACTTAGTCCCGTTGAAGATATTCAAAGAAAAAGCCTTCGGAATTTCAATCCCTTGGTCCCGGGCGTTTTGTGTACGAATCTTCAGTGCACAATGTTAATGCTGGAACTCCTTATTGTTAAGTCGGTTGCCTATTTTTTGATGGCAAATGTAGCGAAGTAAAGCTCGTTTCTCTTGATTTTTATCAGCCTTCTTCTGTGGAGACTTGAGCAAGCAGTTCCGGATCATCTCTAGACATTATTGCCAGATCTCCATCAACCTGATTTCGGTGATGTTTTTGGTTTTCCCTCTTCCATTCTGATGAATGCCTTCCACAGTCCTGGCTGCTTCACGAAGATGGTCACCAGTAATCCGTTTCCCTTGGTGGACCCCTTTTTCATAAACAACACTGTCCATCAGTTTCGCTTCCCCGAAGTTCTTACTTGTCCCCGTTGGAGAAGGATATCCAACTGGGAGCTGCAACCCTGCCCTTGCAAACACCCTTGAAGTGCTTCCGCTACTCGAAAACTAGTTGCTGGGTTATTACGCCTTCTCGTTTTGCTTTCTGGAGATGTTTGGGGTACTCGATTTGTCCTGTCTTCAGCTTAGAATTTTCATGCGGATTTCCGCACTAAGCTTGTGTCAGCTTCTGTTGCGTAATATGACTCAGCAGCAGTATGATGCAGTACAGAACTCCTGTGCAGAATAGATTCGCGAAATAGCTTCGAATATTAATGAGAATTTGTGGAACAAAAATACAAGGTGCTAACTCACAGGACCGACTTCCAAAGTTTAGCTTCGTTATCTGCCTATGGATCACCCCTACTTAGTTCATTGATTGGCTCACTTTTGTTTCCCTTTACACTGAACAAAGCCCAATCAAATTCATGTATACTTCGAGACGATGATTACATACCCGTACGTCAAAAGGAGTGGTTTAGACACAACCCAGTGGATGTGGAAGTTGATGAAAAACATATCACCCTCGACCCTGATCAAAGCCGATGGGGTCGTACTATTGGTAAACCGGAAGCATCCTCGCTATACTACAAACAAACCTCGAATCCCGGATCACATTTGGAGGCCTGGATGACGCCTAGGCAACTGGTAAAAGATATATCTTCAAAGCAATCTCATGATAAGGAATCGTTAATCAATGAATTTAACAAGAAGAAATTTGTTTGGACGGACAAGAAACAGTCAACGCAAACGAATGAAACAAAATACCATACACCCGATGATCCATCCATTCGAAAACTGGATCGTGCGATAAAGAAGCACCGACGAAACAGGACCACATTTACTACATTTCAACTGCACGAGTTAGAGCGCGCATTTGAACGCAGCCACTATCCGGATGTGGTATACAGAGAAGAGTTGGCGCATAAAATTCGGCTGCCGGAGGTGCGAATACAGGTAAGTGACGATCACCGTTGTTAATTGTGAATATTCATTGTTAGATGCATTTATATTGTTTCTTGTCACGTAACACAACGTCACTGTACGTAGACAATGGTAAGCAAGTCAGCACCCACTGGTATAATAGCCATGGGGCAAAACGTGAGTCCGCATTGGAGGTTGGCAGTAGTATCTTGACGACCAGGAGAAAAGGTCAACAGTTACAAGGATTAACTAAAATATAGCAATGGACGAGTGTCAGCGAGAAGAACGTAGGAAGAGAGAGAGAGAGAGCAGATATTGTGGTAAAGATACCGAATGGGGGCCGTTGTACTGACTGTGATCTGGTGCAAGGTGGAAGTATAATTTTTGTGCGTTCCGAAGGATTAGTTCGCGGGGATGGGGAGCAGCAACAAAACTCTCGTCAAATCAGATACCAAGGCAGAAAAAATACCGATGCTGAAGGGGGTTATTGTTTTATAGTACACGATGACCAAGCGATTAACACTGAGGCATTTGGACTTGAAAGCCACCGATTCGACTCCTGTCAGTGTCGGCCACTTCTCAATGGAGAATCCTAAACTAATCGAGAACCATTTCCTGGAAAACATTTGTCGTTCATCGGATAAAAAGGAAATGAACGGATTGCTACTGTCGTTATTATATGAACACTAGCAATCGCGTAATGGAAATCTAGTGTTGGGTACCCGCTCTGAGAACACTGTACCTCAGTGTATGAACCTCAACAGACTTCGTTAGTTTGGTCACGTGCTGCGTGTGGTGGGCACTCGTCCACCATACCGTGCCATATATTTCGCTTCTCCCAAGGAACGGAAGAGACAGCATGGAGATCAACATTTTAGGTGACGACGTGCAATGAAAAAACATACAGGAAAATTAGTTGAGGTAGGTGTTTTAAGTCTTCGCGGTTGAGGTTCGAAAGACCCATCAACTAGCTGCCTAGAGACACTGAATGATACGGCAGTGAACCGGGAACAGTAGCAACCGTGTTGTCATTTTCTGTCAAACCAGGAGGATTGAAAAAGTGCTTCTGTGCATTTCGACAGCATTCCGTATATTGCTTACTGCCGCATTCTTATTTTTTCCCGCATATGTAATTCCACTCTCTGTCTCATTGCTTATCCATTTTTTCTAAGGTCACATTAAGTCTGGGGAAAAGGAAGCGGTCAGTGAGGGGTGCCTTGCTTTTCAACGCTGAAAGATGACGATAATGATAAGTAAAATGATGAGGCTCTTGCCGGACATTGATCTAAAAAGTATAAAAGTTCAAGACAATTCCACGGTCACGAAATGGATGTTAAACTCATAAACATGGATTGATTCTATAAGTATCTTTCTTTCATCTAAAATTGGGGTACGTGATGAGCAAAGCTTCAGTGGGTGTTGACTACGTCAAGTTACAACTATGTAGTATTAGTTCGAAAGACTGCTGGGCTAATTTTCTGTTTCCTGCAATGGGCTTAGCTATCGTTGGACTTTTACACTGATTTGGCTAGTTACCAGAATAATTCGCCATCTGAACCATTTTGCAATGAGTTCAGGCATCAAGTTGATTGCAAAACTTGCTTTGAGAAAGACTACCCTCGGTAGTCAAAACGTTGGCGCATTATATCTATTCAGGCATCCGTTGAGAAAGATATCGGTTCGTTTTGCGGATGAATGCATCGGTGCAAATCCATGTGAAATGTCAAACTACGTATGCGGCAAAAGTTGCCCAGCATCATTTTTCATGACTGTCCAGAGAAACTGAAATTGTGGAACCGGAAACGTGAGATTTCATTTCTCTCTGAGTCTACGAAGCATTTCTTTTTTAAGTTGGTCATACTAATAGGCCAATCTAAAGAAACCGAGCTTCTTTGAATTCCCGTGTGTCGGATCAGGTTCGGGAAGGTTTTGACTGTGAATATGGATTAATTTTTCAACATTACTCACACATTCGTTCCTTCTCCCTTCGATTTATAATAAAAAAGACAGGTATTCGTGACATCGATGTAGAAGTCCGATAACAATGGAACATGACGAATATACATAATGGGAAATTCAGTAATGTACCTTGCATCCAAAGGCAAACGCTGAGATCTGGAATTCAAGTGCCCACCTCTTGCCTATCGGGGCAGATGCTCAATCAATGAGCTAAAATGGACGCGTTTTTCAAATGCAAATTATGTTAATGAACGTCCGGTGTTGCACTCAGTGGTAGATCGAACTTCCTGGCAGATGTCTGAACAAATTCAGAAAGGGCTGCCCAGTTATTGCAGATTATTAAAGCTTAGCAAATATCCCATAATTGCCAAATTGTTTTAAGCATGCGAATGAAAAGAGTATTATTAAATTGCACCATTTTGTGACACCTGCCTTTTTCTATCCTGAAGAACTGGACAAAGAGGACTCACAGTTTTTAAATCTGGTAACACCAAGAGGAACTAGAAAACAAAAAGAAGAATGACATTTTTGCTGGTAACCGATTAGAAGAAGAAACTTTTATCGGATGCATGAAAAGGATACTTCAGTATCACCAGCAAATGTTATACCATGTGTAGCATTACATTTCTCAGATAATGGCCGACTAAAAAAGCAGTTTTGAGGTAAAAAATCTAGTGCTCCGATTCTGTACCATCTCCGTCTCGGATGGGTTTGTCACAATTTCGGGTAGAGCTTAAATGTGCAATTATATCCTAGAAGGCGATAATGGGTATGGACAATGTAATATTGCATCACCGTTCAGTAGATAAAATTACTTGTAATTCTTTCATTCGAGACAAAAGAGAGGTTTCCGTAGGAAGAAATCAACGATCTGGGCAAAATTCCATCGAAACCCATTGAACATCACCAAGGTCGGCTGGATTTTGCCTTATCGTAATACCGACGGTTAGTAACTGCTGGTTTGGTCTTCCAACGTGCATCCAGCTCCTTCTAATCAGCAATGTAGTACAATTTACTGAAACCCATAAAACTTAGGATGGGTTGCAGTTATCACCATGTCACTCGACGGAGGGAAATGTCTTCTCGTGAATCGCCTGCAAACCTAGTACTATGCAACTTGATGTACCTAACTCAACAGCCTTATTTCCAGATCATGTGTTTGTACATCTTGCTGGTGTCGTCATCCTCATGACTCATCAACGATTACTCCTGATCGGCGCCCCCACTTATACGAAGCGGTAGACATTTTTCTTCTAATCAGTTACACGTGAAATCAAAAGCCGTACTTCAGAAGAATTCATGTTACTGATATACGAAGGGTGTGCGGAGGCCAGAACGGGAAACATTGCAGCATTTGGATACGAATGTCTGGCTATCCATGATGAAGTGCGGAAAGGGAATATCTCAGTCAAAAAGTTAACCCTTGACTATTGATTTCAAGAAACCAACTTCATCTTTCATGATGGACAAACACCGGAGCTCCTTCAAACTGATCCAACTGTCGGAAAACCGACTCCGTTTCAGGATATTTGCTATCTGCTAATCTAAATCCAGTTAATTGACGAATACAAAATGATGATGGTTGAAGGATCTACCAGATGACTAGCGGTTTTAAACGAGGGCCATTCTCATTTATGTTTTGGAAGAAAAATCTCAAACGTAAGAGGGCAAATGAAATCACACTAGGGAACGATTGTCTGCTGAGATCCCATGCTCTAGCTGAATTATTCCTTCTCACAGTGTGCCCATGTATCTCCCGCACTGGTTCACGAAAAAAAGTAGAATGCCTACATGAGTTCATCGCATATCAACAAAGATGTTTTTTCTTTCGCTCTACTCCTTTTGGTTAGTGCTTTCCGAAGAAAACGATTTCGCACATAGCTTTACCTCTAGCTGTTCAATCTTCTATGACAATTTAAGACTTGGACAAATGGAGGCAAGTGACCCAACAAATAGATTGTAAGCAATCTGGATTGGACGTTTATAGTCCGAGGTGTGGTGAGCTAAACACCTTGTTTTGACCGACCAAAAATATAAAATGCCCACCCTAAAGAGGTTATTAAAATCAAATCGAAGGCCCTAGTGGCTTGTATTATTAAGCAGCCAAAGTTTAAGTTCAGGCGGAAATGTACCATACTATTATCAGACGTGGACAGGAAGAAGAGCAAGAGATTCCAGTTGCGTGTGTGATCACTGATGTAATGACAATCACGTCCAAACAAGTCTATCAAAAGCCACGTTGGGGGATAAAATTCTCTTTCTCGATGATTGAAAATAATTTCCTAAAAGATGTGTTCCATCTCTGATTAGAGTATATTTTAATCGGAGCAGAATTGCGGTTTTCCAAAACGTAAAGTGGACGGGGTGTAAAAACTGGCAGCAAAATGAAAACAACTAAAAAATGTTCTATTGCTCTTAGACGTTACTGGTTTGCGCTACAGCGAACTATTGACGTACTGTTATTGATCCCGCTGGCAGAGGACTGTTCTACAAGCAGCATAATTAAGAATAGCGCTTTCAAAAGGTCTACAGAGCTTGGCTACTTCAGTCATATTAATAATAAGAGCTTAGACGGTTCCCAAAATTATTCACCATATAGTATCACCAATCGACTCACAATCGTTCATCCCGGGATCGAATCCCACATCGGTGGTGAAAGTATAGTGCCGACGATTCCTAATAGGGATCTTGGGGTCTTCCACAAGGGGAGGTATACGAGCTGCAACCATAGCACTGAAACTTGCGATGACGCAGATACGTAGTGCCCCAGTGGGTCAGGTAAGGAACTGCAAATTGGCAAACTCCCAGCTACCACTTTGCTTGTCCTCGTTCACTTGTGTGTGTGTGTGTGTGTGCTGTGTCGTGAATTACGCGGGTGGAGATTGGGCCTGTTTCTGGTGTCTGTATTGGTGTCACCTTACTAATCTCAAATAACTCGTCTGAAAGCCATTGCTGTTTGACCCACTTTGTGACACGGAGTAACGAGGTCGAATCATTCGCCCCGTTTAACCCATCCACCGGAATCTAAACTCCTTACAAGTTTCGATTTTGTGCGATGTAATGAGATTCCCCCGAAATACAAATGAACTTTGAGCAAATTTTAGAAAAGTACCAAGTTATTCAATATGGTCCGGTGAGATCGTGTTGGTTGGTTATATGAAAACGACATGCATTTGCAGGAAATTGATTGGTAAGTAGGGAGAAGGAACATAAAGTTCATATGGTTTTTGCTACTCTAGCTCTAACTGATTTAAGCATTTCTGTACTGCAGTACATTCATTTAGTTTCATTCATGCACATCTCACTTGATGAAGAAAAGGAAGACCGCTTGAGTATATTAGAAGTCAAAATTACAAGTTTTGTCAACTGAAACGCTGAACACTTTAGACTGTCGGTCCAGGTTTCAAGCTTCGCTGACCTGGTGAGAACCGAGCAGAAATATCTGCTCATCAGATGTGTCCGAAAGCGAGCAGGAATATATTCAGGAAAAACAGGCGAAACAACTCCATCGACAAATTAACAGGACTCGAGGTTATACTGAGGAAATCGGCTTATCTTTACATGAAACAATTTGTTTACTGACTTATGGTAAAAACTTCAACGGTACTTTGGGTTAGGTCGCCCAGGCCTCAAACATTCGGCTGCTTCCGTCGGGTGGAAGATCTCATCTAGACATCCGCAAAAATCTTATTCGTAGAAAATTCTGCTAGTCATTTTGTGAACCAGTTTACTTGCAATTATGGTGACACTCACACGCTTGTGGCTAATCGACAAGTGCCCAAATGAATATTAGAAAATGTTCCTAAACAAGCGATGAAACTGAAGGCTCCAATATAAGGCCAATGTATTTTTAAGGTCAAAATTCTGGTTTGTTAACCCCCAAGCTCCTCTTGAAAACAGAACACAAAGTTGATCTGATTTGCCTCGTTCAGGACGTTGTTGGGCGATCCGAACCCCAAGCTGTCAGCTGTAAACAAAGAGATGGCGATTTGATTACGTTATCGAATTACGCGAGTCAAAACGCTATTGCTATGTGCAATTCAGGTCAAGGCGCATACTCCGTTCACTAGATTTACAAGCTCTACTCCTCACAAATGTAAGGTCTTTTTGTAAGGAAATAATAATAGTGTGTCACAATGTTAACATTCCCGTCACGGTTATCTTTATTCGGTCCTAATGAACAGGATCTAAGGGCATGAGGTATCAAATAATTGCTTAACTATTCTACATATGTATGCGTACATACCGTTAATTACCAAAAATCTTCCCGTTTTACCTGTCCTGGTAAAAATATTCAGGTTTGGTTTCAAAATAGACGTGCAAAATGGAGGAGACAGGAAAGGCAAGAGGCGGATATACATTCACGTAACCTTCAGGAAGTTTTACCGTTCCTACGGCGGCCAATTTTAGTTCATGATGAAGTCCCACCGCTTCCTTTCAGTTTTGCTGATCGTTCACCACGTTCTGTAGACCAAAAACCTCCGGACAATCAACTTGGCTGTTCTCTTAGTCCGCCCCTTGGTCTGGCCGGTGATGTACACGAAGAAACGCCCGAGGATGAATTATCACATTTACGTTCCATCCGTGATTGCCAAGTTGATGAACAGCAATTTCGCACGTGTTGGACCAGGTCAGAGTGGAAACAAAAAATTCCGATCAGCTCAGGCGTTCATCAAAGTTTCTCCACCGCCCAGCACCAGCCATTTACCGAAACCTCGTGGAGATCCTCTTTCATGAATATAATGAACAATACAACTTGACCATAACAAGAAACAGGACGAAATGTGCGCGCAGATTAAAATGTTACAAGCTTCAATTTTCCGTTTTTTTCACTTTCTTTGTCGCTTCTTACTATCACAGATGCCTTAAATGCATAAATATTCAATAATCTGCTGGTAGTCTATAGAATCCAGTAAAGTACTATTTCAGGCTTGCATCTTGGTGTTAAAATAGGTACAGATAAGAAAACAAATACTTGTATTGGTAACTTGTTCTTCACTCGTATGACAGCGAGTAGTACATCGATACACAAATAAGAAGCCCGTAGCTGACAGGCGCGTAACAGTGTAGTTCAGGTTATGTAGCCCGCCCAGAAAACCGATAGGAAACGCACGATGTCCGCTTAGCTGCCTTATATGAGAAGTTTAACTCGTCCGTCAAGCGTAATTGAAAGGAGTTGATCAGTGCGTCTCATGTGTACGAGAATGCTCGCTGACCGACTCTTGCTTACTTCAATGTGCATACGGTCCCGCTTAATTCAGAGAAAAGGCATAACAGACTTTTTTAATTAAGGACTTTGAAAATTCGAAACATGATTGCTGAGACGATCAAAAGACTGCACTGTTATTCATTGCGAAAGCATCTCGTTTGGGGTATTACATTGCGACAAATCAATTGCATCTGCAACGATCAGTGCGTGTGGCCCTAAGAGAAATGGAAATTAGACAAACAGTTGTGTTCGACAAGGTCAAAAGAGTAACACAATGCACATGATTTTCACATGGTCCCTGGGGTAACAATCGTCAGTATTGGAATTCGTTCGATGTTCCAGTTTGTAATTGCTTGCAACATTCTGTCTGATGAGTTGACTTATTCGCTTGTTGCACCAACGTTGGCAACACATTGTCACCAGTCACTGTGTAACTGCTCAGGACGATTGCAACAGACGAAGCCAAATAAGGATCGTCTAGTTTGATACCACTCAAGTCGAAAGCTGGATGCATAGCCCCATGTAAATTCGAGATATAATTGGGCAAATACGGCAGATAAATAAATAAAAAGCGATAAAATTGTTGCTTTCCTGCAACGCAAAAAGAGCTGTTGGCGAAAAATAAACGCCGTCTACACAAGAAGGTTATCCAAGTCCTAATAACTCGTATTTTGAGAGGTACGAGATCAAAATGAACAGTATTAGGAAATTTCACTATATCTCTAGTGGGTATCCAAATTCATGAGTTCGAGTACCTCCAGCTACAGCGGATATTGACATTTGGATCTGTCCACGCAGCAGTTCAGAGGTAATCAATGAAAAATGAGGCATTATGTTTTGTTAGACGATCAGGGCTCCCCGCGAATATTCTTCATACTTACTGTCCGTTTCCCCACGCTTATTTCCGAACGATCATTTTCCCTTCTGAAAAGGTGAATGAGGCAAGAAGGGTATTTTTAAATAAATTTGTCCGAAGATATTAAGCCATTTAGCGCATAATCAGCCGACTGGTAAGACATGGCCATTAAGGACGGATAGCTTTCCATCAGTGCGAAGTGAAGACACCCTCAATGATGATGACCCCAGTAAGACACACTTGTACGGAATGGGCCGTTTAAACAAGCTCGTATTCTTATGAGACCTGCAGTAATACCGTGTATCAGTTTAATTATTGCTCTATGGATACATGCTCATCCGAGTCTGGACAATTTGCTGACTTTCTTTTTCTATGCTTCTGCATGCGTAGGCATAATCTTGGAAAAGTAAGCAGTTACCGTGGGTCTGGTTAAGGTTAGCAAAAATGACCCTAGTCAGGGATGCATCTATGATCCTGATCACATTTAGAGTTAACTTAAATCATAACACGTTGAAGATGCATTGTGCTTAAAACTGTTTGTTCTCCACTCTACAAACAAGGAACCAATACGCATCGCTAATAAGTGCATGAAGAAGTGGAAGCAGAAATAGTCAAATGGGGAGAGACCACTTCGGTTTGATTTATCTCTTCCCATTTATTCACCCTGGAAGCTCGCAAAAATAGAGCTCAGTGTCGATGTGCATCGTTCATTTACAAGCAACAACCTGAATGTATCCGGGAAAGAAAACGGAATGGGTGACGAAAGTGACCAAATATTCTACATACATGGGTACAGATTGCATAGCGATAAAAGCAAGTCAACAAAGCGTAGGTGACTGTAACTCCAAGGTCTAGTTCCTGCTATGTGGAACAAAATGCGATCTTATAGGGAAGTAATGCGGCATACCATATCCTCGCTTTTGTCTAGCTTTTGACGTAACCGTATAATATTTGACCATCTGACCAGTGTGTACAGATTCCCTATAGTTTCTTTTACACCTTGCTTTCGACAGACTGAGCTTCTGATCACATTTGCTGGTATTTGATACAAACAGTTGGTCACGGAGATGGCAGAATTCATGATGACTCCCAGGGAGGAACAGTATGGGACATCGTCAATAAATGTGCGGTGTCCCAAAGGACTGCGGCATACCTAAGAATCAGATTCCATTTTTCAGGAATTCTTCCGTTTATTGAGATCTGGATCTAACGGCTATGAGGTAAGGGTAATTCAGAACTTCCCTTGCCAAAGCACTGATTGAAGCTCGGAAGGAAAAATGTCTGAATCTAGTTCCTCAATGTGATTGTTTTCTTGTGATTCATTCGTAGTTGATAGTTTTGTCAAGCTTGAGAGTTTTGTGGTTCTGGTGCAGTGTGCAAATTTCTTATTTAATCGTACCTTGACCCCGAAAACTGCAAATTGTAAGTCAGTCGTGGAGTAGACTGTAGCAACTCACTTAGCCTCGAATTTTCACAGCGTCACGATCACGAATCGTTTTTGATTCGAGGACACTCGCAACAAAGCCGATAAGAAAACCGCATACTCATTTGTGATGACTGGAGTGAATCACAAATTTATTCAGCAGCGTTTCTAGAGCACAACATGACTCTGGACATGGCCAAGTGTGCTTTGTGAAAGTTTTTATATTGCATGGCATACGGTCTGCCGAAAAGTTCGTGGTAGTTGAAGAAATAAGAAATGACGCAGCAAGAGCACCAAAGATAAGGGAATATTAATTACAATCACGAATTATGGCCAAATTTGTTAGTTTGACATAAAAAGGTTGCTAATCTTTTGAAAAGCCCTCCTTGATGTCGGAAAAAGCATTCCTCTGGTTATTTTTCTTTGTCACTCTTAGATACGACTTTACATCCAGATCGGCACGCATGTGAAAGATGGACTTCCTGTTCCTCAAAATGAAACAAGAAATCCTTTCAGAAGTGCTTACAAAATCCTTCTAATTCACTGTATTTTCCATGCATCTCTATTGTTTAGTGTTTTTGTTTCACAGTTAGTAAGACTTGGCTAGCTTAATTATTCGATTAACTGGATCCGTTTACGACTGATTGCTCCAACGTAAGCGTGCACACAGGGACCAAACTGCCCAGTTTGTTCAACTGAGGCCTGCTCACTCGGTAGTCTTCCAGGGTGACATCTACTTTTCTTGACTGTGGTCCTTGAGAAACTTGTGCTAGAATTTCCGTGGCATAATAGCTACTCGTGTGACAATCGCAATCAACTTGCGCCCACTTATTAGCCTTGGCTTATGAGCTCACGTGATGGATCAGTCAAGGGCGCTGGCGTTTACCATGGGTTGCCATCCTCTCCTTGTCCGTTGGTATTTTAGGCCACCTTACAAAATGTTAGCAAAATGTATTTACTTAGTCTGGGAGAGTAATCAGTAATCCGTAAATGAAACTTTCGAATACCCCTGCACCCTAGCTCGTGGAACATGGCCAGCTGAAATGTGGTATTTGAATCTCGCCTAGTCTTACCAAAAATGCAGTTTAAGAATTAATAAAAATTAGTAAGCAAACTTCTTCAATCAATTTTGAGTGTACAAACAAAGAGAAACACGTTTATCAGTGTATCTGGGTACAGTCTCATCCAAAATAATTATGGTACTATTGGTTGCATAGTTGTCGTTCATATGCTGTTCCTATTGGTATCTTTTGTATGAAGACAGTTTTTACAAACCTTTGTAGATAGGTTTATGTAAATTTCGTTGGTAATTACCGAGTTCCTGCATGCTGATATTTTTAGATTCGTCAGAGAAGCAAACAAATTTCCGATGAACAGCAAACCACCTGTGAATGACCTCTCCCCGACTACTAGCCAAAAAGAACAAAAAATGGCTTCAAGGCTTTAGGCATCTGGCAAGGTCACCTAGAATTTGGCTAACATAATGAGGCTGCGCTGTGTGCTTGTAGCATCGTCTATCGATCAGTCAGCGCAGAACCCCAAAATTGCAAGGCTTGGCTCATGAATGACGGAGAATGCTGCGGTTTGCCGTAAAAAAGTAGATTTAATACTCGTGTGGTGGTAATAACAATAATAATAATGGAATTAAATAAGCAGTGAACAGAGAAATACACCAAGCACGAAATATTTTTTCCGCATAGTTTTACATCAACTACTTATTACATTTTCTACCCAGGGCAAGAATGTCAAAAATCTTTAGAAAAATCCCATGGTAAAATTTTGAAATTATTCGATTCATCTTGAATTTGATTAAACCAAACTTGCCGGACAGACATCAATACAAATCAAAATTTAGAATAAATAAATTCATTTCCCATACAAGACAGGAAACACAAACTTAAATTGAAAATGACTAAACATAAGCATTGTTCCCATATTTCGGTTGGAACGGCACTGGCTATTTTGCCCGATCGAATGACTTCCCCCTTCGTTTCGCTGCGACAAAATCCTTGTTCGGTTAAGGAACAAAATGTTCGCACTGTAATCCACGACGATTCTTATTTACGTTTTGCTACATTGGTCAAGCGATAAAATCGAGGCGTTAGAAATTTATCAAATTTTATTTTGTCTTGCGAGACCGGATTCGTTTTCTGATTGACCAAATGGAGACTTGCATTTAACAATTTTGGCCGAACAATGTGACAGAAGAATGTGGCTTTATTAACCATTGAGTGTTTAGTACTAACTGTAGTACGTTTGTTCGCTGAGCGGCCCAACAATAAAGTGACAGCATACGTTGAAGCATCGGTCCCTCGTCACTTCTTAACTCGGAAGCTTAAATTTGAATAGTTGTGCTTGCCAGAAATATAAGGAGTTTGTTGCGTGCGAAATGAGCAAGAATTAAAAGGAAGAAAAAACTGGTATTGCATTGGGTTATGAGAACCTGAGCAACGGAGGCAAATGATATCTTATTTCAGCCCCTTGGGGCTGTTCTGATTGGAGCTCTTGTTCAGGCACGACAAAGAACCTCGTGTTACTGACCGTAGCTTCCTTGTTGTTTGCTTGTAACATTTTCGTATACTCTGTTTCGTGTCAAATTTATTTAGCAAAAATGCAGAAAGACGTATTTTACAACCCAAGCCTTTCGTCCAATCTCTTCTACCGTGAACGCAAAACGTGACAATTTGTAGACGGTAAAGTGCAACGGGTAAACTAGACTGATCTGGATCGTGAGATTTTATGGAGCTAGAAATGTGGTAGAGTAGTAAACGGGAGGTGATTTTTGGATGGTAGCAAAATGAGCAAATAGTTGGCATCAAAATTTTCTCCACACAAACCGCTGGTCGATGCACTGTAATTAGCATCACCTCACTGAATGCCGGTATTTCGGTCTTTGGGTTGCACGGGATTACTTTGAAAGATCTAATCAGATCGACGTTTTGCTTGCTGCTATCAGCAACTTCAAGACTCAAGAGTCTGGAGATTTTGCTTCCACAATAAAGGTCATGGGGGACATCCATTTTATTTTGTGCTCTGACACTCATTCAGCGAAACACCTATCCCTTGTGCTAATTTATAACTTCGCTGTACTAGGCTGATTTCATTTGTTCTTCTTAATTGTGAATATGCACCTGGTGGGATTTACCAGGATTCAGATCGTAAATATTCCTGTCCCTTTTTATAGGCTGTCTGTACCAGGAAGCTTGCAATCACTGGAGATTCTTGAAAACCGGCATTGACTATATTTCACATTGTTGGTTTTCACGTTGATTTCACCTCGACTGGTATTGAAACGTTTGATATCTAAACTCCAGGCTTAGCCATCAGAGCCTAATAAAAAGCCTGATAGGCCATTCGCAGGAGCGTTGGATGCGTGTGAGTTACATCACCGCAACTTCATACGAACTAGCAACTAAAGTGTAAAAAATATGGTGAACAGGAGGACCGTGTGACTGCTTTTAAAAACTCGAATTCTTGGTTACCCGAATTGAGTGCGATTGTGCCATTGCGCAAAAATTCGAAGTTCAACTTATTTGACCAAAAGATACTCGCTGTTAGACGATGATGCAGCAAAAACTTGCTATTATCCAATCACCTTCGTCTTTTGCTTATTCTGCTACATATCCGATATTTTTGTTTCAGTGAAATGTTCAGCTTTACAGCTGATTAGGACCGTTCTTTCGTTGGGCATCTTTTTTTACTTTGCAGCAGATAACTAATGAAAGTTTTCCGCACATTTCTGAAGAGAGTTTTAAATTACCGCTACTGTGCTCCTATGTTCTGAAACCGAAGAATGGCAAATAACGAGCATATCAAGTGGTTTCACGGTAGGTGTTGTGTTGTACCGTTACGTCCGATCGTATTGGGAATAAAATCCGCAAATTAGGTAGACAATTGCCGTCACCTCGTTCAGGAAAACTAGAAAGATTGAGATAAGTAAAATTTCAAGTATTGGTTGAAAAGAATAAGATATTACTCATTAGAAGGGGTTAATATGACATCGGGGCATCATCAGTGAAGGAGAGTTTTTACATTTTCGGTATTAATTTGTCATCCAATGGTATCCAGAAGATATGTGCCAGGCTTTGACGTAGAGAACTTCCTTCAATCCGCTAGCCCATTTGCTTAGAGGGATCTACTCTAAAACTTAATCAAATTTTCCCGTTGTATGCCACAGATAGATGTATGTGTTAGTAGTAGGAGATCGGATATTTTCATGAAATAATTCACCATGTAATACCATTGGTTCAGCTGACCATTAAAAAACCATGGAAGCACTGTACAGCTGTTTCATCCTTGTTAGGAATCGTCAGCAGTGCATATCCACCGCGCCCGAACTGGGACGCGAACCCGAACAAGGACGAACGATTCTGAGTCGAACGCCTAAGTACGACGAAGACTTTGGATATGACCTAAAGAGCTTGGATACTTGGTACGTGTTAGTAGATTGAATGTTTTCATGAAATAATTCATCATATGACAACACCTTTCAACTCACCATTAAGAAACCATACGTTTATTTTCATTCAAGCCAAAGGCCGTACACAATGCGCGAACTCAAAATAGCTGCATGCATTGAGATAGCTTCGACCCTAAAATAGGCAACCGAAAGTATTAGGAAAACCACGGCATCTGAAGGTGACGTTAAAATTTATTTACAGGGCATCTCTTATTAGCACCGACAGGATTACCTCAAACTGGTGACCGCATCCACGTTTAATCGCGTCTAACTCTGACTGCCCACATTCTCGACTGACTACTGAAACTAGCAGCCAGCTTCTAAGAGGTAAGTTAAGATCAGTGATAAAATCGTCCCAGGTCTTTTAGTTTTCAACAGGAGGTCGTAGTAATTGAGTGACATGGGTTTCAGTCCCCGTCTTCGGTCATTCTTCTTGTAGAAGCTATTCTTTGTCCACAACTACCTTATGTCGTTCATTTGCTGTTTAATGAGCGATATAAATAAAAACTGTTGATTTTATTACTGTCGAGTGCGATTTTAGTCCATACACTTCCTTAGAGTGAAACGGAAAAGAACTGCCAGTGTCGTATGCCACTTCACTTCTGATTCTTGTGATGAACTCCTGAGGAACATCAGGGGACGAAAAACCCGACTAAGAATCATGGGCCACATTCATGATAGTTAATATACCGGTAGGCGTTTTTTGTCCGAAATAAGCTATCCACTCCATTCAATGATCACACTATAAGTCATTAATGAACTCAGCATGTTTTCGTTTTATCAGAACACGATATACAGTAGTTGATGTTGGAAAGTCAGAAGATTTGACGTTCATTAAATTAACTGTGCCTACTGACGGAGGAACAGTAACTTAGTTGTAAATGTAAAAAGTAGAAATGCGCTTTTGCTCAGTGACCAGGATCAGCACGAATAAATTTTGGTGTTCTGATAATCAATCTCATGGTTTGATTTTGCTGTCAACCAACAAGAAAACCAAAGTCAGCGACCGGAACCTTAGGAAAACTGACTCCATGAGTTTCGACCGACACAGATTTTCAAATTCAGTGAGATGAATGTTTGTTTGCATGTGTGTACCACGGACGGACCAATATGAACTAATTGGTCAAGGTCTGTAGATGAGACTTGGTTATCGGGCTATATGAACCAGAAAGACATAGCCAATCCATGCATTTCACTGGGGTCCCACAACCCCGTGCAACTAGAGGGCAGGCAAAAAGTGTGGTAAGCACACGCACACATCATGCATCCACATGTGAAATTGAAAGCGAATGAACTAGAAATATACTTTTCTGTATCGACAAGTCAAAGTTTATTGCACTAAACCTTATCCGGCTTTCCGGCGTCACCAGTAATTCGCTATTAGAATACCGAATATATGCGATTGTTGAGCCGGTCAACGGTTGTACAGAATTGGACAGCCGGTTTATGCGATAACTCGGTACATAAATGACTGGCTGTCGGGTCATCGAACGCACTGTTCACGTTTCGGACCGAAAGCGATCTCAATAAGCAAATTAGTTTCCCTCCGCAACCTTCGAATGAGCAAGCCTCGAATAAAATGAGTGAGTGAATCTGCTAAAGTATGCACACTAGTAGGACATCTGTTTGTGGCAAACCAACCCCTTAAACTGGCTCTAACCCCATCAATGAATCTTTTGGAGCTTAAGCGGGTATCAGATAGAAAAAGGTTCCATTCAACAGACATCAATCCATAGTCACTGTAAGGAGATAGGAATTTAGCAGCGTGGAGGACAAAAAGAAGTTTGGAGGAGCGAAAATGGGTCAGCCACAAAAATTCGTCAAATCGTCTTTTGAAATCTATTCAAATCGTCTAGCCCTCAGTCCGCATATTTCACTTCATTGTGAGGTCGGTGCCTGGATGATGATCACATAGCAGCAACTAGAATAACAAATCATCAGACTAGTTGCAAGAAAAAAAATATATGAAATGCGGAAAATAGTTTACTGCAAGTTACCATTACCTGTATACCCTGCAGCAATCTCCACCCAAAGTAATTACCAGACTGGACATTGGTTTAATGCGAAAACCACTCTTCGCTGATTCAAGCTCCGCGAAGAACATATTCACAAAAAGGTTTTTCTTAATTCAGTAGAGAAAAAAAAGCAAAGTACCACATCATTATAGACGAAAAACCTAAAACACAGGCTGCTGAAGTTTTCGGCTTTGCTGAGAACTGAGAAGAAATGGATGCTATTTTGGGAAAAACTTTATTAGTTTTAGAAAAATATTTCTGTAGGCATTTGACTGACCTGACATGCTTATTTAGAGCGAATAAAGAACATTAACATGATTCGGAATATTGAAAATGGAAGAAAGCAGTTTGATACATGTAAGGTACACCAATAATGGCAGTGTCTAAGAAAAAGCTATGGAACTACAAAACCCCCACAAATTCAAGTGGAATTTGACAAGCAATTTCGTTCCCGGTCATAGTATTTTTCCGAGTAATCACGACTGTCGAGCATTAGGTTCCATTCTGACCAGCCCATCGGTAGAACGAGACAGGCTGGGTTATTTGGACTGTTCCGTGTACGGATATTCTCCTCTGACATTACCTCTGATGTGGAAATAAGAGGGGACAGAAGAACGGAAATAGAGAAATGACCAAGAGAATGGGAATGGGAAAATTGCTTCGTGTTCTAGAAATGAGAAAGAAAAATGAAAACCGTCAACAGGGCGCCAGCAGGGAATTCGCTCCCGCTTGGCTCGTTAGCCCTCCTATCCTATGAAATATGGTCACATGACACTATGAAATTAGAGGTATTGACTGTCACTACTGCCTACGTCTCTCTTCATCCCATAGCAATGCCTGATTGACAGTCTATTAGCTACGAATTCTCGCTTAGGCTAACCATCATGCAGGCAATGGAAAAATCGAAAATGAAATTCACGATTACATATTCCACATGGATCTTGATTATTTTTTGAACACATTCTGGAAAATTGGCATCTGAAACTTTGGGCAGTCCAAATTAGCCAAACATTCGAGACTGTGGTGTGCAGGTTGAAGACAATCTTTTCGTGACTCCAAGACCACAAGGAGTATGAGGTTAGTTAGAATTTGTCCACTAATCATATTTGAGGGTCAAGGTTAGTTTTGAAATCAAATTAGAATTTCTACGAAATCTTTTAGCAAAATCTCGATGTGGTAGTTTTAGGGATGAGACGTTAAGTGGATTGTTTATTGTAATCCTAACCAGATCCATCTATTCGACTGTATTACTCTTCCCGATTGATCTCGATCCACGTGACGTGCATGGAAGATCTTAGTTCTTCAGGTTTACACACACACACACACACACACACACAAATAGTTGACTATTTTCTACTGACTGGTCCCTCTAAGACTCGTTTGGTAAGATTTGGTTCTGTCGGTTGAAATTGGCGGTTGAAAACGTACGTGTGAATCGCATTACTTTGACTTAACGGCCCTGCTTTGGATGAGGGTTGAAAATTTATTGCTAACCAGGTAATGAATAGCTTCTGGGTAGCGCACCTGATTCTCTAGAAATTGACGTGAATGAATAATCTGCATATATTTTAGTGAACAATCACCGGAAATCGTAGATAACAGACTTCAGATTTGTTGGACAATCCAGTTACAAAAACAACCGAGAATCTACAGCAGATCGTTTAAGTGAGTAAAAGAAAGACGTACGTCGAGTGATAAGGGATCAAGTCGACAGTGTCTCCATACCAGGGGTTTTATCTTAGGAGAAATCGATCAATTAGAAGAAAAAGCGTGAGGCGTTCATACGGCAGATAAACGAATTAAGGGTACACACGGTGTCTACAACGGTTCACTTGAAACAGGAGACCAAATAGTGAAGTGAAGGTCATTGGCTCTTGGATCAGCTTGAATGGAAATAAGTTTCAGAACACACGTGTAGACAAGTAGCATATAAAGCTGAAGAAATGGCTCACGATATCCGGTCGAAGGAAAAAGACCTTCGAGAATCACAGCTTTGGGAAGTGAGAATAGAGGGTTCCCTGCAGAAATTTCACGTGTGGATCGAATCAATGCTGCAAAAACTTATTCATATCTTTGTTAGATGAACTGAATATAGAATTCCTTACGACGTTACTGCTTCAAAGACGATTACAGCGCGTACAGACATTAGAACGTGAGCAAACATTGATTAGTCATGAAACACTGACGGCCAAAACCCAATGGGTTGTACGGACCCATCAAACTAGAAATAAATTTTGCCAAGACCAAACTGTCACATTGACCGTCTTTATTGGTTATGAATATCCTAGCTTAGGTTGTTAGACTACATAAATCATATTCATTGTGGTTGCTATTATCATCCCAGTTATAATGATAATTATTAATAGTACTAACAACCCCAGCATCATATAGCATACTCAGATGTAATTATCTGTTTGGTTCGTTCACAGAGACAGGATGGTGGGTAATTAATGGATGACTTTATCGAGGTGATCATCAGGTCTAGGCAGGGTTATCCTCCAGCTGGCATCCTAACACCATCTGGCCTCACTAACGCGGACATGCTTAGTTCACAACGCACGCAAAGAAATTGGATCGGCCTACCTCATCACAATTGCCCCGTTCCATTCCTTGGAACTTATCAAGTCCCGTCACACATTTCGAAATATATACTTTTTGATAGCCTACGGAAGACGAACTGTGCATTTTCATGTATTGGTGTTTTAATACTTGCTTCCATTCCCCGGTCAGGCAAAAATTATGCAAAACGGCAAAGCAACAGAACATCGGAAATGACCAACGAATTTCGCCAGTGTACTCATCATTGTCCACAGGAGGTCCAAATAAGCACGCCTTATTTGGACAAAGCGAGCATATGCAATGGCTTTCTCAAACAGAAAGTCCGAGACAGAATTCCTGAGTTAGAACGGAATTGGTCGATCGAATTAGCGATAAAACAACTCCATTTTGGCCAATCTTTTGAGGGTGCTTTTTTGTGAAAATATTAGAAAAGCATATTTGCAAACCTGTGCTAGATGCATGGATGTCCACTTTGAAATAATTCACCGTAGGGTTTTACCCTAAACGAAAATGCTAAATGTGAGTAGGTAAAACCTAATGAAAGTATATTTGGTAATTAATTTCCGGATTCACGGCAGTTTTGGAGCCAGTTAACTGACTAAAATGAAGAACACCGATAAATTGGTGTCCAATTTACAATGTACACTACCATTTGGGTATTAATCACACGAAGTTAAAAAGGTCGTGTTTGTACAAAATGCAACTGTGAGGGTTAGGTCAGCGGAAGAATAGTGTGCCAATATTCTAACGATTGATCGGAAAAATGTCGTGTACAGATACCCCGCGAGCACCAGCACCAGCCACGGTGGCGGGGACAACGATAGAGACAACAACAATAACAACAACAGTGGTGTGAGATGAAATTTTTGACCCCGAGAGATTTATTCTATTCATTGGTACACCCTAATTAGGTTCAATAGCACAAACAGTGACATTAAGTCTTCTTGCCGTTACTGTTTGATTCTGGCTGGCATCAAATTAGTCATCCGAAGCGAACTTACGGAGGGTTATATTTGCACACACTATTCTGTGCATAAGGTATCCAAACTCTTTTTTCCCAATGGAAAAGTTGCTCACAAAAATACGTATAACATCCCAGCTCTGTCGATTGCGACCAAATCATCTGGGAATTAAAAGAATAGGGAAGAGAGAGGAATTGATTTAACAAGCGGATTTAATTGGTACACTAGCTTACACCTCATTAGGGCCAGTTTGAGATAATTTAAACCTACCAATAAGGCATGGTCAGATGAGATTAAAACTCGCGACAGACGGGTGTGACTCGGATAGGAGAACAACCAGAAAACGAACGGGGAAATGCCTTATACTCTGTAACTGGCTAGACTGATTATGAGTACTCCAAACGTAAAAGCTTCTATAGACTCAGACTTTTCGTACAGAACTGTGCCATTTCGGGATTACATCTCACTTCAAGGAACGAGTGGATCCTATGGTATACAGTTGCGTTTGACAAAGAGCCCAAATAAGCCAACGATTCGCAGTCCATCAGTCCATGTCCGAATTTTAGTATTATGGGCTTGTTGGATGTGTGCACCTACGTTATTGATTAGGGACCACCGAGGTGACTACCGCAGGGTTTCTTCTATTTGAACAACTTTGGCCCACCACCTAATAGTAAAATACTATTAGTTCAACGTGCTACAAGGCTGTCAAACTACGTGAACTATATTCTAAGACGTTAATGTGGGCCAAAGAATGGGGCTACTATTGTAAACTGTAATTTGATGAATTCGTTCATTTTTCCTGGCGATGTGTTTTCATCGAAACTTCGATAAAATCTCATGGAAATGGGCGAATATTTTTTACTCTGACAAGAACTTTGAACTCGCCAAGGACTACCAACTTACTCTGAGGAGTTCTAATTTCTCTCTTATTCAAAGAAATGTCTTGACAGATTTTGCGTTGATCAGTTTTGACCAACCTACCGAATTTCGAACAAAGGCTAATAATTTTTTTTTATTTGACAATTTTCGAATCCATAGTGAGAATGATGAAGTTTCATTCTGAAAACTATAGAGTCAAGTAAAGTCATTTGTCCTCTTGTACTTCGGCGATGCAGGGCTAAGATCATAGCCATCAGTACAGTAAACATAGATCGTGCCGGTCTGAGGTCTTTATGCGACGGTGAGTGTTTGAGATGGTGTTCGAAAATCGTGTCTTGTAACATTATTCAAAAGGACTTTTTCACAGCAATCAGAGTTGTCGGCTTTCGGCCTATTGTGTTTGCGTTAAGGCCAGCCGGATATTCGACACGAGCAATAAAACAATTCTGCGTTGCTCTCGAAGCTTCCCATCAGAGACATTCAATAATGAGTTGTGCATTCGTGCTTTTTAATGGCTTAGTTCAAAATCTCATTTCACAGACTTACGGATAAAATCTATCAAGCTTGACAGACCAGACAGAGAATCACACAGAGTGAAGGTGAAGGATTATTCCCCAAACACGAGTTAGCACTATGATCGCTGAACGGTAGGGATAGTGAACTTGTAATTTGTGCCAATGTACTAAACAGATGATTTAACAAAGCGGTCTCGCGGTTCTCATCCTCACTTCTCCGAAAAGGAACCATGCAACCAAAATGGTCAATTTATGCGCGCGTGTTGGTAATCTTGCGGGTAACAAGGAAGTAAGTCTTATTGGCCAGTGACTTTCACGTCAAGTCTGCTAAAACCTCGTCCCAGACTATAAGTTGCGCCAAAATTCGAGCTAACAAGTATCGATTTTCTCCACGTACCAGAGAGATTACACAATAGGCCCATATCTGTGAAGCTCTCATGTTGAGCTCTTATTGAGATTCGGTGGATGTGCGTATTAGTGGCAAAAGATTCTTCACTTAACCAATAAAACGGACATAGTGGTTATGTGTGAACGGCTTAGCATTTTGATATTCGGAGGTTTGGACTTCAATCACCCTTTGGTTCATCGATCGTGGATGATGACCACGCCATCAACATCTTAGAAAAGCGACAATAGTTTCCGATCTTCCGTAGGGTCATCATTGTTGTAGCAATATCACCCTGATTACCTTGATCGATAAGGTTAACAAAAAACTCATGAAGAAGTGTATCAGTAATGGTGGACCAAATTCGTCGGCGGACTAAACAACCAGTGACCTTTGGCGGTATAAAAACCGGTACTTGCTATTTGCTCTCATTTAATTTATGAGTTTTGAGGCCTGCTTTATTAGGCTGTTCTCGTTAGGGTAATTAGTAACGAGCGCTGCTAATTAGAAGATGAAGCCAATCAGGTATCAATGGAGGGGTTTTTACAACATTACGACAGACTTCCTAACTGAGGATTGAGGGCTCCTGCGCCGCGCAAGTTGGACCGCATCTACTTGTTCTAAAAAATCAGTAACCTCTACGAATTTGCGATAAATAAAAAGAGAAAACTTTTATATGGACACATAATGCATTGGATTGGCATAAATTATGAAAACGACAAACCTGTGTGTAGTGTCCGGTCCCCTTCCTCTTCTCGTCACCTTTCCTGCAATAATCGTAAATTTCGTGTTCATCGAACCAAGCCTTCATGTAACTAAAAAAAGAAAGATAGCCAGGACAATGTTGAAAGAATCGAGATGGGATTCGAAGTAAACAAACCGATTGGTTGCTTTGAACACACTTTGAAATTTTGGGTTACGCTGTGCATGTAGGAGCAACACACAGACCCTTCTTTCCCGACCAGATCTGAATGAACAGTCAGGTGTACGACTCACTCGTGATCAGCTCTCCTTGAGTATGCTAAATTTTCTCCGTACTGAGAGCCAGAATGCCCATAGATGCATTCTTTGGCCGTTTGTTCTGCCTCTTGTGCTAAGTCGTCATTCCACTTCTACAATTTGATGTGCTATTAGAACAGGTGTTGTGGTTTTAATTTACCAAATCGCCAATATCGACCGACCGAGGCTGACCACGAACGTGCCCATTCTGAAGCATTCTACGATAACGATTATGTTCGGTCAGGAAATATTCCTTAGTGTTGTTGTATGGAGCCCACTTTTTTAGGATAATATGTTTTGATTCATCATTTATCGTTTCCTCACCCAGATAATAATAGCCACTATTCAGGGTCCTTTGCAGACGGGGACTAATTTCTCCTAGCTTTTCTATTGGCAGTGGAGGCGGGGGAAACGGTGCGGTTCGGCGTTTTGTCATCGGTTTCGATCGTTCCCTTTGGTTTTGTTGTTGTTTCTGCTGCTCTCTCTGGCCTCGGTGCCGTTCCAGTAGTACGCGCCCTTGTTGGAGCCGGTGCTGTTGTTGTTGTTGTTGTTGCCGATGTGTCATTTCCGGAAATGGTGCATTCTTGTGATCTCGTGAATATGTTTTTCTCGACTCCAATTCATCATTCTTTTGCGACCATGTTTGTTTAGAAGGGTCTGATTGATATCCCCTTCCTCGTTGTTTTATTCTTTGAACTGATGGTACTTCCTGTTGAAACCATCGACACCGGGCAACAGACTGAGGATCCGAGTCTCGTCCGCATTGTAGGTAGTATGTTTTCTTAATGTGCCCGCGTTTCGGATTCTGGTGGAAGCAGAAGTGGGAACAGATGTTGCGGTCACGAGATATTCTGCCTTATTGAGCAAAAAAACTACCTTATTTTATAGAGATTATAAGGTTCGTGATGCTGTTTGTTGTAGGCTAGCAATGCGCACTTCACTAGCAAAAACAGTAAGGGAAAAATGTTCACTCGTTTGATCCTTTCCGAACAATTCCACGGAGCTTAATATGAAACACGGTTCGACTGACAAGATCGTTTTCAGTTATTCGTATTTATGCCAATACTTAACAATAAATGGGATTTGCAATTAACTGGATAGGGAATGATATGTTACAGCTTCACTAGTCAAAATGTGTCCACTGTTGTGTGAATGTTTGTTTTTTGGTTTTCTGTTTCTGTATGTGGCGATTGAAACTGTGAGTTGTGGAAAAGTGAATCACACCCATGACTCAGGTCTGCAAGGAATTCAACATATTTTCGGGCCTGGCGAGTGGCCCGGTAATGCTTCAGTGTTTGCATGGATTGTTTTTGGACACACATTGGGAGATCGAATGATTACAGTCTCGGCTGTAGATAAGACCCGGGATTCTACCAGTCTTGATAACCTACTTCGGAATTTGTAGATGAATTTGAGGGCTCCAGTTACATTCACTAAGCGGCGGGCATCAACCAAATGTGAGCAAAGCACTCGTGATAGTTTTAATCGCTCCAGTGTTCAACCAAGCCGAGTGGCGTTCACAAACTCCTTCCGGACACGTGCCTTGTTGTTCGGCCAACGTCGCAGCTCCACAGAAAAAAGTGAATGATTATGAACAGTATGAGGCCATAGTATCTAGAACACTATCGTTTGGGCTTGACCAAACGAGTGGCACGGATGATAACAGAATTTACAGTTTTTTCACGTAGAACGCCATGTCGACAGCCCCCGACAATTAGCAGTTGGTGACACCCTCGGAAATGTGGCTCTAAAAAGGCAAACTGAAACACAGGGTATTCATTTCTTAAGTCATTCTTGAAACTGTCCCATGATTTTGTCAATGGAACGTTCCGGATAGGACTTTCACCGAAACATCTCTCGTAGGACACGAAGCTCTTTATCAATAGCATTTTCGGTGCAGATTTCCATGTCCCATTGAATTAGCAATGTATTAGATTTCGTCTTATTTAAAGTAACCAGAAACTGCCGAGGTGAATGAACTGACCGATCCATGTAGCTCTCTTGTATACGGACATCAGCTCAAAGACAACTCGACGGCAAACACTCAGGTATGCTATCTTGTCATTTCCGTCCTTTTCAAGTGTGAGTTGGACATTCTTGTGGGCTTTGTCGAATGTGCTCAGTTTATGCGATGTCGACGATACCGTCTACTGCGCAAATGAACGTAACGTTTATAGAGTGCAAACTGCCCGATCAGTGGCTGTTATAGGATATTTTGGAGTTTTGTGACGAAGTCCTTAGCAAGCAGAGGACCCAGAGGCGATCTCATTTTTTGAAGAGAAATCTCACCGTCAAATTTAAATTGGACAAGCTGAAAAGGAGCTGCGTCAGCTCAGCCAAGAGATACTATGTCACTAATGGTTTCAGTTGTTTCACTGATAGATATATTCGTAAACCATGGGCGAAATTCAGTGAGCAGGTTAAGAAAAGTAGTAGAACCCTCGGTCTTAGCTACAGCTGGGACTGTAAGAATTCGTGCCTACGATCTCCCATTGTGTGCCTAGAAACAATCCGCGCAAATACTGAAGCATTCAAGGTCCAACTGCCGGGCATGAAAATATGTCGAATCCCTTGCAGATCTGGGTTATGGATGTGACTTACTGCCCACAACTCACAACTACAACCGAGTCTCGGGCCACAGAAACACATACAGCAAAACCAACAAACAAACTAACGAGAGGGGATATGTATGAACTGCTAAACCGTAACATAAAACCGTTCTCGTTGATTAAGAAACCTATTATTTATTCTTTTATGCACGTTTGCGAAATACATGAAAATGACTTACCTTTTGCAGTGCCCAACCGTGCAGGGTGGTGCTCACGGACGTCCTCAGACAAGCGCCTATTCGTGCAGTCGATGTATGTATATTGTCCCACAGGAACGTGCGAATGAATAATCACAAAACAACTCTTCAGAATCAGGAACTTTGTCTTTCAACCGTGGTGATACCACGGGGAGGGATCTGAACAGGATTCGAAGCTTGACTGCGTAAAATGTCTTACTGATAGCGCTAGTCAGTCTTCTTCTTGCTATCTCCGCTAGCGCGGCACCTTTGAATGGCAAAGATATGTATACTGGCTTTCTCTCCATCGTCGCACTTCTAGGAACTTCCTTTTCTGTCTCCAATATCTTATTGATTAATCTAATCGGAAAACCATTTTCGGTGAATACTCTTCTGACCGTCTGCAGTTTAGCTTCAAGAGTATTTTCTGTGCATATTCATTTTGCTCTGGCTATGAGACATCTAATTAGGTTCCTCTTCACATTAAGAGGTACAAAGCTGTGAAAGTGGATGCATTGTCCATTCCACGCGGCTTTCCTGTGTGCTGACTGCCGAACTAAGCTGGGAATGATATCTCATTGTTCAACTCCATCTCTATTGCGGACTTCACATTTGCGTGAGCCAAACTGAACTTATACAGCAATTGATAAGTTCTCGTCAATGGGTTGAGTACACAGATGTCATCCATATAGGGTTTGTATAAATAGGGGGTTTGGATTGACTAACCGAGTGGCTCACTTCCCAGCTTTGCCAAGAAAATTTCGGCTAGTAATTGATTGAGTGGGGACCCGATTGTTACACCGTCCCATTGAGCACACTGAAAGAACTTTCAGGTAACTGATTTAAGCCAAACACCGAGCTGTACTGAAAGAGATTATAAAGTAAAGCTGGGAAGTGAGCCACTCGGTTAGTCAATCCAAACCCCCTATTTATACAAACCCTATATGGATGACATCTGTGTACTCAACCCATTGACGAGAACTTATCAATTGCTGTATAAGTTCAGTTTGGCTCACGCAAATGTGAAGTCCGCAATAGAGATGGAGTTGAACAATGAGATATCATTCCCAGCTTAGTTCGGCAGTCAGCACACAGGAAAGCCGCGTGGAATGGACAATGCATCCACTTTCACAGCTTTGTACCTCTTAATGTGAAGAGGAACCTAATTAGATGTCTCATAGCCAGAGCAAAATGAATATGCACAGAAAATACTCTTGAAGCTAAACTGCAGACGGTCAGAAGAGTATTCACCGAAAATGGTTTTCCGATTAGATTAATCAATAAGATATTGGAGACAGAAAAGGAAGTTCCTAGAAGTGCGACGATGGAGAGAAAGCCAGTATACATATCTTTGCCATTCAAAGGTGCCGCGCTAGCGGAGATAGCAAGAAGAAGACTGACTAGCGCTATCAGTAAGACATTTTACGCAGTCAAGCTTCGAATCCTGTTCAGATCCCTCCCCGTGGTATCACCACGGTTGAAAGACAAAGTTCCTGATTCTGAAGAGTTGTTTTGTGATTATTCATTCGCACGTTCCTGTGGGACAATATACATACATCAACTGCACGAATAGGCGCTTGTCTGAGGACGTCCGTGAGCACCACCCTGCACGGTTGGACACTGGAACAGATAAGTCGCTTATTGCTGCATTTACTTCACACTTATTCCATGCTATTCACGTAATTATCCTTACGAATTTTTCCTCGACCCTGTCTAACTTCATGTGCCATTTTTCTGTGGTGGTAATTATTGCTTTGTGAGTACTGCGGTTACTGTCGTTTTACGCTTTCACATTCCTCGACTTTGACGTCAATAACTGTGAACCAGCTTTTCCATCAAGCAGAGTTCGTCTTTCATGTTCGATCATTGTTAGAAATTACTGACATTTGACTTCTGCCGCTTCCTTATGAGTAGCCAACGGATGCCGAAGCATTTGGTCTTGGTGGCCTTGGCGATTGCGTTACCTGGCCGAGTTTAAATGACTATTTGTGCTACACAACACGATATAAGATCCATTCGCCAGTGGTTTATTCGGCCTTGAGTTGTGAGGCAGAGTGATCACGACGCACCAGCAGATGTCTTATTTGGAGATATTGCAAGCTCGACGAGTGCTTGAAAGCTGCCTAGAGGTTGCTTCAGCCGTTTTTTCGTTGTGAGTTGCTCAATGACATCGTATGATGAACAATTTTGTAAACAAAGTTTAATTGGAAAACTAAGAGGCTCCTCTACGAACTGGGTGCAAAACAGCAGACATCCGTGCAAACACAATAAAACGGATGCGTCTTTATTTTATTTGGAATACGAAACTATCAGATAATGCAAATTGCTCATTGGTAAGACACGAGAGGATTGATGTATGACTGCTTATGAATATCGGTTAATTTAATTCAATAATATTTTGATAGATTACAATCACTCGCATGTGGAAAACTGTTCACTTACAGTTTGCTGTCCTGATGTGATCTGACCCCGTGAGATGCATATGAAAATAGGGAAAATTACAAGGAACCCATAATGAGATTGCACACAGTTCCGGATCTTCCTAATCGTATTCATAATATTGAACAAATTAGTTCAACTAGCCAAGTGTAAAGATTCCGGTAATGACGTGCATTAGGATATATATATATACCTGTGTGGTTTTTAATAAATGAGGTTCATTGGAAATTTCATTCCAGAAATCATTCCGTTCATTGGAGGGTTCCGTGTGTCCATTGGTTCACTTGGAGTCCGCATGTTAGACTGTTTCACCAGAAACATACACCGGTTGTGCTTTTTGTATCGGTCATTTACGACCGCTTGTTAGTGCAGAGAAAGCATAAGAATGTGAGTAAAAACTCAAGTTTACAAAAAATAAGGAGGGATTTGTTAATTTGAACAAAAATGGATGGTTTCTTGCTTGTGATCAGCACCCACGATATATATATATATCTTCAGTATTCGCCGATTGTGATGTCCTCTAAATTCTCTTTGGTAATGTCTTTAAGTACTCAGCATTTAAAGAGAATATCAAAATATCACCAGATGGCAATTGTCCCTTCTTAGGTTTGGTTGCACACAATCCTACCGGCGGGGGTAGAACGCGGATGACCGTGATTGTTAAAATATGCTTATCCGGGCATGATAACAGGAGGCCTGCTAGGGTGAGCATAAAATTCTAAACTTGGTGGGAAATCACGTCGGGATTTATCCAAAGACTATAGTCACAATCGATAACCAGTGCAATTGTCAAAAAGAAGTCCGTAATGAATCAAATTAAAGCCCAAAGCAGCTCATCCGAATAAAGATCAAAGGTTGGTCATTACACACTAACTGGCAATCCAGTGCATGCTAATTCGGTGACCAAGCAGTCCGGTTCACGAATGCATAGCAAGTGATGATCCGTAGAAGGATGACGAAAACGTTGTTTTTAGCAAAGAAAAAAACATTTTGAACGTTGTCCCGCCGTTTGATATAGTTCACTTGGACGGAAATTCAATGAGGGGAGACTTTCCATTTTATTGCAGTAGGACGGATAATGAACAGGAGCAGATTCCGCCCAAGGATAACAACTAATCCCGAATGTCCGAGATAATGACCTTCGCTGGAATATACTCCGTAGTACGCTTCGTTAAAACTTAGTATGTAAAGTAACTTGTGCAAAGCGGTTATCGGAGGCTATGAATTCATTCTCGTGAATGCTTTAGGCACCACGGATTAATATTGTGCACCGACAAAGCAGTTCTACAGCTACAAGATCTATTTCTCTTGGACTCGTAGTGAATCAAGACCGGAGTTCACGAATGGAGTGGGAGGAACTGGGAGACCGGATACATTTTCTGTGGGGTAGGAGAACAAAACGTATTCTTATGAAGATGTAATTAAATGGACATTTATCTATCCATCAATCTATCTATCTGTCTGATAGTATATATATATATATATATGTATAAATATACTAAACCAACTTTATGATAAGCTTAGCGTCAAAACATTGACAATGAGGCCTGCTGCTAAATAGGGCTAGAATAACATTGCTAGCGCATTGCTACCATATTTCTGGTAGTCGACCCGTGACCGTGGAAAATTACCACTTGGTGAGGTTGATCGGCGGCGGAGGGATTCGAACTCGTAGTTTTCACTTCCGGATGCCGCGATGTTAGTCACTTGACCAGTACAAGCCTTAAAACGGTACGAACAAGAAGCAGAAAAATTTGTCTCCGACCCGTACATTTTTTGTGCATTTTTGGCTGATTTTCGCTTTTCATGAGGAACCGGAGACCAAATGACAGGTCGTACGGCATCCCACTGGTTAACTGTGATTACGGTCTATACCTCGTGGCGTCTAAAATCTACGGTATCTTTAAGCTTTTCCACTGAAGCCAAAAAGGGCCAGATGCGCCTCCTGGGGCCGAGGTAGAAACGGACGTTTCGTAACCTCTTGGCTAAGTCATAACCTCGCCGACTCATCAGAATTCTAAGCCACAGTAGGAATCAATAGTTCAAGGTCATGAAGATAACAGAAGGTCGTCAGCAAAATGTTTCTGGTGTCTCCGGAGTTGAACAGAGTGACCGATTCAATCAGATAACAACACTGAACATTCAGTGCTGTTCATCTAACGTTCTTCTCGCTCGCCCAACACAGGAAAGCCATCGAGCATCTTCGATGCATCGAAAGAAATTCCTAAAACCACAAAGAAGAACGCCGCGAATCGCAGCATTAAGCAAGGATCTCTTGAAATGAAGCCTGATTTCAGGGAGGGGTCATAGGTTTTCGAAATCAAATCTGAAATCTTCCTACTTGTTTGGAGGTCTCCTTATGCCCACAACCAGTTGTGCTCAGGCTCCCGAGATATCAAATAATTTACATATCTTTAAGTAATCTTTATTGAGGATAATTCTAACTACAGACTTCTGGTTTTGTAAAAGTATCCTGTGCATTGAAGGTACAAAACACCGACTGTAAATGAGTAACTCAATTGTTATGGGTTACTAAACGTCTCGAGCCGTTCATATATTGTAGCCCATCAGCACGATGTCATCTGGATACCAGAAGCAGGAAACTCTGTTGCCTAGGAGGAGCATGGTGTCGCTGTCTTATGTCTGGTAAAGCATTCTGAAGAGCATCCCCTACAGCAAAGACGAATTGAAATGGCAGCCCAGTCGTACTCGACAAGAGACCGTGAAGTGTGGTAAATATTGGCCATATAAGAAAACCCGATCCGAGGCTTGACGATACAGGGCTTTGGCGGCTTAATCATTGTTTTCAGGTACTCCATTCGTTAACAAACAGCACCAAAGTAGAGTGCTGTCTGCAGACTTGCACGGACACGAACACATAGGAGAACAATGACCTTTGGTCGCTAGGACGCTTAACGGTTCTCTAACGACTGCCGGAGGTTTGATATTTCACTAGCGCACAAAACCCATCTTGCTTCTCTGGTGTTAGCTTACCATACTTTTTGTAAGACGAGAAGGGGATGACAGACCCTGGTAACTATGACTATGAGAATAAGCCTATCCTCTTAGGACTGATGCATTTACAATGCGAGCCCTCAATAAACAGAAAGTCAGCAGTCCATTCTTACCACGAGTAAGCCACTTGTTCAAAGAGCCACAGCATCGAAAAGCAGGAAATAGAACTTCGTACGGTCTAACAAGCCACATTTTACAATCAAAAAATAGTTATGAGAAATCATCGGGACACGGTGCCTTATGATGCCCCCTGGTCTGGGTTTGATTGCAGATTTCAGCTTTGGAAAGAGGGTTTCGCCGAAACTGCTAACCAGCAGTGTGCGAGAACAACTGACACTAAAATTCATCAAAAATTTTAAAGTCCTAATACAAATCCATAATCCTTCACCGGTAGCCGTGGACGAACAAAGTCAACCTCACAGAACGTTTCACGAACAGGCTGTTTTCCTACCAGTGAATTGGGTCAGATTAAAGAGCCTTTAGGAGATTCTCAAGACGCGCCCTGAACCACGAGATCTTTAGACCTCGACTTAGGTTTGGTTTGGGTTCACATCGCATTATTATCAGTGCAACACTATTCTGGCTTGGTGTGCGTCAGAAGGACAGAAAGACAGAGAACCCACCGAACTCCAATTTGTCACACCACAACGGATCAGATGTCAACTCACCGAGCTAGACAAATCTGGAACAGCGCTTTTAAACAAACAGTTTTGTTTGATGCTTTTCGGTGTGGTTTGTTCTGGGTCTTAAGTTGGAATCATTCGAAAATCCCAAACAGCTTAGATAAATCTAATGTTCACTGCGATACCCACCAAAACAAGGGAAGCTTCGTACAGGCTAACACCTGGTCCCAGTCGAAGACGGTACATCAGTACGACCAGCATTATTGTATGCAACCCAGCCATTTGTAGCTTATTGCGACTTGATTAGTGTGAGTTCATGGCGGAATCCAAGAGAGCAAACTTCGGGTGGAGTGCCAGGAACTCGAAAATTTGAAGTATGCACCAGTAGATGTCGATTTGAACACAAGGCCGACAATTTTCCTCGTCATCTAAACGACAGGAATACGGGTCAAAAAGAAATTCCGAATCCGATTTTTTTCGTGGACAGCGGACCTTCCAGAGCATTCTTGTGTCCTGATAAAATTGATTTGTCAACCAGGCATGTTTAACGCCAGGAATCATGTGGCTTCTGGTACACATCGTTGGCAGTATCTGGACTGCAGCCTAAAAAATCTTAACCTGAGACGACAAATATTATATGGACTGAAACGGCGATTACCAGTTTCGGACGAGCTTATGTCATATTGTACAAAACTGACTACTGGGATTCAGTCACCTAGTGCGAACTCATACATTTCGCCAAGAGGAGTATAAAAAGTAGCAGTTCTAGGGTCCCAGAAAAAAAAACGCAAGTTAAGCTTTGAAGAAAGAATGGATGAAACCATCAATCGTTTGATGAAGTTAAAGTTTTGGAGTTTGGTCTGACGAATGCAACACACGTTGATGACTACGACATTTCCCGTACAACCTAAAACGTGCTTGTTGTGAAAAAGACCGGAGTGCTCGAATTTCGAATGCAGTCAATTTAAAAGATGTTGAGGACGAAAAAGTTAATTAGTCTATTTGGACGGATTCGGCGAGCTTGTGATGCTAGATGGAGGCATAGCAGAGGAAAACAAGAACGTAATAACTTTTGGAGAGATTACTCCAAGTAGGGCCAACTGCAGATCCTGAAGCGTATGGTAATATGTAATAACGGTAGGCGCATTAGATTGGAATAACCTGACTGCAGAAAATGTGAGGTCAGCTCGTGTGCCGTGGAATAGTGTTGCGACTATTCTATGCGAGGGCCATTATTTCTTTTTCGCCTTGGGTTATAAAACCTAGTGCTACCTGATTGCTCCGTCCAGAATAGACTTTTTATTTGGCAATGCATGTCCACCCTTTGCGCATTCACATACAAACGTGATGGGAGCATTTCGGAACCAGATAAGCCGGTGGCCAATTGAGCGGTCCATTTGCACATCTGGCAAACCCCGGGCGTTTACTAGAAGGCATCGAATTATATGACTTCATTTTGTTCTGGTGTCACAGTCGTCATTTCACAAGGCTACCGACACACTCGACAGACAAAAACCCACCGCGTGTTCCACATGACTGTTGCTTGTTTGTGGTTCCTTATTCAGTGAGCACAAACCCATCCTATTCACAACTAACCTTTGACTTGGCTGTCATACAATTCCACCAGAAATCTGGGAAAGCACCGGGTAACATAATGCTCTGTCTTCGGGAAGATAGGACAGAATTTGCATCTCGATAGTGCGGGACTCATTTTGAATCCAAAAATCTCGACCTTCCGGGAGGCAAAGTAAAATGTGAAAAAGAAATACTTGTATGATTACACATTTTATTTCTGGAGCCATTTTGCTGCAATTTGGATGGTGTTTAATTCGGAGAAATATGTGCATCTTAGTTGAATGTACACTTAGAGAAAGAAGATAAAAGAGAGACAGAGATAAAAGACTGCTTTTAATCGAATCGTTTAAGAACAAATGAAGACTTTATGAGAGAGAACTCTGCTGCAAAGTGTCATTCTAACCCGTCCAGTTGAAGATGATCCAGCGGCCAAATTGTAATTACTAAAAGTGAATTTTAGATGAACAAAGGGCCATTTGGGAACGATTTCTAGGCATTAACAAACATAAAGATACGTTTTCGAGGTTATCTTCCTATTTTTACTACATTATTGCGGGAAAGAAACACGAGTTCCGGTATTTATGGTCGATCGAAGGGAAGGTGCCACTTCGTGTGTTTTTGTTATCCTGAAAACAGCTCAACCGAATACCATTAGTTTGTGGAGGAAAAGAACTACAGAAGAATTAAAGAAAAGACAGTCATGAGGCCTTAGAACCTTTTGTCAGAAGAAAGCGACTAAATAATCAGATTGTGTCTATGTACAAACACAATTAATTGCACGGCACAGTTAAAATTTCGGCGACCCAGAATTAATGGAGCATGACTTATTATTCTGGAGCCTTCGGAACCTGACAAAGTATACTTTGAGAGACAACTTTCTAGTATAATTGTGCTGTAAATAATTTGCTCAGTTCCATTTGGTAGTAGTATGGTGCGTAAAGTTCATCAATAATAATACTGGGCTGGAGCTGGTACCAGCATCATCACTATAACTATCGTTACAATAATGTTATCAGCATTCCCGGCAGCAATATTAATAATAATTTTTATAGTAACAGCTGCGTTCCTAGTAGTAATATTAGTAGTATTCGCAGTAGTGATAGTAGTATTGGTGACAGAAGTAGCAATGGGAGTAGTGGTATTACTGACAGTAATAGTGCTGGTCATAGCAGTAACCATAGCGATAATCATGATGGCTTTGGTAATAGTAATTGAATAAAATGTACACGAACCGATACTTTTCATAGACTGCAATGACCAGCAAAATTTCGATGAAATTTAAACGAGGTGTCAATTACCAGACAGAGAACGAGTAGAATTCATCCTTTAGTGAGACAGTGTATTTGATCATTCTAATTCTTACAATTTACAATTTATTTTATCAGACACCCAACTTAAAGGAAGTTGATGTCCGGATATTGGACGATATGCCAACAGTGTATTGGTGTAACGGATTTCTGCATAAAGACGACGAATGAATGCAGGTATCCACATTATGAAAAGAATCAAACTACTGAAGTTGCGTTGCGAACAGAATTTCCTGCTGTCAGGACCAAATGACGTAAGGAGTGTATCGAAAAATTGGTGCCATGTATTGGTTTGAATTGTGTATATAACGTTAATATTACAGTTCACAGTGCACACATTCGTAAACGCACACAGACAACTAAACACCAGCCATTTGATTGTAAAACTTGCCTTGAGAAAGACTACCCACGGTAGTCGAAACGTTGGCACATTACATCGACCAAGAAAGCTATTATCAACACTATATCATTCACAATTAGAATTCTCTACCCCTTAAATTTCAAGGTCATAGTACAAATGCAACAGACAATTAATTTACAAACATTTACTAAGATTACCTTGTATTTTAAAGTTTAGAAACAAATAGCGACCATTACGACCAGACGGGAATGAAATTTATCAAGGTTTAATTTCGTCTCCTAGAACAAAATAAATCTAAACTTGCGACAAAACTTCGATTAACAGCTGCGCTTCAACCACGGCTGTACTGTTTATTTGGTGATTAGGATAAAGCCCCTCACTTGGATTTGAACCACGACGTGTGAGAACCCGTGGTCGTTCAACACAGGCCACCTTCACCCTGTTTGGTGAAGGATTGCGTGGAGAGACAAAGTCTAACAACAGAAAAACTAATCGGAAAACGTAACTGGGTTTGTTTACCGTTTCGCGATAATAATAGAGTGCTAACCTAAAATTTTAGCTATTTGACCTTCGGAATTCATGCGCTTTCTTCGCACAAGTCCCGATAGTCAAACTGTGTTAAAATGGGACTCAGATCATGCAAACGCTTTGATATTACACTGTACAATCACATGTTTTCTTCCGTGCAGTCTGATTTTCCAGTAAATTGTTGCAAGATTGGACTCCGTCCAAGTTTGCCACGAATTAGTACAATTTTGAGACCGGTCGTGACAACAATTCTAATGAGGTCACCAACAAAAATTTGTTTAGCCGAAAATACCACACAAGCGACTCTAACAAGCAAGAATAGTGTGTGAAAAATTTCACTTTGCAGTCGTACTGAGAGAAGAATTTGAAAGTGATGGTGATGTCCTTTGTAAGTCAGTAAAATGGATTACAGAACATGATGACAAACAGCATTCTTATGAACAATGACCATACACCTCAGGTACTATTTGACAAACCGTATTGCGTATCACAAACGTACATTTTCCGACAGATAGAGGAACGTTTGGTGGAATGCGCAAATTTTGTCTCTGGTGATTTTTAATCCCGCGTGAGAAAAAACTAAGAACGGAGGGTTTTGGGGATAGTTCGCTTCTGTGTGCAATCACGGGATCTTAGAAAAAAGTACGACTTATTGCTATCCTCCATTGGGAAAAAGTCAGTCTGAGAGAACTTAAAGAATGGAAACGGCCTCTTTCCAGTCACAGTTTGTACAACCATTATTCTTTCGCTAACGTGCTCTGGTTTTCCTTTCCGCTTTACAAGATTGCTTGTTTAGACACGGAGAACGAAGACTAGTGAAGATTGACTGCAAAATAATAAGTCTGCAGGCTCCACAGATGAAGAAAGTTTCATATAAACAGATTGAAGCATTATGTCACATCACCTGTTGTACCCAATCATAGTTTCCGGGGATCTCGCAAACCCCAGCCCGGTAGTCTAACTGAACTTGCACGAGCCATGCGATTGGTTTTAGTTTTCAAACATTTTTCTTATGTCATCAACTGGCCATCCCGAACCATCTTCCAACAATTACATGCCTGGCACAACAGCCTACAACATGGCAGCCCTTTTTGGGCATGCTCAAAACACGTCCCAATCACCTTAGCCTATTCTGATTCAGCACCTGTTGTAAAGGTTGAATCCTAGGACCCAGTACCTTGCACCTAACTTCTAACTTATTCATAAGACTATCCCAACATATTCTACCAATACGACGAAGATGACAGTGTTCAAATACAAAACGTCTCACGTGTTCTACTCCTAACAGTCATGTTTCGGATCCCTAGGACAAAACCGACCTCTGATCGATAGCCGTATGTTACACCGACGCCGAAGATGTCTCGAGTTAACAGATGTAGATCGGGCCTCTGTATGCGCGAAGACACTACAACCGATATAAACTAACACCAGGTGAAATACAACTACCCAAGTAACTAAATTTGTCTGCCTCACCCAGCTGGTCCCCTCCAAGAAAAAGGTTCGTCTGTGAACCAATCCAGTCCTGCAACAGAATTTTACACTTCGAAGATGCAAAGCACATTCCAAACATATTTACACTATAGGTCGTACGAACGGGAAAAATCTGCAACTTATTTGGATCTCCACTCAGGAGCATAACATCGTCCGCATATTCCAAGTCGGACAGATTCCTTTCTGGGCAAGTATCAGTGCCACAATTCTCACATATGGATAAGGCTACCTCCATAGCCATTTCAAGTACAAAATTAGAAAGGAAATGTTGAAGAGTGCAACCAGGGCGAACATCATTTCCAGTGGTGAACTTGGGTGAATGATTTCCGTAAGCACGAAACCTGGCTTCGGCTGTTCGATTAAGGAGTTTGAATAAGAGGAATAAATTTATCTGGCACTCCTTTCGGTGACAGATAACATCGAAGAATTCCACAACCAACTAAGTCGACTGTCACCTTCAGGGTGAGACAGGTAGAACTCGTTTGTCTACGAAACAGGTGTCCATTTTCTAATGCTTTCCGCGAAGTGAAAATTCGGACAGTGATACCCCGACCGGTTCAAAAGTCAGCTTGGTTCTCACACATAAGACTTTCGCGGGCAGCCGATAATCGCAAGCAGTTTGAACACGATACATACTGAACCAACTCCCCTGTGGTTTTTAAGTGAGGCACTCTCACCCTTGTAAATTGGTACAGTCACCAGCTCACAGCAGTCCTTAGTGATTTATTCCTTTGTCCAGATTGTTCTTAGAAATCTTGTTGTCCCCGATAATAATATTTCATCACCGTCCTTGAAAAAGGACGACGATAATCCTGATTCGGGTGCCTTATGTCTTTGAAGATAACCTATATCACTCATCGTCTCAATTTCTGGTGAATAACTGGTATCCATCCCTGTCGGGGCTCTTTAAGATATAGGTGTAAGACCCACTTTGGCCGCGTTCAACCAAATTGCTCCCTAAAGAGTTTTCCCCAGACTTTCAGCCAACGATCTTGGTAGTAAACCAGTGTATCATCAGATACTTCAATTATCTCTCGGCTTACTTGGATCAGTATTCCTAATCAGTCATTAAAGATTGCAAATATGACCTGTATCTTCAGCTCTAACCATTTCCTTACATTTCCCCATCCAGGGCTTCTCGCGGTCATTCCCCACACCCTCGGCCAGCGGATATTTCAGGGAGTTACGCTTCCCATCATATGTTAAACCTGAGGAACGGAGCTGACAGCATCTAGCAGTAACTGAAGCCGAGGACATTAATTTTTCCTGAACTTTTTATGGCAAATAAAACTGTATAGCAGCTCTTCCGAGTGCAGAGCTCCTCTCCGATCCCCGGGATTTCAACTATCAACTGGAATGAATTCGGTGATTATTATCCAAAACCAGCTGTACAGGACAAGCGGGTTTCGTGCTGGTTTGAACAAAGACCAGGAATAAACAAAAGTGAACCTGGAGCAAAGCGTTTTCTGGGTTCACAATTGTGACCTACACGGACTAAGAATCCATGATTGATCCAAGTCACCGATGACCGTTGGCTATGTGAACGTTCTGAATTCAACGATGTAAATGCGGGCCCCAATTGGGATCATATCGCTTTTTCTGACGAAAATACTTGTTTGCCAGGAACAAACTGTGGTCAGAACAAACCTAGATGAGATGATCTCGATTGTCGATGCAACCGAATGATGCAGAAAATCAGTATCCGATATGCCGTTCCCTCTCCGTTAGGCATCAAGTTTCTGTGTTATGACTACCAGCATCGACCACAACGTCCGTTGAGTGTAAACTGTGGAGTAACCGGGATATTTCCCGGTAGAACTCATGTTTTCAATATGTTTGCAATTTCACTGTGCATTCATCAGGCAGAAAGCGGTGAAGTGTAAAAGAACAAACGATCATGAGTATAGAATTGGGAAAATGGGCCGCACACTCAAGTTCCTGAAGAATGTGAAGCGTAAAGCAGAACACAGATTGGTAAAAATAAGAGAGATTCAGAAAACTAATATATGCAGGAAGCCAGTTAAAAGGGAGAATCAAAAGGTACAGCAGTAATAAAATTCAAACGGACCGAAGCTATTCTGATATGTTTAAAAAGCACCTAGGATTTATATGCAACCTCAGGGTGACCAGTCAGAATTGCCGAGGGCAGTAAGCGATAATTCGAAAGTTCGCCGTCGATTAATTGTATCAACCTTAACAATCAGGACATACGGGTCATAAGACCGAAAGGAAACGTTCAATAAATTAATGTGGAGTTCTTAAGATGGGCCCAACGTAAAATGCACACACATCTGAGGTTGCGGTGAGAAACCCAAATAGGTTGCTTAAATGGGGACGACAAAAAGAATACGACAACACCAAGTGCAAATATCTAAGGAGCCTCAGTAACTGCAAAATGAACCATTTCCCTCAGGATGAACCGCGAAATCACATCCCCATGCAAACCTTTTCTGCATTCTTGTGTTTTCAAGAATGAGATCAATTAACAACATAGAAATCCCGTCAAGTATGAAATTTCTCATGTCCAAACAGGATCAAATGAGATGAACCAATTTCGGAATTGAAAAAATAACACCGATGTTCTCATCGGTCCAATCAATTCCATCGCAAAACCTCCTCATCTCCAAGATGGTTCAATAAAACTCTCTCTCTCTCGCTCATATGTGTGCACGCGTAAGGTTGATCTCCTTGATGATGGGAAGTCAGAATGTGATCGAATGTGAATTTGAATATTTAATCCATCCGAAAATTGCCACATCCGTGTGAACGTGCAACGGGCAGCATGGGCGCATGGCGACATCTACAAACGAATGTTGCGTGAAAAGAGGAAGTCGAGAATGGAAACGAAATTATCCCCAAAATCGGTCAACAACATGACGCACAAGTGAGTAGACCAAGGGATTGATGAGAAAGTCAGAGTTGAATATCGTGATTGGGAACGGCATCGACCAGGCAGTATTCATAAGATCGCAACTTATGGACTGAAGTAGCTCAGAGTAGTTTCAGTTGGGTCTTGAAGCTCAATATGACAATAATGAAATAAGTCACTGCGTTCTACTCTGTTTTATCCAAAAACTGGAAACATTTGCAGATCGAACTCTGCCACCAATTTGGAAATGATCGTGTCTAAAGGTTATTTCAACATCATATTTAGTCATGACATTTCCAACGAAATTTAGACGAAATTCAAAACAGTCTCGAGTTAGTTTTAATGAGATGTCACATCAATAAGTTAAGCAGTCCGCATCGACTAGGACCATTCAACATGGAACACATTGATCAGGTGCGTTGAGTGGACTTCACACAACAGTAAACTGTAACCCGTTTCAAACAGAATGTGGAGACATTTTTACACATTTCCATGGATTTTCATTCGAATTATTCAGACGAGATCAAGCGTATTTTACTGGTTCGCGGAAATTTAAAGTAAATCACTACTTTTTTATTCTTTATTATTACTATTACAATGATTATTACTGTCATTAGTGAAGATGATCAAGGCAACCCTCCCTTCTTGGCCGACGGACTGCTTTTCTGACTTCACCAATTCTTTACTTGTGGTGTGAAATTTTATTACGTCGATTCCACCCGAATTTTCCATGTCACAACCTTATCAGGTTTAATATAGCTTTTTGAATGCTAACGATTTTTGCAATATCGTTGGTTCCCAATCCGGAATTAATACTTATCTGGAGACTTGTTTAGGTACTGACAACACCATATTCAACGTCAGTATTTATTGCCAGTATAGGCACGTATGATCGACCAACAATCACGAATTCAGCGGCGCTTATGTATATATGACCGACACCATCATAAGAGTGCAAACTTTCTCCATCCGAACTCACTACATTTCAGAGGAATTCCATTAAAACTGAGCGTTATTCGTCAGGTTTCTTTTCCCTCTTATTCTCGTTGACACCACACTGATATGAGCATACACGTTTGCGGAGAGGGAAAACACATAACGCCATACGGACTAGGTTCAAACAAAATACTCCTTAGGTTGAGGAGGTTTTTTGCGTTTTATTCCTGCTTCGCAATGCGACTGAGTCTCACACAAACTTCAATCAGCCGTGGTTTTTTCAAGCCGTGAAGCGTGCGTCAGTGATAACTAGAAAAGATATTCGCCGATTTTTATTTCGTTTTTTTTTGCTTTTCAGTGAAATGGGTGAATATTATTTGATCAAAATGTTTTTTAGTACTAGAAAACATCAACGAAATGTCCGCTGAAGCAAAAATATTTTCGACTAAATGCCCGCCTACCAGAAATCTGTTTGATTGAATATCCGGTACCGGCTCGCCGACCTTGCCACACTCCGTCCTCTTTGGCTGTTTCTTCCATCGCTTACTAATCAGTAGTCAAAATACAAAAGTAACTGTTTTTTCTCAGTGGTCTAAACGAGCCTCTTTTCGCGTTTCCTGTATGACCGGCCACCATTCGATCACTTCGTACTCGCTTTCGGGAGACCAAAATGCAAGTATTATCTTTTGAAACTTGCTGCCATGCATTTTGGGTATAGGTTCGAATCAAAGTACACACTTTTTCTTATGATAATGTGTTACCGAATATTATGACTACATTTTACTGTCCACATGTACTACGACAAAGGGGGTTAGTTGCATGGATAGTTTCTTTTAATGGATGTTTCAACATAATTTAAGTACTTCAGCCCTTCACCAATCGTAAGGTTAGCTTGCACTGGCAAATGAGACCTAAGTGAGAGCAACGTGTTAGGCTTGAGTGGAAAATCTTTCGTCAGAAGACAAATGATACTGGGGCCTCGGAAATTGTTCGCTTATTTGGTTGTCCTCTTGTTTCAGGTGACTCCTCTCTTGTTGAAATCACTCAGTCGGATGAGCGCCTTTAGGGCCAAATACCAACTAGCCTGATTAGAGTTGTACCTTGGCAAATAGCTTCGGCAGAATGCAAGTGAAGCAGGTAATAATTCAGAACTGGATCAAAGTGGCACCACTAGTCTCGAGGCAAGTCTGTCAACCGTCTTAGAACTCACAGTAATGATGCCAATGCATTTCAAACTTCCCCGTTTGCCATCACAACTGCCGGCTTGACTTGTTGCGTCAACCAGAACTTCCGCTCTCATCCTCGCGTGTCCTGTTTTTTACCAGCGACTTGGACCAAGGAGTAGTTGCGCTCCAAAAGCCTTATGGATTGGAAATACTATAAAATGACCATAAGTAGTCCTAGTTACTGAAAGTTCGAGGAAAGGTTCGTTGTATAGTGCAGACTTTTGGATACGAAAAATTGACATTAGATCAAAAAACCGAGGAGAAGAAATAAGGAAAAAGCGGCTTTCCCGACTGTGTAAAAATGAAATAAAATTCACCGAGGAGTGATTTGAGCACATCACGATAGTTTGCTCAGGAATTCGGCTGGAACACGGTCACGGTTTGTCAAAATGCATGCTAAGTATGGAATTCCTATAGATAGTAGTTCTAAATGGTATGGAACGAAAAGAAAATCGTGTAGAAATATGAGAGCGACACTGAAAGGTCGTTGTGCAGAGGATGCGTGGGATCAGAAAGAATGTTGTGAGCGAATATCCCGCATACTGATAAGTGTTGATCCCATCGACTAAGAGACAATTCAGTTAGTAGTATAAAAACACACGAATCATAAGTGATGTCCTCAGACAAAGAAGTTTAAAGTCTTTTCCAAGTAAACCTGGAAAAAATACGACAGACTAGTAAAGAAGGATTGGGAAAACACATTGGTGTACAAATCAAGAGATGGCGCTTTGTTTCAACATGTGGCGCCGAAGCTACCTGATTTGACATGACAACCGTCGGCGATTCCTTACACAGGTGTGAGAAATCTACTTCAGATTTTTGTCAATAGTAACTCCTAGATATTTCAAAGGATCAAACCTGGTAAGTGTTTCTGAGTCGATGGAAGACGTTTCGGATGGGTAGGCTGATCGAGGGAGAGAACAGAAATTCGAAACATTTAGATGTATCGAGATTTAAACCAGCTCGTGCAGAGAAATCGTAAATAGAAGATAGGTTGTTGGAGAAAATTTGAAAATCATCGTTGTTCGAAACGGCTTGAGAAAGAGCAACTTCGTCAGCATACTTAAACAGATGGCACGGTGAACTAGTTGATAAATCACTGATGTAAGTAGAGAAGAGAAACGATAAAAGAACAACACCCTGCAGCACGCCTGAATTCTTAATCAACGGTTTTGAAGTTCTACCGCCCATTCGTGTGCACTGGGTTCAGTTAGTTAAGTAAGCAAACATCTATGCTAATAAAGATCTGAGAAAACCAAATGTTTTCAGTTTGTGACGTGGAACAGACCGTCAGACCGAATCAAATGCAGACGAATAGTCCAGGAAGGCGCAACGCACGGATTTCGTTGATGCGTTTAAGGACTTACAAATCTGATGAATGAGGGGGACGAAAGCATCCGAATTGGACGTGTTAGATCTATAGGTAAACTGAAAAGGGCAGCCTGGAGGATAAATAAAACTCAAGCGCTTAAGTAAGGCACACTCCGTCAGTTCAAGACCAGAATATGTTAAGGCGATGGGGCGAAAACGTTTTGCTGAAGCAGTAGAACTTCTAGATTTTGGGATGGGAATGATAGTGACGGGTTTCCAGCAGTCAGAGATAGAAGTCGAGCTTAATGATAAGTTAATCAGAGATGTGAATGCATGACCGGGTGAGTAATGTAGAAGTCAGGAATCCAGTACCAGGGTCCGGCTCTCAAAATACCTTATTTTAGCGTATGAAACTTAGTAGACTACGCTGGTTGGATCAAGTATTGCGTATGGCGAACACTCGTCTACCATATAGTGCCCTATTTTGGGTTCCTCCCAAGGAATGGATGAAGACATGTGGAGGCCAATGGGTGAAACGTTCACGAGATGAGAAAATGTACAGCGAACTTAGGTAAAGTAGGTGTCCCTCGTGTTCGTGGTTGAAGTCCGAAAGACTCGTCAACTAGCTGGCTGGAGACACTGAAGGATATGACAGTGAACCGTGAACAGTGGCGATCAAGTTGTCATTTTATATCGAATTAGAATGATTGAAAGAGTGCATTTTTACCGTTAGACAGTGGTCCGTGTGTTGGCTGCAGCAGCATCTTATCTTTTCCCGCCTGTGTAGGTCCACTCCCTGTTCCTCTTGGATGTTCACTCTTTTTATAGAAACTTGTGACTCTGGGGAAAAGGCAGCGGTCAGTGAGGCTTGCCTTGCTGTTTAGAGCTGGACGATGATGATGATAGCACCGTGCACTAAAATGCTTAGGACAGACTGCCAGGATCAAACCCTGCGGTAATTTTAGTGGGGCGGAGAATTTTGAGCACCTACTCCTTTGAAAACTTGTAACTGTCATATCTACACACTGTCCAAATATGACTGGGATATAAGTGGAAGGACGGATAAAAGCATGATTGATGTGAAGCCTTCGATGTTCGCAGAACATTTAAGTGTCTTTTTTCTTCCTTCACAACAGCCGAATGCCATAGCAATCGGTTGCTGTTACCACTCAGTAGTGTCGTGTCGTTGCGTTGGATTTCCGCTTTTATATACTGCACTCTTGAGTTATTACGGGATTCGTAGAAGTGCACCTTGCGTCCTCATAGAGGTTGCAGTATCTGGATGGAGATGCGCGTGGAAGGGATTTTTGAAGAAAAGTAAGATTATTTTGTGAAAAACTATGGAGGCGAATTTAAACTTTCTTTGCTTGAAGGCATGGAAAGCTACCTGGGATGGGAGCATGTAGTTTCAAAGAAAACAAATCAGAGTGGTTGGTACTAACTTAATCTAAAATGGAAGCGCTTCTTGTGGAAGAAGCGCAAAGATCAGTCAAACCAAATATAGTCAGTGGTAAGGGTGATGCTTGATTGCAATCATCTACAATTATATACAAACCATCCTGAAGAAGAGGGACAGAAAATGCTAGAAAAGAGTCGAAAAAAGACGTCGTACTGAGCTAAAGGGGGCAATATATGGGTTCTTTATATTTCTACTGGTATGGCGGGGAAAGCTGGGATGACACTGTGTTTCGGGACAGTCACTTAAGTATAAATAACTTCGGACTTGCCAGACGAAAAGGGGTCTATGTATGTTGCCACACCGCCTCCAGTCTTTTTCTTGTCCATAAAACTGTCCTACCGATGGAGTCTGAAGCTGTTTAACGACACGAGTGAATCAGCAATGTCTGGCTTCAGCCAAGATTCTTGAATGTAGATGGCACAAGTGTGAAGATGGATCGGCGAGTGGAGTGCGAGGAATAGATACAACATTTTTGTAAAAAGAGAGCGGATGTTGGTATTCAACAATGCCGGAATGGACATCTTGGCCGGAAGGGTGTATTTAAGAGCTGCCTGCCAGCCAGCCTCATTTAGATGGATAAAATCTTTGAGGTGCTTGATCCCAGTCCATGTTGAAAATCAATGCGGTTTTTAAACAGCAAAAATTCCTACCGGTTTTAGTGGCAAGTAGAGACCATAATGGAACCGAAAATCCCACAAGAAAACAATGAAATAGAAATGACAATGAACTGTAGCAAATTTAATCAAATGAGGCCAGTCAGATGCCCTTGTTACCAAGCCCCGGTAATCCAATAGAGCAGTTCGAAAAACATTTCAAATTTTACCTTCTGTTGTCTAGTTTCACCGTGTTTTAGAATGGCCTACGGCGAATCCAACCAGAGGAGTTGAATAGGTGTAGATGACTATCGATCTTGAATCCGTCCGGAGGACAGAAGTTCAATGAAAAATCGATCAGTGAGTGCGGAGTGGATCTTTTGTTCCAGTCCCCACATCTCGCTCATACGAATGCTCCCAAGAGAATTTCGTGACTGACGCTGTCTCTAACCTTTTCATTGACAAACATGCAGACTCCGTCACTGACACACCAATGTGACCTAACTTATAAACGAATAATGCCTCAGTTATCCTATAGCAAACTAGGACTTATATTCTGAGTTTCACCTGTCTCTGGCTCTATTTTTTCGGGTCTAGCAAACGCGAGAGACTCCGAGTAAAACGTTCCTTAAAATCTATATCCAGAACTATTGGTTTACTGAACGACAACGGTAATGAAATGAACAACCTAGAATACCTGGTCAGCGAGTGACACCAAGCTTATATGGTGACAGACTTCAAGAAATTCCCAGCGGTTGCTATGAGTAACATGAAAGGACTACGCAAAAAGGTTTCTCCTGAGTGATAAATTCACAACAATTCGACTGTTTAAGTAACGCAAACAAATGCGGCCCTTGTTATTGCCTTGGACAGGATAATTAATGCGACAAACACTGACAGATTTACACCCACCGTCAACAGACTTTCAGTTTCATTTTGTTTACATACTTGTATCTGATTTTCTTCACTGATGCACTCTGACACATGCACCTGTTCACGTTTATTCCTCACAGCGAGAAATTTCACTCAACTGCGAGGACACCAAATAGGCCGCGCTCAATCAGCCGTTACAACTGCACATTCTTACTACTGCTTTCGCGAAAACTCTGCATGTAAATTCATTGCTCAAGCGAGGTATCCGAAAGAACTATGTTCGCTTTTAGAACTTTTTTAAGTTAGAAAACAATTGTATTCACTATAACCAAGTCCATTTGCTGAAAATCACCGAAAAATTTGAATGAATTGACGAAACGAATGAAGAACAAAAATTTCAGCTCCAAAAGTCAGGTCAAGAATGATAAAGAAGCGAGTAGGCCTGAGGAGCAACTGGCGCGTGAAAAAGTGAATAGTTCACGGTTGCAAAATAATTTATTTAGGCTATCCCAGCAAAAAAAGTTACGAAGACCAAGGTCCTAACTTCAGGAGTGACACTGAGCGCAGTGATGTGGTGAACCGATTTCTTGGACAGTCTGTCGAAGTTCGATCGCCAACCTGTTCTCGCTAGTCAGGCAATCAGAACCGATTCTGACCTAACTTTTGATTGTGTTCCTTCGTGCAATGCACGCTGTTTTGTGTCCAATAGATGAGTCAAAATTTGAGGGTACAGGTCAGGGTTCGGAATCGACTGATTTATGGAGACCAAAACAACCAGATTCGTTGGGCTCCCAACTACTACTGTTGTCCAACAACTTAGCCCGATTCCAGCCTACCACCAATTGGGCAGTAAACCAGACCACAATAGGCCAAATCGACTTTAATACGACCACACCATCACGAAATGATTCACCATGCCGTATCCACGCCAAACTCATCTCTAACAGATCGTGGAAGCCTTGACCTTACGTAAAAATGTTAGACAAACTGCCGCAAGCCAGGGGCTTGATTCACTATTGTCCTTCCAAGATTTGCGTCATAGTTAGTGAGCGAGAGAAATGCGCTGCCGATGGTAGCCAATAGCCCGTGCGAAATGCAGCCACAGTGATGCCTCTTTTTTGATGAGTTCAGTTGTCCTGCTGCATGATGAATCGTTTCCCTCATTGCGAAATACATGCAGTCGAACTGTAAGAACGTCATTTTTCTTCGTGCGACCAATTCAGTTTTAATTATGTAAACAGAACATATTTACTGCATAGTGCTGTCGATAATTCGAAAACTCCTTCAGATGTTTTAGTCCCTGAGAACCGTCTCTTCTGACTTATCAGGTTGGCCTGTCTTTCTTTCAACCTGATCGGTCAAACTATCTAGCTGGAAGCTAATCCGCACAATGTTGGTTGATTGGTTTGCTGTATTTGCCTCAAGATACCGTTATCAGGTGACTGGCTGGTATCGTTTCGTGCAGTGTGCTAGTAACGAATAATCGATTGACCAGAATGACTTTATGTGCTCAGCATACACGCAGGTCACGTGACACAGTCCACTGCGGCTTCGCTGTCACAAACAGACGATTAAAATGGCGATGACTCACAAGCATGAAAAGCAAACGTTCCAGGACGGTTGTTGGCCTAAAGGTATTCCACCCTGAGGGCTCTGCATACTTAGTATGTTTTATAAATAAACTCAGATCTTGACCAAATGACGTAAAAAGTGTATCGAAAAATCGATGCGCCATGTATTGATTTTAATTGTGAATGATATAATGTTAATAACACAGCGTTGTTGGTAGATGTAATGCGCCAACGTTTCGAATACTCACTGTAGCAACATTATATCACTCACTATTAAAACTCAGATCTTATTCCCAGTCGCCAAAGTGGCCTAATCACTGTCAGTAGTACCTTTCGTGCAGAGATTACTTTAATCCAATTGGTCGGGAGCCGTGGACATCCCGATGAGGACTCGTGTTTCGCGTCAACGCTTTATTGCGATCAATCACGTTTGGCGTTAATTTTTGAAAAAAAGTATTTTATCTCCTGAGGCGGCTGTTGACCTTTAGCACAATAAAGTTTCGTATTTTCGTGTCACACTGGTTACGACTACCGACTGACAGGATTGCGTCACAAAGCCCCGTCAGTTATCCTAGCTTGGTACTGGTTCATTGAAGTCTGTATTCATCTCTATGGAGTTGTTTACAACATCAGACGTGTTCTGAAGTAACAACTTCGAACTTGATCAGTGTGAGTGCAAGTGCGATAATTCCATAAAAACCGTTGTTTTTTCACTGTTTGACTTTGAATGTACAATCAGAAAAATTCATGCATCTATTTGACGAACCTGTTTACACATTATCCCGATTTGTTTGTCACTTATTTCCCCAAGGAATCTGTTGATACCGGTTTAAATTGTATAAGAAAATAGCCGATACGTAGGATGTCATTTACAACGTGTGCCAGTTTCCGAGAATGCACAAAATACTTGGTAATAGAGCTTTGAGATGTCCGCCAGTTTCGTACAAGTCCTGCCTAGCTACCGGTTAGTCGGGAAGTAACCTTCACGCCAGAAAAATTCTTACACGAATTTTGAAAGGACCATTGTTGGGGAAAAACTAATGTACCTCCATCGAAGTCTGTCGAGTGCACTCACCTCAAGTGACCTGCATGAGCGAGTTCGTCTTTGTGTGCAGACTTGCGACAGACCAGTTCTTTGTAAACAAACTCGGCTAACCCAGGAGAATGATTAGCCTAGACTCTAACCGGATGAGTGAATATTCTGCTACTTTTGTATGTATCGCTCAGAAAACAGTCCCATTCGATGAATATCGGTTCGGAGTCATTTTTTCAAACAAAACATGAAAATTTTAGAGGACTGATAGAATTTTGGTCAATCACAGATGACAAAGAACAAAGATACACCATAGCAAACACTAGGAAGCATTCAGATCGGTTCAAGAGAAGTAGGTGTATTCTGCTTCTTCACGAACCTTGAACAAGCATCATATGCACATTATAGCAACTAAGCTAATCAACTATCTCATTAGTTCTGATAGAAAAATGCATATTACCTAAATATGCATGAGTATGTGTTTTTATGTACTTAACAAAAACCGGGCTAACTAATCCAGGGATCAGAGAACTAATCTCGGATTACTGTAAAACAATCTGGGGATAATACAGAAAGTACTGGGATTCGAGTATCTAAAGCGCAGGATCAGCATCAGCGCTAAACAGCTCGAGTGAAATTGGGAACGTATTCAAGAGAAAATGAGCAAAATACTCACACTACGTCTCAACTGAAACCCTAGAAGTGACTAGGCTTGGTGGGTTATTCGTAAACTCGGAACGGTGATCTACAGAAGGGTTTCGTCAATTAGCCAAGGAACACCACCGAAAAAAGGATACGGCCCTACATTTTTGGTTTTAATTTTAAATACTGTCGCCTATGGATGGAAGACCAACTTTTAATTATGAATGATGTGATGTTAACGTTACAGCGTTGTTGGTAGATGTAAGGCGCGAACGTTTCGACTACCGTGGGTAGTCTTTCTCAAGGCAAGTTTTGCAATCAAATGTTTCATTGTAAAGAACACCCACGGTAGTCGGAACGTTGGCGCATTACATCTACCGACAACGCTGTGTTATTAACATTATATCATTCACAATTAAAACCAATACATGGCGCATCGATTTTTCAATACACTCCATACATCATTTGGTCCATAAGACCAACATTGCTCCAGAAGCCCACGATAAGTACTCTGATGCTAGTTATCCCCATAATCGTACGTTGTATAAACGGACTCAACATCCGTACACCATCCCAGTGGTTCCAATGAGATCATGGAGCTAAAGTCAACTATGTGGCAAACTACTTACAATTCGAACCGCGACGATTACCCACGCTATCGCTGGTAAGACATTTAGGCTGGTGAGGACTTTCGGTAATAAAATTACTAAGATAAATCGCTGCTGAAATAGGGTCGACACAATAGTTGCTTGTACACAAAGAGAAGATGTTCTTACAGATAAGGGAATGTGCTAATTTCTCGTGTTTCGGAAGTACACTTTTGCTGCAAAAAATGCCAAATTTTCTCGTCAAAGGCACACCGAATATGCTTTTACAAACCAAACAAATCATTAGAAGTTCCGAAGGATTCAACCTCAAATCACATTTGTAGGACAAGTTAACCAAAACACATTTGTGCAATTTTGCAGTTAAGATTTAAGCGCCAAACAGAGAGGAAATTGGAACGTACAAATCATCCAAATAAAAAGCGGCTAGTACTAGGGGAAAGGAAACTTGGAATACGTTCTTTCCTGAGCAGGGGCTAGGAGTGAAATCAAATCCAAAAGTTCATAGTTTTGATCGGCAGAAGATCTGATTTGCTTTGATTAGACTTTCCTAATGATTCGTCTTGCAGACTGAGTGTCGACAATGCATGACGAATCATTCGGAGAATCAAATCAAATCTCCTAATGCAGAAAACTGTCAAGCAACCAAACTCTGTGCTAGAGTGTAATGTCTTTACTTACAGAGAAAATCATCTTCATCTGAGAGTCGTTCGTCTGGTACACATTGACGTGTGGCCTGCTAAATCCAGTAGTGGATGCGGTCGCTGTACCGTAATTTGATATTCGATATGCTGTTGGGAATCAGCACGGCCTGAATTACGAATATGGCGTTTGATTCACAATCATTCATTCCGAGTTCACATCCGATTTTAGGCGCGATGGATATGCGCCGCTGATGGTTCACAGGAAAGACAAAATAGCTATACAGTTTTTCCACGGGTTTTCGATCGATAGTTGGATGTTCACACTGCATGGCGATTCATTCGGGAAACCAGATGCTTTCATCATTTGCATGAGTTTCCACATTGTCCTCGATTGGTAGTAATGTAGAGTTGTTGAAGTAACCGACAAGTGTGGTGGTAGAAAAAAGTTTGGTCGGAAAGCTCACAAGTGACTTATTGGGTTCCGATATCATTATTGTGAAATGTACTAGGATGTATGAGCGAAATTCCATCCGAAGTATATGACAAGCTTCACGGTTTGTCCAGCTTACGAGGAATGCGTACCACATGCAATCCTGACCAATCAGCTTCACTGTGCACTTGACTTTCTCACTATAGTCTTACTGGAATCAGCAACAGTGTCCATAGGTGATGGTAAGTCCAGTCGAGGGACATGACAATGGCTTGCGGAATGTTGCTTGTCCGTTAATCGAAGCTTACCTAGGACAAACTGGGGACCGGTGTTCCCCTAATTTGGCCTACATATGCCAAGTGAAAACATCATTTTGTGCACATAATTATCACCAGGTTCAATGGACAACCAAACGAACAACGAAGAATCATAATCAGAAATCGCAAAAGTCGAAACAATCAAAACATCCATAATCACTCGGTTAGTAATTAGTGTCGGATATTTCAGCAACTGGACAAAACAACTACTGCTACTACTACTAAACTGAGGTTCATGCGAAACTGAAAAATATGACGAAGTGTGATGAAAACGCACAAACCTCAGCTCACTTATGCATGAAATCTAATTTGCACCAAGCCCACGTCAAGTCAAAAGCTAGACACTTCCAAAAACTGTGCGCCATCACAATGGGAATGAGAATCGTGGCTAAAATGACTTAATGCCCCGAAAGATATTAACTACACACCATTTTCGTGCAATCCGTGTGGAAGTGAGAGAGTTCGGATGATGAAATTTTGTGTCCTGATGGTGAGTATGAAGATTACGACGACCTACCACCAAGTCGGTTGGATGAGGGATAGTTTGTGAATACGATTTGATTTCCCGTAATTGGTCGGATGCAGTGAGACAGCTACGTGGTTGGAAGTACCCGTAGCGGAATGCATTCTGACGTTGAACATGTTGGCTTAGTCGACGAAGCAAAAGTGCGGCAATTTATTGATTCTGGTTTGTAACTAAAAAAAAAACATTTGTCCAAAAGTGACCTCAGGCTGATGCATTCGCGGAGTGCGATTTTCGGATACGAATAGATGTATTTTGACGACACCAAACTGCGAATATTTGTGAAACCAATTTGACGTCGCCTGGAAAAGACAGTGTTCACGTTAGCAACGGTAGGTGATAGATAAGTGCTGACTTGCTTTAAATTTCCGCGAACCAGTGAAATACGCTTGATCTCGTCTGAATAATTCGAATGAAAATCCATGGAAATGTGTAAAAATGTCTCCACATTCTGTTTGAAACGGGTTACATTTTACTGTTGTGTGAAGTCCACTCAACGCACCTGATCAATGTGTTCCATGTTGAATGGTCCTAATCGATGCGGACTGCTTAACTTATTGATGTGACATCTCATTAAAACTAACTCGAGATTGTTTTGAATTTCGTCTAAATTTCGTTGGAAATGTCATGACTAAATATGATGTTGAAAAAACCTTTAGACACGATCATTTCCAAATTGGTGGCAGAGTTCGATCTGCAAATGTTTCCAGTTTTTGGATAAAACAGAGTAGAACGCAGTGACTTATTTCATTATTGTCATATTGAGCTTCAAGACCCAACTGAAACTACTCTGAGCTACTTCAGTCCATAAGTTGCGATCTTATGAATACTGCCTGGTCGATGCCGTTCCCAATCACGATATTCAACTCTGACTTTCTCATCAATCCCTTGGTCTACTCACTTGTGCGTCATGTTGTTGACCGATTTTGGGGATAATTTCGTTTCCATTCTCGACTTCCTCTTTTCACGCAACATTCGTTTGTAGATGTCGCCATGCGCCCATGCTGCCCGTTGCACGTTCACACGGATGTGGCAATTTTCGGATGGATTAAATATTCAAATTCACATTCGATCACATTCTGACTTCCCATCATCAAGGAGATCAACCTTACGCGTGCACACATATGAGCGAGAGAGAGAGAGTTTCATTGAACCATCTCGGAGATGAGGAGGTTTTGCGATGGAATTGATTGGACCGATGAGAACATCGGTGTTATTTTTTCAATTCCGAAATTGGTTCATCTCATTTGATCCTGCTTGGACATGAGAAATTTCATACTTGACGGGATTTCCATGTTGTTAATTGATCTTATCCTTGAAAACACAAGAATGCAGAAGTGGTTTGCATGGGGATGTGATTTCGCGGTTCGTCCTGAGGGAAATGGTTCATTTTGCAGTTACTGAGGCTCCTTAGATATTTGCACTTGGTTCCCCATTTAAGCAAACTATTTGGTTTTCTCATTGCAGCCACAATCCGATCCCCGGCGACCCGATCACTGTCTCTTCGTTCTAATCGCTCACTCGAGTAACCGATATCAAAATTGTGACCAATCAATATTTTTATTCTCAGCTGGGCTCGTCACCCATGCATATTCCGAAGTCAGAAGTGGCTGTGGTTTCATATTCGCTCTGGCAAGATGCGACAGTTTGCACATAATAAGGACATCAACGGGTTTTCATTTTAGCCTCGGTTCTGTCGACCCGCCTCTGAGTCCTATTTTGAAACCTCAAGAGAAGAATATAGTTTTCAATTGCTTCAGATGTTCACCTCGTTCATAAGGTATTGAATAAATGGTAAAACGGTTACAAAAGCCATGAAATGCGCAAGCGAAACTACCGCAGATATGTGCATGTTATGCTAAGATAATCGGCAAACGTTCTCATTAAAAAAGTTTTCGGACCGTATGAGGCATGCATTCCCAGACTGGTTTCAATAACCGGGTTTTCGTCTCGAAATCAAAAGCATTCATCAGTTTTAGTCTAGTTCTCGAAGTTTTAAGGCCGAACTCTTTTTGTTTATCAAAGCAAGGAACGCATAGAATACCGTAATCAAAGAACACAATTTGAAGAGATTAAACTGTTTAAAATTCTTCAGAATTTCGCGCCGGGTAGCAATAAATATAGTTTAGAACAACTCTCAACCATTTTCTCTCGTCTGTGTTTTTGGTCGCACGCATTTGTTAAGGTCAGACTGCGTGCTCTGTCGAATGCGTGTGATTCAAGCCAGTCCCGTGTTCTGTTTATCAAATCGACTACAGTTCGTAGTGTTCTTGTGGCCTGTGCCAACCAATGAGCAGCTGAGTTTTGTTTTACGCGACTACTTAACCAAATTTGGCACACGCTCGGTAAAACGTTAATTTTGTGACAATATTTGAACCGATGATTTTTGATCCAATATATTTACGACCTTCTCTTACCGGACGGTGCTGCGAGGTAGTAATGAAATCAGAGCCGGCTAATCAGAGCCTGAAGGTTTCGAAAAAATGAAAACTGAACTGAACCATCTCCGAATCTTTAAGTCTTTTTCGATGATTGTTTTTTTTTACTTATTTTAATAGTCAGCCTATTGGTTGGTCCTTGTTTATCAAACCCCTCACTTTTATTAATTCATTGATGAATAAACCCTCGGTAGTTCCGATTCGCCACCAAAAACTTGGAGTTACGGATAAAATCCAGGTAATTTCACCAGGTACATTAAGTACAACCAGGTTTTTACTTCCCATAACCGAGCTAACCGACGTCTATGTGTGTTTGATCGGAAATCCAGGTCATAAAGAAATCCGAATTTTTGGTTTTGTAACACATGAAAAAATTCCAAAGGCTTGCCGATATGTACTCACTCGCGCCTCATTCTCTAGTGTTGCTGGAACATGTGCTAGCAAAATATTGGTAAAAAAAATTTTGATTGTTACAAAACATGCGGTTGCGCGATATAGCCCGAAGAATCCGGTCGAACTGTAACAACCCAGAGCTCGAGTAATTCGGTGGTGCTTCAACTTCCTGACAGGCATGAATTGCGGTCGATTCGAACGTGGTGGCATAGACAACTTGTTTGGACACTTTCAATGAGGTATTTGTCGTAAATACACAAAGCAACATTGGTAAAACGGTGGCTTCACACCCGAGGAAAGCACATCGTCCAATTTTTGTTATCAAATTCTTAAGGAGCTCTCAGCATTAATGTGGTCGCGGAGTCAACTGCGCTGGTCGAGCAGAATGCTAATTTTGCTTACGAATAACAGAGAACATCTCAACCATATGTGCCTCATCCAATGGTCCCACTGAACAGTTTTCATGTGTTCAGAACTAGACCGACCTACTGTCGTTGCTTATTGGAAATAAAGAGACCAGGTGAACGGAGTCGAAAATCGATTTCCGGAATACATTGTGATGCTTGTCATGAAAATTGATTTTCCATCTTTTAAGCAGGATCTGTTAGGAAAGAAGATCAAGAGGAACTGGTTACAAACCAATAGAGACACAGGCCATTGGGTGATTGTACTGAGCAGTTTAAAAGTTCAGCTAAATAATGGTTAACTCAGGCTATAACATCAGTCAAACTTTACCGGGGTAGACGGCACATCCAAACGCGTCTTACTGTACTGTATTTTACTGTAATTGGACTTTTTCTTAAACAGGTCCTCGCATTTCGGTCCAAAAAGACACATTCATCATGAAAACGCAGGAAGTAAGAAACCGGAGCAAAATCAAAACAATTTCTTGAGCGAATGTGAGGAAAATCAGTGACGACCTACCCCCACTGGTAAAAATTAGGGCTAAAGGGGAATAGATTGGTTCCTATGGATTTTTATGCGAGAGGGTTTGGAGCCGTAGATAGAACGTGTCCTAGTATCAGAACGGGGTTTATAAAGGTCGATGTATAGAGAATTTGTACGCATATTTTACACGAGGATAGATGCATTTTACACCGTTGGGAGCACAGTTCTCTGAGTGGTATGAAATCCGCGGTACTGTTAATTAACAGTCCTCGATGAAGATTTCTAAATTCCTTCTTTAATAACCCAGGAAAGATATCGGGAACAGTACGGGAGAGCGGGAAATCTAAATTGATAAACAAATGGGGAGATAGTGTTTTGTTCACAATTTTATGTAAGATTCTGGGCTTGTTTATGCAACTGGAGATGGATAAAAGGACATTCGGTGACTCGGGAAGCATACATTACTTACACCGAATAAAAGGCACTAGTCATAAGAAATAAAAAAGAATCACTCAACTATTTAACTGTCAGAATGGTAGCGGATAGAGAAGAATTGGAAAAAAAGACTAGATACCTCGTTTCAAGTAATAGCTCCGTAGATTCAACAAGAGATATCACCACTCCACGCACCATAAGAACCGTGACATTGTTTATCCCGAGATTTTAGGTCTCTTGAACCGTGCATATTCCAACCAAGCCCGAACTGTTACGTAGACCATGAACGGACAATCGTGAGCCCCTGGACTATCCGGTATAGCTGTCCACAGTTTAATGAACTGAACTGCGCGGCATCACATCTACCCATCACTGGTTTCACGCGCCCACGGCTCGCTGGCACACGATAATTGGTTCTTGTTTCAATGACACGAACATTTTGTTAATCGAGAGGCAGAGAGGGAAATTTAATTTATAAACATCACCGAAATTGTCAATAACAATACTGTTCATTGCTCAGGTTACGTGTGTATTGGCAACGGGTACCTCCTGTGAAGTTCACTTTGTCTGTAACATGAGTTAAACGAAGCACGATTAGCTAAGGGACACGTTGGTTTGGCCAAACTTCTGTCACTCACTTTTGTCACCATTAGTCTGGGCGCATCAGTCACAGATTGCAGGACTGTAAGGTGAAAAAGGGTGGATAAATTCAAACAAAATTCACTCAGTTAGTTGCAAAGGTACAGTCCGATGATCCTGTATTATTTCTTTTAGTGCGAGTGACTTTTTCATTCTGTTTTTTGAATCATTTTGATGCGAATTTAACTAACTCATCGTTACGGGTAAACGAAATCGCAGGTTCCATAATGTTTTTTTACTGGAAGCTTCAATGTCGAATATGTAGTCTGCCTAATAAACTTTTATCTCAAAACTACAAAACGTGTTCACGATAAAATCACGGTAAAAACTTTTGGCTGGTAACTAGATGAATAAGACTGCTCCGAACAGTGGAGAAAACATTCACTTGGCATAATATACTTACAAAAGTCTGGCGAAACACGTGACGAGGAGATAAATTTTCGTTGATTCCAAACAGCATCTGCTCCATTATCGTGGTGAATTTATAGCACTTCACGGTATCTTAATAACAATCAACCGACCAGTTCTTCCAGGTTTCACTTCTTCTGGGGTGAGCCACCCAGAGTCCGAGACAAAGATTCCCAGGACCATTTTTTTCACCAAAAGCTTTTTTTTATGAACCTCCCATGAACTGCCGCTGTCTTTGCTTCTTTTGGCAAGATAAACTGATCGCCAAAATGGTACAAATCGCAAATTAAATTCCTAGGTAGAAACCATGTGCTTAATTTGTTAATCTTCCACTCAGTTCCTCATGCCATCTGGCACATGAAACCTTCCAAATTTTACTCCAATCTTCAACCAGGGAATAGTAATTTTTATGCATTCGAGCTCCGAACTGTGTACAGGTAACTGTTCTAGGTTTGATATAAGGTTATTCTGGATCAAGTCATACCTTTGACTCAACATGAACGATTTCACCTTTTCACAAGATGGTGTTAATACGGGTGTCGTTGGATTATTTTGAAATGACAGTTTTGTATAGATTGCTTAGCAAAAGGAAACCGTGATGCAATGGGAAACTATAAGTATGAGCAGAAAATTTTAGGGTCCATAATGATTACGGTTCTTCGTACTTCAGACGATGAACGATAAGAATTACTCCTTCATCCTCCCCAAATGGGTTGGTTAACAGCGGGTGAAAGTATTCAGGCGGATGTATCAATGCGAAAATAATTGACATTTGAGCCAAAGATAGCTGCTATTTCCGCCTTGACAACCATATTGGTTTTTATAAGGCAAACAGCAAATCGAGGCTCAAGTAAAACCTAACAAGTGTAGTAAACTTCACACCACACCTTAAAAAGTGATCAATGTCAAACAAACGAACAAACAAACAAACAGATAAACATTCAGTTCATCCATCCATCCATCCATCCATCCATCCATCCATCCATCCATCCATCCATCCATCCATCCATCCATCCATCCATCCATCCATCCATCCATCCATCCATC